>OU452179.1:16592500-17090000 GCA_911728515.1 Peribatodes rhomboidaria | reverse complement strand
CTAACCTAACCTAACCTAACCTAACCTAACCTAACCTAACCTAACCTAACCTAACTAACCTAACCTAACCTAACCTAACCTAACCTAACCTAACCTAACCTAACCTAACCTAACCTAACCTAACCTAACCTAACCTAACCTAACCTAACCTAACCTAACCTAACCTAACCTAACCTAACCTAACCTAACCTAACCTAACCTAACCTAACCTAACCTAACCTAACCTAACCTAACCTAACCTAACCTAACCTAACCTAACCTAACCTAACCTAACCTAACCTAACCTAACCTAACCTAACCTAACCTAACCTAACCTAACCTAACCTAACCTAACCTAACCTAACCTAACCTAACCTAACCTAACCTAACCTAACCTAACCTAACCTAACCTAACCTAACCTAACCTAACCTAACCTAACCTAACCTAACCTAACCTAACCTAACCTAACCTAACCTAACCTAACCTAACCTAACCTAACCTAACCTAACCTAACCTAACCTAACCTAACCTAACCTAACCTAACCTAACCTAACCTAACCTAACCTAACCTAACCTAACCTAACCTAACCTAACCTAACCTAACCTAACCTAACCTAACCTAACCTAACCTAACCTAACCTAACCTAACCTAACCTAACCTAACCTAACCTAACCCAGTCGCCTCCAGAACCCCAACGAGAGCAGACGTGCGCTCGGTGCTCCCAAAGGTTGCCAAAGCGGCCAAAATCTGCCAAATATGCAAAACAAATTGCCACCCCGGTGAATTGGACTGCCACTTACCTGCTCACTCGGCATCTTGCCGGTCGTCTGGACCTTGAGTTGCCGACTTCGGTTGTGCAACTTACCAGCAGGCCGACTCGGTCCACAGGGGACTTGCTAACTTGCCGACCAGGCTACCACTCGCCCAATCGGCCACTGGCCGCACTCCGCCGCATTTCACTGCCTTCTAGCACCAACATGACGACGAGAACACCCAAGCCTAAACATAAACCTAAGCGGGATGGGAGCCCTACAAATATCCTACAACCCGTTCCAAGTACCAACGAATCAGAGAACGAACAGTCTTCTCCCATCATCTCAGAGACTTACCCAGACCTTGATAGGTCCTTGGCCATACTACAACGAACGAAAAGAATCTTGAGAATAATCACCGAACAATCAACCAACGAACATCCTACCACCCCCGAGACTTACTCAGAATTTGAGACGTCCATACTACAACGAACCGGAAAAGTCGTTAGCCTAATCAATGAAGGCAAAAGTGTTAAGAAGGAGAACAAGACAGCCATCATTACACTCATGAATGAAATCGACAACATAGTGGAAACCCACTCCCACCTCCTGGAGAATACCCATGTAGAGCCTCCTTCGATACCGGACCTCAGTGACCTAATGAACCAAATCGAAGTCACTATACGAGAAGAAACTACCAAAATCTTGAACCAAATCGGAGTCACTATACGTGAAGAAACTTCCAAAATTGCTCAAACTATTAACCGAGCTGCGGAATTTCGTCGATACAACACTGCCACCGCACTCCCCTCTACAACAGGAGAAGCGAGGACCACATTGGATGGCTCAACAACCTGCAAACCACCTGCCAAATACAGACCTGCCCTCATCGTAACCTCCAAAAGTGCGACCGAAGACCCTGCCGAAACTATGAACGCATGGCAGAAATCGGTTAGCTTTAAGGACACCAATTTTGCACCTGCGGAGACGAGGTTTACTGGCAAGAACAAACTCAAAGTCACCTTCGATAACACAAATCAAATCGAGACTGCCCTCAACAAGGCCAATAAACCCGACAGCCTCGTCACCGCAAAAGCAATCACTAAACTTAAACCAATGCTCATCCTTAAGGGTATCATAAACACCACTCCTCCGGAAACTCTTAAAGATATCATGATATCCCAAAACGACAACATCCAATCTGCAATTGAAGACAAATCCGAATTAGAATTTAAATTTAGAAGAAACAACAAAAATCAGGCACTTTATAATGCCATCTTCATCACCACCCCCGCGCTCTCAAAACTTATTACTGAACTGGGGAAAATCAACGTTGACCACCAAAAAATCCACGTCGAAGCCTATGTTCCTCTCAGACAATGCTACAAGTGCCTACAGTTTGGTCACCTACGTAAGTGGTGCAAAAGTAACGAGACCATATGCTCTCATTGCGCCGAGAAGGGGCACGCTTATGCTGATTGTCCCAACAAAACCAATGAAAGTAGAACTAACTGCTATAATTGCCATAGAAACAACACCTCAGCTCCTCGGCACGAGCATAGCGCCACCTCTGCCTACTGCCCACTGGTGCAGAAAAGCCTGAAAGATGTCCGAGAGAGAACGGACTATGGCGTGTAGTCCACGTACATGACATCACCCGCAAACTAACTTACCGGGGAGGCGACCTGCCGGGCGCGGCTCGCCGCCGAGGCGGTCGGGCAACCCTGTGTGCCACGGTGGCAGTCAGGCAACCCTGACTGCCGCGTTGGCGGGGTGCGCCCGGCGGGTTGCCTCTTCGACAGCTGCGCAAATTGTATGCGTTCATTAGTGTCTTAAATCTTGCCGAGGGGGCGACCTGCCGGATGCGGCTTGCCGCCGTGGTAATTGGGCAACCCATTGGCTGAGGAACGACTCGCTGGTTAAGCAACTTGCAACCCTGATTGCCGCGGTGGCGTGTTGCGTCCGGCGGTTTGCCTCCTCGACAGCCTTGCAATTTGTATTGTATTGTATGTGTTAATGTAAAACCTAAATGTAAGATCATATGTAACAACCTAATTTGTAAACCTCATTGTAAGAACGCGTGCATATGGGCGTATGCACAAACTTCCTTCTATAGCCAACACTATTAGCATTGTTAAAGTTAGCATCTTAGCGCCCAACAAATTTGTTACCAAAAAAATAAATAAATAAATAAAAAAAAAAAAAAAAAAAAAAAAAAAAAAAAAAAAAAAAAAAAAAAAAAAAGAACCCCCCTCCTTAACCTATTGTCTTCCCTATCCTCGAAGTTACGGAAAGGTTGCAGACGTATCATTTCGCGTTACGCCTTTCCTTCTTCTCTTTACACTTCCTTTGAAAAAAAAAAAAAAAAACCTAACCTAACCTAACCTAACCTAACCTAACCTAACCTAACCTAACCTAACCTAACCTAACCTAACCTAACCTAACCTAACCTAACCTAACCTAACCTAACCTAACCTAACCTAACCTAACCTAACCTAACCTAACCTAACCTAACCTAACCTAACCTAACCTAACCTAACCTAACCAGTCGCCTCCAGAACCCCAACGAGAGCAGACGTGCGCTCGGTGCTCCCAAAGGTTGCCAAAGCGGCCAAAATCTGCCAAATATGCAAAACAAATTGCCACCCCGGTGAATTGGACTGCCACTTACCTGCTCACTCGGCATCTTGCCGGTCGTCTGGACCTTGAGTTGCCGACTTCGGTTGTGCAACTTACCAGCAGGCCGACTCGGTCCACAGGGGACTTGCTAACTTGCCGACCAGGCTACCACTCGCCCAATCGGCCACTGGCCGCACTCCGCCGCATTTCACTGCCTTCTAGCACCAACATGACGACGAGAACACCCAAGCCTAAACATAAACCTAAGCGGGATGGGAGCCCTACAAATATCCTACAACCCGTTCCAAGTACCAACGAATCAGAGAACGAACAGTCTTCTCCCATCATCTCAGAGACTTACCCAGACCTTGATAGGTCCTTGGCCATACTACAACGAACGAAAAGAATCTTGAGAATAATCACCGAACAATCAACCAACGAACATCCTACCACCCCCGAGACTTACTCAGAATTTGAGACGTCCATACTACAACGAACCGGAAAAGTCGTTAGCCTAATCAATGAAGGCAAAAGTGTTAAGAAGGAGAACAAGACAGCCATCATTACACTCATGAATGAAATCGACAACATAGTGGAAACCCACTCCCACCTCCTGGAGAACACCCATGTAGAGCCTCCTTCGATACCGGACCTCAGTGACCTAATGAACCAAATCGAAGTCACTATACGAGAAGAAACTACCAAAATCTTGAACCAAATCGGAGTCACTATACGTGAAGAAACTTCCAAAATTGCTCAAACTATTAACCGAGCTGCGGAATTTCGTCGATACAACACTGCCACCGCACTCCCCTCTACAACAGGAGAAGCGAGGACCACATTGGATGGCTCAACAACCTGCAAACCACCTGCCAAATACAGACCTGCCCTCATCGTAACCTCCAAAAGTGCGACCGAAGACCCTGCCGAAACTATGAACGCATGGCAGAAATCGGTTAGCTTTAAGGACACCAATTTTGCACCTGCGGAGACGAGGTTTACTGGCAAGAACAAACTCAAAGTCACCTTCGATAACACAAATCAAATCGAGACTGCCCTCAACAAGGCCAATAAACCCGACAGCCTCGTCACCGCAAAAGCAATCACTAAACTTAAACCAATGCTCATCCTTAAGGGTATCATAAACACCACTCCTCCGGAAACTCTTAAAGATATCATGATATCCCAAAACGACAACATCCAATCTGCAATTGAAGACAAATCCGAATTAGAATTTAAATTTAGAAGAAACAACAAAAATCAGGCACTTTATAATGCCATCTTCATCACCACCCCCGCGCTCTCAAAACTTATTACTGAACTGGGGAAAATCAACGTTGACCACCAAAAAATCCACGTCGAAGCCTATGTTCCTCTCAGACAATGCTACAAGTGCCTACAGTTTGGTCACCTACGTAAGTGGTGCAAAAGTAACGAGACCATATGCTCTCATTGCGCCGAGAAGGGGCACGCTTATGCTGATTGTCCCAACAAAACCAATGAAAGTAGAACTAACTGCTATAATTGCCATAGAAACAACACCTCAGCTCCTCGGCACGAGCATAGCGCCACCTCTGCCCACTGCCCACTGGTGCAGAAAAGCCTGAAAGATGTCCGAGAGAGAACGGACTATGGCGTGTAGTCCACGTACATGACATCACCCGCAAACTAACTTACCGGGGAGGCGACCTGCCGGGCGCGGCTCGCCGCCGAGGCGGTCGGGCAACCCTGTGTGCCACGGTGGCAGTCAGGCAACCCTGACTGCCGCGTTGGCGGGGTGCGCCCGGCGGGTTGCCTCTTTGACAGCTGCGCAAATTGTATGCGTTCATTAGTGTCTTAAATCTTGCCGAGGGGGCGACCTGCCGGATGCGGCTTGCCGCCGTGGTAATTGGGCAACCCATTGGCTGAGGAACGACTCGCTGGTTAAGCAACTTGCAACCCTGATTGCCGCGGTGGCGTGTTGCGTCCGGCGGTTTGCCTCCTCGACAGCCTTGCAATTTGTATTGTATTGTATGTGTTAATGTAAAACCTAAATGTAAGATCATATGTAACAACCTAATTTGTAAACCTCACTGTAAGAACGCGTGCATATGGGCGTATGCACAAACTTCCTTCTATAGCCAACACTATTAGCATTGTTAAAGTTAGCATCTTAGCGCCCAACAAATTTGTTACCAAAAAAAAATAAATAAATAAATAAATAAAAAAAAAAAAAAAAAAAAAAAAAAAAAAAAAAAAAAAAAAAAAAAAGAACCCCCCTCCTTAACCTATTGTCTTCCCTATCCTCGAAGTTACGGAAAGGTTGCAGACGTATCATTTCGCGTTACGCCTTTCCTTCTTCTCTTTACACTTCCTTTAAAAAAAAAAAAAAAAAAAAAAAAAAAAAAAAAAAAAAAACCTAACCTAACCTAACCTAACCTAACCTAACCTAACCTAACCTAACCTAACCTAACCTAACCTAACCTAACCTAACCTAACCTAACCTAACCTAACCTAACCTAACCTAACCTAACCTAACCTAACCTAACCTAACCTAACCTAACCTAACCTAACCTAACCTAACCTAACCTAACCTAACCTAACCTAACCTAACCTAACCTAACCTAACCTAACCTAACCTAACCTAACCTAACCTAACCTAACCTAACCTAACCTAACCTAACCTAACCTAACCTAACCTAACCTAACCTAACCTAACCTAACCTAACCTAACCTAACCTAACCTAACCTAACCTAACCTAACCTAACCTAACCTAACCTAACCTAACCTAACCTAACCTAACCTAACCTAACCTAACCTAACCTAACCTAACCTAACCTAACCTAACCTAACCTAACCTAACCTAACCTAACCTAACCTAACCTAACCTAACCTAACCTAACCTAACCTAACCTAACCTAACCTAACCTAACCTAACCTAACCTAACCTAACCTAACCTAACCTAACCTAACCTAACCTAACCTAACCTAACCAGTCGCCTCCAGAACCCCAACGAGAGCAGACGTGCGCTCGGTGCTTCCAAAGGTTGCCAAAGCGGCCAAAATCTGCCAAATATGCAAAACAAATTGCCACCCCGGTGAATTGGACTGCCACTTACCTGCTCACTCGGCATCTTGCCGGTCGTCTGGACCTTGAGTTGCCGACTTCGGTTGTGCAACTTACCAGCAGGCCGACTCGGTCCACAGGGGACTTGCTAACTTGCCGACCAGGCTACCGCTCGCCCAATCGGCCACTGGCCGCACTCCGCCGCATTTCACTGCCTTCTAGCACCAACATGACGACGAGAACACCCAAGCCTAAACATAAACCTAAGCGGGATGGGAGCCCTACAAATATCCTACAACCCGTTCCAAGTACCAACGAATCAGAGAACGAACAGTCTTCTCCCATCATCTCAGAGACTTACCCAGACCTTGATAGGTCCTTGGCCATACTACAACGAACGAAAAGAATCTTGAGAATAATCACCGAACAATCAACCAACGAACATCCTACCACCCCCGAGACTTACTCAGAATTTGAGACGTCCATACTACAACGAACCGGAAAAGTCGTTAGCCTAATCAATGAAGGCAAAAGTGTTAAGAAGGAGAACAAGACAGCCATCATTACACTCATGAATGAAATCGACAACATAGTGGAAACCCACTCCCACCTCCCGGAGAATACCCATGTAGAGCCTCCTTCGATACCGGACCTCAGTGACCTAATGAACCAAATCGAAGTCACTATACGAGAAGAAACTACCAAAATCTTGAACCAAATCGGAGTCACTATACGTGAAGAAACTTCCAAAATTGCTCAAACTATTAACCGAGCTGCGGAATTTCGTCGATACAACACTGCCACCGCACTCCCCTCTACAACAGGAGAAGCGAGGACCACATTGGATGGCTCAACAACCTGCAAACCACCTGCCAAATACAGACCTGCCCTCATCGTAACCTCCAAAAGTGCGACCGAAGACCCTGCCGAAACTATGAACGCATGGCAGAAATCGGTTAGCTTTAAGGACACCAATTTTGCACCTGCGGAGACGAGGTTTACTGGCAAGAACAAACTCAAAGTCACCTTCGATAACACAAATCAAATCGAGACTGCCCTCAACAAGGCCAATAAACCCGACAGCCTCGTCACCGCAAAAGCAATCACTAAACTTAAACCAATGCTCATCCTTAAGGGTATCATAAACACCACTCCTCCGGAAACTCTTAAAGATATCATGATATCCCAAAACGACAACATCCAATCTGCAATTGAAGACAAATCCGAATTAGAATTTAAATTTAGAAGAAACAACAAAAATCAGGCACTTTATAATGCCATCTTCATCACCACCCCCGCGCTCTCAAAACTTATTACTGAACTGGGGAAAATCAACGTTGACCACCAAAAAATCCACGTCGAAGCCTATGTTCCTCTCAGACAATGCTACAAGTGCCTACAGTTTGGTCACCTACGTAAGTGGTGCAAAAGTAACGAGACCATATGCTCTCATTGCGCCGAGAAGGGGCACGCTTATGCTGATTGTCCCAACAAAACCAATGAAAGTAGAACTAACTGCTATAATTGCCATAGAAACAACACCTCAGCTCCTCGGCACGAGCATAGCGCCACCTCTGCCTACTGCCCACTGGTGCAGAAAAGCCTGAAAGATGTCCGAGAGAGAACGGACTATGGCGTGTAGTCCACGTACATGACATCACCCGCAAACTAACTTACCGGGGAGGCGACCTGCCGGGCGCGGCTCGCCGCCGAGGCGGTCGGGCAACCCTGTGTGCCACGGTGGCAGTCAGGCAACCCTGACTGCCGCGTTGGCGGGGTGCGCCCGGCGGGTTGCCTCTTCGACAGCTGCGCAAATTGTATGCGTTCATTAGTGTCTTAAATCTTGCCGAGGGGGCGACCTGCCGGATGCGGCTTGCCGCCGTGGTAATTGGGCAACCCATTGGCAGAGGAACGACTCGCTGGTTAAGCAACTTGCAACCCTGATTGCCGCGGTGGCGTGTTGCGTCCGGCGGTTTGCCTCCTCGACAGCCTTGCAATTTGTATTGTATTGTATGTGTTAATGTAAAACCTAAATGTAAGATCATATGTAACAACCTAATTTGTAAACCTCATTGTAAGAACGCGTGCATATGGGCGTATGCACAAACTTCCTTCTATAGCCAACACTATTAGCATTGTTAAAGTTAGCATCTTAGCGCCCAACAAATTTGTTACCAAAAAAATAAAAAAAAAAAAAAAAAAAAAAAAAAAAAAAAAGAACCCCCCTCCTTAACCTATTGTCTTCCCTATCCTCGAAGTTACGGAAAGGTTGCAGACGTATCATTTCGCGTTACGCCTTTCCTTCTTCTCTTTACACTTCCTTTGAAAAAAAAAAAAAAAAAAAACCTAACCTAACCTAACCTAAACTAACCTAACCTTTTTTTTTTTTTTTTTTTTTTTTTTTTTTACCAGGGAAAACCTTTTATAGGTACCACCCTACCCCGGGGGGAGCAGTGTGGTGATGTGGGAGTCTCCGCCCTAGTGGCGGCATACCCACTAAAAACCCTGGGGTGTTCCTCCTTTGCGCTATGTGCCGGGGCCCGGGAGCATTTCTCGTACTCTTCCGCAGCCCCGGCCTGGGCGCTGGTCCCCTGGGACCCCTCCTCGGGGAGCTTTTGCTCCACCCTCCTTGTCACGATGTGGGGAACACCTCCCACATCGTGCCATCTCGGGAACTTTGTGGTGGACGCCGGTTCCCCCGAACCGACGCCCAAGTTCCCAGTCACAGAGGTACCTAACCGGCGTCCATCTGTGACTCCTCTGTCCCCGTTTGTGGGGTGCGGGACGGCTGTTTCCGGGACTTGGCCGCGGCAACTACCTTCCTGCCCTTCTTCTGGGGCACAGCGCAGGCCCTGCCTCCCAACCGGTGGGAGGCTGGTTTGCCCGCTGCTGCGCACACCGAGCAGTGGGGCTCGCTAGAGCACCCACTGGCTTTGTGGCCGTTTTGACCGCAGCGGTAGCACTCACCGCTGCGGTCTGTTTTATCCGCCCCGCACTGCTCCCGGAAGTGCCCCAATTCGAGGCACCGGAAGCAGCGCAACGGCCGAGCTGGCAACACCTTTACTTGGGCCGAAACCCACCCCACCTTTAAGCGGCCATTGCTGGCAACCTTCTGAGCCGCGGCCACCGGACATCGGACGAAAGTCGTGCCGACGCCGGCGGCATTGCGGCGGATGTCGTTGGCCTTGATGTGGCCAACATCACACTCGCCAACTCCTGCGATGGCGGCGGCGACCTCCTCCGTGGTGACCGAATCGTCCAGGCCGGTGACACGCAGGTCCGCGCACTTCATCGGCCTGGAGATCCGGACGTCGCCCTCGTCGAAGATCTCCCTGAGCTTCGCAGCCAGGGAGTCCGCCTTCTCGCCACTGCGATCGCCGGACACCTCCAACATGCGGCCACCAGTGGCCGCTACCCGGAAGTTGACGGTGATGCCCAACTCCGTCAGGTTCACCCTTCGCTTTGCCTCTAGCAACGCCGCCGCATACGTTGCACCCCTCTCCGCCGCTCCAGGCTGCAACGTCATGATGACAGCTGCGGAGCGGGGGACTTGGAGCTTGGGCTTGGCCACCTCTTTTTTGCCTTTCCGACGGCTTTTTCCACCACCTGACTGCGGTTGTCGCGAACCGGCTTGCGCCTGCGACTGTCGCTGCGGTGGTGCAGAAGCCGTCGGGCCACCTTTCTTTCGCCCTTTTTTGGTGACCGTGGCCCAGTTCTCGTTGGCGGGAGCCTGCGGCTTTGGCTGCGGACCCTGCGAGCCAGAGAATGCCGCAGGTTGGGCATCCTTCGTCACCGTCTTTTTCCCCTTCCCCTTACCGCCCTTTCGGGTGTTAGAGGAAGTCTGCGTACCTCCAGTTGCCGCTGATGTTCCTGGAAGCCCCGGATCCGAAACCGGATTAGCGTGGGCTTTCCTGGTAGCGGCGTTTTTGGCATCTGCTGCCAAGGGGGGACGGATGCGCTTATCGGGAAGGAGGCGCTCCTCCAGCGCCTCGAACCTAGCGTTCAGCATCCCCCCTATTTGGCGCAGAACGGCCTGCTCCAACTCCTCCGCTGCACGAGGCTCGTACCGGGTCGACGACCCCGAGGCCTGTGGACGAGCAGAATTGGAAGCCGTTGCCGCAGTCACATCTTTGCGGAGCTCCACAATTTCCTTGCGGAGCTCCAATACTTCTTCTCTCAGACGAGTGTTGGCTGCCTGTAGTCGACGGGTCTCCTCGGTTGAGGACCTCGTCTGCAGGTCAGCCATCGCCTCCTGTATTGTGGCAGTAGCCACCTTCAGCGCACGCTGGAAGGTCCCCTTGAGGTTGCTGGACTTCGTGGCCACCGTGTTGATGGTGGCCAAGCTCTCCAGCACCCTCTCGCGCAGGTCTGAGGACAGCTGCTCCTGCTCACCCACCGAGGACTCTGAGAGCTTGGCGCTCGTCGAAGCCTGGGACCGCAAAGTCACCGACATTTGCTCGACTTCGCGCTCGGCTCGCATCTCCAATTCTTGACGCTCAGCAGCGACAAGAGCCGCCTTCGCCTTGGCGAGGCCGACGTACTCGCCTGTGGTAGGCGGCCGGCCTCTACCTCTTCTTGGCACTGCAAGTACCTTCGTGGCTGGTGCGTCCACATCGTCATCCGAGTCGATGCTGCTAGCAGCACCGCTCACGACCTCGCGGGACCGCACCCGCTTTAGAAGGCCTTTGCCTTCCGTCCTGTCTGGTGACTCCGTCACCGAGACCATGCTTCCAAGCGACGAGTCAGACTCTTCGCCTGAAACCTCCACAGGGCTACCACGCCCCCTCTCCTCCTTTCGAACCGTGAATTTAAGTTTTAACTTATCCATGCAGTTCCCACGAGTATGGGGGATATAAGTGGTCCACCCGGGCAGTGCCCCCTGTACCCGGGTAAGCCTAGGCGTCTCCCGCGCAGGGCTTCGGCTGGGCCCCCGCGGGGGTAGCAGTTGCGACCAACCTTCCCGGTGGCCATGCAGGTCCTCGCGCTGCTCCGCCGCTTGACCTTCGGGGTGATTTTTTATAGAGGTTTTCTTCCTCGCGGCCCGGGCGGTTAAGCCAAGGCCCTCGGTCCCGCGCCTCGCGGCTAACGGGGTTACGATTTGTGACACCTCGTCCGGTGGTGGGGTTAGCCACGCACCGGGTGTCCCTCCCATCCGTCCGAAGACGGCCCCCTCATCCGGGCCTCTCAGCATGAGATGCCGGACCGCCCTCTACGCGCGCTCCAGATATAAGCTCTGGGGCGCGCGGAGAAGGCCCCTTCGAGCTCATCGCTAGCGCTTCTCCGAGGAGAAATGCGAGCGAGGGCTCCCCTGGGCTGCCTCTCAAAAGGCGAGCCCAAACCCGCGTCGCCGCTACTCGGCATACGGCCGAGACGCCGACCGGGTCCCGCGGCCAACCAAGGCCGCCTAGGCTCGCACCGCCGCTTCCCGGAATGTCCAGGGCGCCGGTCGAGCCTCCACCTCGAGTTCCTCTTGGCAGCGGCCGCCGCAACTGTTGCGACCGCTGAGCCCCCCCGCCACGGCAAGGCGGGAACTCATTCGGGGGGGAACCTAACCTAACCTTTTTTTTTTTTTTTTTTTTTTTTTTTTTTTTTTTTTTTTTTTTACCAGGGAAAACCTTTTATAGGTACCACCCTACCCCGGGGGGAGCAGTGTGGTGATGTGGGAGTCTCCGCCCTAGTGGCGGCATACCCACTAAAAACCCTGGGGTGTTCCTCCTTTGCGCTATGTGCCGGGGCCCGGGAGCATTTCTCGTACTCTTCCGCAGCCCCGGCCTGGGCGCTGGTCCCCTGGGACCCCTCCTCGGGGAGCTTCTGCTCCACCCACCTTGTCACGATGTGGGGAACACCGCCCACATCGTGCCATCTCGGAACTCTATAGCAGACGTCGGTTCCCCCGAACCGACGCCCAGAGTTTCCAGTCGCAGATGGGCGCCTTAGCTGGCGTCCATCCGCGACTCCTCAGGCCCCGCTGGCGGGGTGCGGGACGGCGGCTGCCGGGACTTGGCCCCGGACGCGACCTTCCTGCCCTTCTTTTGGGGCGCAGCGCAGGCCCTGCCTCCCAATCGGTGGTTGGCTGGTTTGCCCGCTGCTGCGCACACCGAGCAGTGGGGCTCGCTAGAGCACCCACTGGCTTTGTGGCCGTTTTGACCGCAGCGGTAGCACTCACCGCTGCGGTCTGTTTTGTCCGCTCCGCACTGCTCCCGGAAGTGCCCCAATTCGAGGCACCGGAAGCAGCGCAACGGCCGAGCTGGCAACACCCTTACTTGGGCCGAAACCCACCCCACCTTGATACGTACTTGGCCAGCGACCTTCTGCGCTGCGGCCACCGGACATTGGACGAAGGACGTCCCGATGCCAGCAGCGTTGCGACGAATTTCGCCAGCCTTGACCAGGTCAGCCCGACACTCGCCAACCCTGGCTATGGCAGCAGCGACCTCCTCCTTGGTGACTGAATCGTCAAGGCCAGTGACACGCAAGTCCGCGCACTTCATCGGCCTTGAGATTCGGACGTCACCCTCGTCAAAAATCTCCCTGAGCTTCGCAGCCAGGGAGTCCGCCTTCTCGCCACTGCGATCGCCGACCACCTCCAACATGCGGCCACCAGTGGCCGCTACCCGGAAGTTGACGGTGATACCCAACTCCGTCAGGTCCACCCTTCGCTTTGCCTCAAGCAACGCCGCCGCATACGTTGCACCCCTCTCCGCCGCTCCAGGCTGCAACGTCATGATGACAGCTGCGGAGCGGGGGACTTGGAGCTTGGGCTTGGCCACCTCTTTTTTTCCCTTGCGACGGCTTTTCCCACCACCGGCCTGCGACTGTCGCGAACCAGCTTGCGCCTGCGACTGTCGCTGCGGCGGTGCAGAAGCCGTCGAGCCACCCTTCTTTTTCCCCTTCTTGGTGACCGTGGCCCAAGACTCCTTGCCAGGGGCTGCGGGTGCCGATTGAGGGATCTGCGAGTCTGGGACGTCACCGGAGCGTCCGTCCTTCGCCACCTTCTTGACCTTCCTCTTCTTGCCCTTTTGGGCATTGGAGGAGGGCTGTGTCACGCCCGATGTCCCCGGAAGCCCCGAGTCCGGGATCGGAACCGATGGGGTTTTCCGGGAGATTTTGTCAATCCGGTCTGCAGCCAGGGGGGGGCGGCTACGCTGCTCAGGCAAGAGGCGCCCCTCCAGCGCCTCAAACCGAGCATTAAGCATGCCCCCAATTTGGCGCAGTAAGGCCTGCTCTAGCTCCTCCGCCGACTGGGTCTCGCGCCGGATCTCAGATCCCGAGACCTGCGGAAGAGCGGAAGTTGGAGCCAAAGTTAGGTCTCTGCGCAGCTCTGCTACCTCCCTGCGGAGCTCCGCTATCTCCTCGCGCAATCGCGCATTGGCGACCTGCAGGAGTTTGGTCTCCTCTGTTGAGGACCTAGTCTGCAGGTCGTCCACTACCTCTTTGATGGTGGACGCTGCCTCCTTCAGGGCACGCTGAAATGTCCCCTTCAAATTTTTGGACTTTGTGGCCACGGTGTTGATCGTGGCCACGCAGTCTCGGACCTTCTTGTTAAGGTCAGAGGCAAGCTCTGTACCATCCACCATCGACTCCGATAACCGAGCGTCTGATGACCTTTGTGACCGTAGTGTCATTGTCATATCCTTAATTTCACGCTCGGCTTGTATCTCCCATTCTTGGCGCTGAGCGGCCACTAGAGCCGCTTTCGCCTTGGCGAGGCCAACGTATTCGCCTGTAGTAGGCGGCCGGCCTCTGCCCCGTCTCGGCACAGCAAGCAGCTTAATGGCTGGTGCGTCCGGATCGTCATCAGAGTCAATGCTGCTAGCACCGCTCATGACCTCGCGGGACCTAACCCGTTTGAGAAGGCCTTTGCCGTCTGTCTTGTCAAGTGACTCCGTCACCGACACCATGCTTCCGATTGATGAGTCCGACTCATCTCCCGGAACCTCCACGGGGCTACGCCCCCTCTCCTCCCTCTGAATCGAAGAAAATTTAAGCTTAAACTTTTCCATATGATTCCCACGAGTATGGGGGATATAAGTGGTCCACCCGGGCTGTGCCCCCTGTACCCGGGTAAGCCTAGGCGTCTCCCGCGCAGGGCTTCGGCTGGGCCCCCGCGGGGGTAGCAGTTGCGACCAACCTTCCCGGTGGCCATGCAGGTCCTCGCGCTGCTCCGCCGCTTGACCTTCGGGGTGATTTTTTATAGAGGTTTTCTTCCTCGCGGCCCGGGCGGTTAAGCCAAGGCCCTCGGTCCCGCGCCTCGCGGCTAACGGGGTTACGATTTGTGACACCTCGTCCGGTGGTGGGGTTAGCCACGCACCGGGTGTCCCTCCCATCCGTCCGAAGACGGCCCCCTCGTCCGGGCCTCTCAGCATGAGATCCCGGACCGCCCTCTGCGCGTGCTCCAGATAAAAGCTCTGGGGCGCGCGGAGAAGGCCCCTTCGAGCTCATCGCTAGCGCTTCTCCGAGGAGAAATGCGAGCGAGGGCTCCCCTGGGCTGCCTCCCAAAAGGCAAGCCCCAACCCGCGTCGCCGCTACTCGGCATACGGCCGAGACGCCGACCGGGTCCCGCGGCCAACCAAGGCCGCCTAGGCTCGCACCGCCGCTTCCCGGAATGTCCAGGGCGCCGGTCGAGCCTCCACCTCGAGTTCCTCTTGGCAGCGGCCGCCGCAACTGTTGCGACCGCTGAGCCCCCCCGCCACGGCAAGGCGGGAACTCATTCGGGGGGGAACCTAACCTAACCTTTTTTTTTTTTTTTTTTTTTTTTTTTTTTTTTTTTTTTTTTTTTTTTTTTTTTTTTTTTTTTTTTTTTTTTTTTTCGTGGGGAAATGCACTTACGCATTCCCGCTCCACCTCCGGGGGGAGGCAGTGCGGGGTATGTCGGACTCGAGGCCCTAGTGGCCCCCATACCGACTAAAACCCCACGGTGTCCCTCTTCATCGACAAGGGCGTGGCCACGCGACCGTTGATTGCACGCTTTCGCAACCCCGCCCATGTCGCTGTCCGTGTCCGGACCCACCTCTTGAGGCCGTGCCTCAACACTTTCACTCGAATGATGGCTGGGGACACCCAGCCATCACCGCTCGGTTGCCCTTTCCTAATCGGGAGCATCGGACGCCCCCGCATCCGACACTCCAGGGCCTCCCACCGGAGACGGAGTCCGGGCCCTGTTGGCCCTCCCCCGCGTCCGCCTTCGCCGTCTTGGATGAGCGAGAGGGGCGATCTCTCGCTCCCGCTCCTCTTCCTCTCTCCGCAGTATGGCCGCCTCCGCAAACGCCACCACTGCATCCCACGACCTCTCGTCGCCCACCATCTTGCGTATGAGAGTGGGCAAGGAGAGGTCGTTGCCGACCACCTGTATCAGGGCCAGACGCAGCCCTTCGTCTCCTGGACATGTCTCCAAGACATGCTGCGCAGTTTCCTCGGTGCATCCGCAGCTATGGCATTCCGGGGTCGGTTCCCTCCCGGCTACGTTATACAAATACCTGCCGAAACAGCCGTGTCCGGTCAGAATCTGTGTGAGCCGGTAGGTCATGACCCCGTGCCGCCTCTCGACCCACTCCCTAAGGATAGGCTTTATTGCCTCCAGGAGCCGTGTCGCTCCTGTGCCCCGCCTCGCAGGCCCCGTTAGTAGGCGCTCCTGCCAGGCCTCTATGGCCTCCCTCCTGGCCCTCCTTCGCCATCGCAATACCTCTTCCGGCAAGGGGTGCTGGCCGTCCTCTCGCGCCTGCGCCCGTCTCCAGTATATCTGGGACAGGACCCTGGCCTCGAGGTCCCACGGCATCGACCCGGCAAGTACACAGGCCACCTCATGGGACAGAGTCCTGTAGCCCCGGCATACTCGTATGGCCATAGACCTTTGCGGTCTGCGGAGCACGGCCTCCTCCTGCTGTGACAGTCCGGTGGCCCAAATGGGGGCCCCGTACAGCGCCATGGAGCGCACCACCGCCATGTAAAGGTGGCGGCAAGTGGCTCCGGCTCCCCCCAAGTTGGGCAATAGTCGGCCCAGGGCTCCAGCTGTACCGAGGAGCTTCGGCGACAGCTTCCGGAGGTGCTCCCCGAACCGCCACCTGCCGTCGAGTACCACGCCGAGATACTTCAGCGTGGTACCAACAGGGATGGCGGTCCCTCCCACGATTATATGTGAGCCTGCAGGTGGCGCCCGTCGCGGTCCATGAAAACAGATCGCTTCAGACTTGTGGAGCGCCACCTCCAGGCCCAGCCTCCGGATTTTTCCGACGATCACCGCTACTGCGGCAGTCGCCAAGACCGACGCTTCCCTGAAGTCTTTCCCCCGGGCGGTAACCATCGTGTCGTCGGCATAGCAAATGACGCCGACGCCACGAAGGGTAGCGCCTCGGAGGACCCAGTCGTAGCCCACGTTCCATAACAGGGGACCCAATACGGACCCCTGTGGAACCCCCCGCGTCATTGGGCTTCTCCTCTCCCCTAGCATCGTCGGGTAGACTACCTCTCTGTCGGAGAGGTAGTCCCGGACGAGGCTTTGGAGATACTGAGGCACTCGGTGGAACCTCAGCCCCTCCAGGATTGTGCTCCACGGCAGCGTGTTGAATGCATTCGCAATGTCCAAGGACACCGCTAGCATTACGCCGCCGGTGGAGCACGCTTCTTCAGAGAGGTCTCTCAGGTGCGCTATAGCGTCGACCGTTGAGCGACCTCTCCTGAAGCCGTACTGCGTGGGCGCCAGGTCCGGCCCGACCCTCTCCAGATGCCTCACCAGGCGGGAGGCGACGACCCGCTCCAAGAGCTTACCCCCTTCGTCCAACAGGACTATGGGGCGATACCCCGCGGGGGTGTCCACCGGCCGTCCCTCCTTCCTCAGAAGGACGAGTCTTCCGCTCTTCCAGCGCCTCGGAAATCGCCCTTCCCTGAGGCACCGACTGAAGAAGTCCCGCGTTCGGGGCTCGAGTGCTTCCTGAGCGAGGGCCCAGGCACGGCCGGGTATACCGTCAGGCCCCGGCGCCGTGTTCTTGGCCCTCATTTTGAGGACAGCAGCCCACAGCTCCCCCTCCGAGACCTCGTCAGGGTCGCCATTATCCTCGCCCACCTCAGCAGGCAACGCCATGGTGGGAGGGACAAAATCGGTCCCCGGTGACCCGGGGAACAGACCCTCGACCACCCGCTGGAGGACCTCCAGGTCGAGCGTAATGGTGACTGGGGGTGCCCAGGGGCGGAGCTTCTGCCTCGCCCACCTGTACGGCCGTCCCCATGGGTCCCTCTCCAGACCGTCCAGCAACATCTGGAAGGACTCCGCTCTCGCCTCACTGATGCCGATGCGGAGGGCCCGGCATGCCTCCCTGTATGTGGCGTAGAGCTCATCCAGCTCCCTGTCCAGCTCCTCCGAGCGAACCCTTATGCGGCGTTGCCGCTGGTAACGGCGGCGCGACGCAAGGCACGCGCGGCGGAGTTCCGCGATGTGCTCGTTCCACCAATACATTTGCTTTTTGCCCTGTGGAGGCCTCGCGCGTGGCATTGCGGCATTGCACACGTGCACCATGGCCTTACACAGGGCATCAGCTTCCTCCTCCAAGTCAGGTGTGACCGACGGGAGGGCGTTCCACGCCTGGACTATAGCCGCCTCCAGCAGCTTCTCTGAGTCCAGGCGCTTCAGCGCCCAACGCGGGCCAACCACCGGCGGGGGCTGGGGGTCCTGTCTCGCCGAGGACGTGGAGACGCTGAACCGGATATACCGGTGGTCGGAGAGCGTCTCCTCGTCAGCCAGAACCTCCCAGCCTTGTACCCTCGCCACAAGCTCGGAGGCTGCCAGGGTCACATCCACCACCGACCCGCCCGCGCGCCGTACGCACGTTTGCGTGGAGCCGCGGTTTAGCACGCACAGCCCCGTCTCCACCAACCATTCGCCAACAGCTTCACCTCTTGCGTCCGTCCTAGGCGATCCCCACGCCGTAGATTTGGCGTTGAGATCGCCGAGGACTATCGATGGTCGCGGGCGGTTCCGGCCCACCAGGGTCCCCACCTCGCCAAGAAGATCCTCGAACTCAGCGAGGGCCCTGTTGGGAGAGAAATACACGCCCACAACCACGATTCCGCTCATCCGGGCTGCCACGAACCCCCTACCCTTCACCACGTCCTCAAAGGGAGGGGACTGGATTGGCGACTGCGTGGTGATTGCCACTAAACCGTCCAGATCCCCGACCCAGTCGGTTCTGGAAGGGACCCTGTACGGTTCGGCAACCACGCACACCTTGATCGACCGCTCTGCCATGCTCTGGAGTAGTAGGTCCTGAGCTCTGGCAGAGTGGTTGATGTTCGCCTGGAGAAACGTGACTGTGTCTGGCATCACGATTCCTCCATGCGCGTCACCTGCTCCCCTGAGGGCTGTGTCCGCTGCGACTGGGCCGTGGCCTCGGTCGCAGTCGCCTTCCTACTCGTCCTTGGTTTGCCTGGGGGCTTGGTGCAAGCCTTGCCCCCAGTAAGGTGGGCCGCGGGTTTCCCTGCTGCAGCACATGATGTGCAGTGCGGGGTGGCGGAGCAGCCATTCGCCTTATGCCCCTTTTGACCGCAGCGGTAGCACTCTTCGCTGCGGTCCACCTCTGCCTTGCACTGGGCCCTTACGTGGCCAGGCGCTAGGCATCTGAAGCAGCGGCGTGGTCTCGACTCTAAGATCTTGACCTGCGCCGCCACCCATCCGACCAGAAGTCGGCCGCTCACCGCTATCTTTTGCGCAGCCGTCACTGGGCAACGGACAAACGATGTGCCCATGCCCCCAGGACCCTTCTTTATGTCCCCAGTCTTAAAATCGCCTGGTGGACACCCTCCCGCTTTAGACAGCGCCTGCTGGAGCTCAGGGACCGTAACGCTGTCATCAAGGCCAGTCACGCGCACGTCTGCGGTGGTGACCGGCCTGGACACGCGGATGTCCTGCTCCGCCCCTTGGAAGACCTCCTTGAGTTTGTCGGCAAGGGCATCGGCCTTTTCCGCCTTATCAGCGCCAGGGACTTCTATCACTCGGGCGCCCGTGGCGGCCGTCCTCATATGTACGGGCGGTAGCCCAAGCTCCCCCAGGTCTACTTTCGCCTTGGCTTCAGCCAGCACTGTGGCGTATGTAAGGCCCTTCTCCGCCGCCCCAGGTTGCAGGGTGATAACAACCGCTGCGGTGCGGGGAGGGCGGAGTTTTGCCACTTTCGGGGTCTTCCCAGGTTCGGCTCGTTTTGGGCCTTGCGTCTTCGCTGCGGGTGGAGACCCACGCCTTGCCGTCGCTGGGGCCGTCACGTTTCGTTTGGCTCCCCGCCGCACCACTTTAGTCCACTGTTCAGTGGCAGGTGGGGTTGGACGGGAAGCTGAAGTACCCGGGGTTGGGTCCGTTGCTGCTGAGCGTGTCAGAGAAGGCTCGGCCTTACCCGATGCCGCTTTGCTCTTTTTGCCTTTCCCTTTGCCCTTATAGGGTTTTAGGGCTGGAACCGACGTCTCCATGGCAATAGAGCCTGCAGGGACACCAGATGGCCCCGGTGTCGGGTCTACCTCCGCAGACTGCGCAGTGGTCTTCAAGGCCATGGCACTTCTGCGGTCTGCAGCCAGAGGAGGACGGATGCGTTTCTCCGGTAGGAGACGCTCTTCGAGCGCCTCGAACCGCGCACTCAACATTCCTCCCACCTGGCGCAGTATGGCCTGCTCAAGATCCTCCATCCGTCTACTTCCACTCGGAAGCTTCGGGACTTGTGGAGAATCGGGGGCTCGTAGCTTCGCCATTTCTGTGCGAAGTTCGGCCATCTCCTTGCGGAGTTCTGCCACTTCTCCACGAAGGCGCGCATTGTCCGCCTGCAAAATCCGCGTTTCCTCTGTTGAGGACCTACTCTGCAGCTTCTCCACCGCATCTTTGATGGCAGACGCCGACTCCTTCAGGGCACGTTGGAACGTGCCCTTTAGGTTACCTGATTTGGTAGCTACGTTGTTGATTGTTACCAAAGAGTTCAGGACCTGCTTGCTAAGGTCGGCGCCTGATGCGTCTTCTCCTCCAGCCTCGAGCTCCGAAAGTCGCGTGTCGGACGATGACCGCGATCGAAGCATCGCAGTCATTTGCACGACCTCACGCTCGGCCCTGAGCTCCATCTCTTCCCGCTCGGCCGCTACTAACGCCGCTTTGGCTTTGGCGAGGCCGACGTACTCGCCTGTGGTAGGCGGCCGGCCTCTGCCTCGCCGGGCTATAAGCACCTTCGGAGCCGGCCCGTCCTCATCACTGTCAGAGCCAATTCCACGGTTGGAATCGGCCTGACTCTCACGGGATTTCTCCCGTTCCCTCTCCCTCTTCCGTCGAATGCTGCCATCACGCGATCCCGCGGACGACTTTGCTCCCGACCTTACACTCCTGAATGAGGAGTCTGACTCCTCACCCATCTCCACCTCGGGGCCTTGCCCCCTCCCCCTCCGATCCGAAGAAATTTTATGTTTGTTAGTATCCATAAAAGTTCCCACGAGTATGGGGGATATAAGTGGTCCACCCGGGCAGTGCCCCCTGTACCCGGGTAAGCCTAGGGTGTAACCCGCGCAGGGCTTCGGCTGGGCCCCCGCGGGGGGTAGCAGTAGCGACCAACCATACCCGGTGGCCATGCAGGTTCTCGCGCTGTTCCGCCGCTTAACCTTCGGGGTGATTTTTATAGAGGTTTTCTTCCTCGCGGCCCGGGCGGCTAAGCCAAGGCCCTCGGTCCCGCACCATTATGGCTAACGGGGTTACGATATGCTCCTCCGCATCCGGTGGTGGGGTAAGCACACACCGGCTGCCCGAGCACGTCAACGACTCCTCTCCGGGGAGAGGTGCACGCGAGTGCTCCGTCGGGCTACCTTGAGAAAGGCCACCCCGACCCGCATCGCCGCTACTCGGCATATGGCCGAGACGCCGAGCGGGTCCCTCCACGGGCTCGATCCGCCGCTTCCCGGACTTTCCAGGGCGCCGGCCGAGCCTCCTCCTCGAGTTCCTCTTAGCAGCGGCCGCCGCAACTGTTGCGACCGCTGAGCCCCCCCGCCACGGCAAGGCGGGAACTCATTCGGGGGGGAACCTAACCTAACCTAACCTAACCTAACCTAACCTAACCTAACCTAACCTAACCTAACCTAACCTAACCTAACCTAACCTAACCTAACCTAACCTTTTTTTTTTTTTTTTTTTTTTTTTTTTTTTTTCGTGGGGGAATGCGCTTACACATCCCCGCTACGCCCCGGGGAAGGCGCAGCGGGGTATGTCGGACTCGGTGCCAGAAGGGCACCCCTACCGACTAAACCCCCACGGTGTCCATCCTCGTCGGCAATGGCGAGGTCACGGGGCCTCTCTCAGATTCTCCGCAACCCCACCACGCCGCTGTCCGCAGCCGGACCCACCTCAGGAGGGGGCTCGTCCCCCTCCCCAGCTCCGAAGCGATGCCCTGGACACCAAGGCATCGACTCCTCAGGAGACCCTCCTTAATTGGGAGCACCAGACACCCCCGTATCCGGCGCCCCTGGGCCTCCTAGCGGAGACGGAGTGCGAGCCCTGCTGGCTCGTCTCCGTGTCCGCGCCCTCCGGAGCGGGAGAGAAAGAGGATCCCTTTCTCTCTCCCGCTCCTCGGTCTCTCTCTGCGACATCACCTCCTCGCAGAAGGAGACCATAGCCCTCCAGGACCCCTCGTCGGCGACCATCCTAGATAGGACGGTCGGCAGCGAGAGGTCCGCCCCAATAGCCGCGACCAATGCCAGTCGTGGCTCCGCCGCCCCCGGGCATACCTCCAGCACGTGCTGCGCCGTCTCCTCCACGCAGCCGCACTGGTGGCACACCGGGGTCTCTTCCCTCCGTGCTACGCTGAACAGGTATCTCCCGAGGCATCCATGCCCCGAGAGTACCTCGGGAGACGTGTCAGGAGACGCGCATTTCAAAGCTGCATACGACCCTGAAAACCGTTTTCAGTTTCGAATTTTTTCCACGAAGTTACAGTGAAAAAAGTGAAAATTTGTGAGTTTTAAAAACACAAAAAGTGAAACGCCGCCAAAACCAGATCTGCGACCTACACCTTTTGTCGGGCCTTGAGAAGGCCCTTCGGGAGCTGCACCAGCTCACACCACTTCCAGATTTTTAGGGAGCTCCCTCGCGGAGAAATCCCTGAAAAACTCCAAAACCACGTGTCACGTGCTCGGCGATCCAGACCCTAGCGGGGAACACCAAACACACACCAGACGGAGGAAGAGGGAAGCAGCCGGGAGCCGCTCCTGAAACCGAAAAATACTGAAAATCTAAAGTAGGATAACCTTTTGTATATTTTAACGCTCTAGCACCGCAGAAAATCGAAAGTTTCTCTAAATTTTCAGCGACGACCCATCCTGAAAAACAGTGCTGGTCACGTAAACTGCGCTCTATTTAAATACACAAAAAGAAAAATTTTCAGTTCAAGCGTTGCGGAGATATTGACATAAATTTAATTACCACAAACTGCATAAAGCACTACTTTAAACTTGTAATCCATAAATTTCATATTTTCATAAACATTTTTCAAAATTTTTAAACTATATCGTGTAAAATAGTTCAACAGCAACGCCTCTGCCAAAATTCAGATTTTTCCGACATAAGGTCACAGATATATAGGCAAAAAAAGAAAAGGTCGATGCCCCTTCTGTCTACAATTTAAAAATAGAACGTGACATTCCGATGTGGCACCTAAGCGCATGAGCGTGGGAAATTGTATAAGACCGTGGGAATATTACGCAGCAATAGAACCACCTATATCTCGGGAACGGCGCGTCAGAAAAATTTTTTGACAGCAGTTTTGGATTCTCAAAATTTTTTGCAACCTAACGTCCCCCCCCTCGTTTCGGATTTTTAAGAAAAAATTTTCTGACAAACCGTGGGAACTTTTTAAGACCCGTGAGAACCTCTGCGGACCCGTGGGAAAATTAATTGTAACTCGAGAACGGAGGGAGATAGACGAATTCCGGCAACAGTTTCGGTATATAGAATATTCCCTATATAACCACACCCAAAAAATCCCCCCCCCCCTCCTTTTTTGTCTAAAGTAAGTTTATTTACATATACATACATTCACATTCTTAACATAGTACTCACCTTTATTTACAATCTCCCCCGCTAAACCCCCCCCCCCTCAATTTTTGAAATTTGCAATATACCGAAAACTGCAAATAGGCTTCGTCCACCTTCCCCCACGAGACCGTGCAGAGCCCTCATACAACTGAGCAGGTCTGATACAGGCAAATACTGTCGTCACCGTCGCATTTGTTACACTTTTGAAACCCACTTTATGACCAAACCCGAAATATTTCCTCAGAACTAAAAACGATACAATCCGTTTTTAGGGATTGCACGAAAGACCTAATAAAAATATTTCGGGAAAACTCAAGGACAAAAAAGTGGATTTCAAAAGTGGTCGCGATCTAATTATCAAAGCTGTACTCGGCGGATACTTGAGGAAAAACTTCACAACTAAAAAACTAGAGCAGACAAAAATTATTTTGAAACACAGCGCCGCTCCTCTTGAATCCACCGACGTTCTCACCATCAGCTTGCCGCCCGGTTTTACCTGAAAAATAAAATAAATATTGTTAAGCTAGAAAATAAGTTTTTAGACGTATAAACGACGCTCTTACCCACTGTGTACCGCTCAGCTGCATCTGAAAAATAAAATAAAAATTAGTTAGGATAGAATATAGAAATTAGACACAATTATACATTATTAATTGTTACTTACCTGCACCACCTCGTGCCAACCGACAGGCTTATTGGCCATAATCAAACTTGACTAGGGATTCAAAATTAAAAAGACGTCGCTGCACACTGTACTGGCCATCTGAAACAGAAAACAAAAACAATTAGTGCATAAGAAAAATTTGCTAATGACTGCGATTGCCAAAGTTTATATTTTTGAAGGTAATTCAAAAGTGTATTATTATTAATTTATGTGTAAATTTATTATTATTTTAAATTGACGATCAACCTTTGTTAATTGATTTTCAATTGACGCCCTTTACACGTCAAATTAAAGTTAGACGACTGTTGACCGCGAACGGAAAATTGACAAGCCTTACTTTACCATTGACATTTAATTACCAATACACGAAAATTCATTCTGACCTGCATCACGCTGTTTCTTGACCCCGGGAGCACTCCCGCCCATAGACAGGAACGCATACCGAAACCTGGAAACCTGACTTGTAAAATAAAAATAAATAAATTTAATAAATTTAATCTAATTTAATCTAATTTACAATTTCAATCAAACACCTAAATTACGCAATTAGTAGATCCTCTCCTGAAAAATGTACCGCACACCCGCAAAACCAGATGCAGCGAAGGAAAACCCGAACTCCACAATAACCTTGGCTGGACCGGAAAGGAAAGCGTCACCAAAAACCCAGAACAAAAACGTCAGGAAGAGCATTGGCGAGTGGGAGTCCGGGAAACCGGACCGGGACCAGCGTACCAGCCTGACACCTCCTCGAACAGCCCCCACGACCGAACCTCCCAAGCCAGCAGTGCGAAGGTTGTCTTTAGAGGCAACCATGAGCCCGACAAACTCTACAAACTCAAAACCACCTGAGAGAGTAGCAGAGGCCAGGTCGTGCCTGATTCGAGCGAAACAATTCATCAATAGCTCGAGAAACACGAAGACTGAGATTAAGCAAGGTATTATTGCAGCAGTGGAACGGATGTATCAACTGGTCAAAGAATCCAACGTTGCACAATGCCAAAGTGTCCCCGAACAGAGGACAATTCCACAACCAACTGGAAAAGAAGGAACGGGGAATGAAGAAAATAAGCAACAGGACAAGACGTGGATAACTACATCTACTCCAGGCATCTCTAACCTATCAAAACAGCTAGAAGAACATGCAAAACTGCTGAGGGAAAGTAAAGAAGAGATGACCAGAGTAACGGAGCTGATGAAGGCACAGCAAGAGACGTGTGGAAAGAGGGGCACATATGCAAGTGTCACCGCTGGATCACCCAGACAACGGTCTCCAGAGACGACAGTTATGCACTCCGTCGTCATAACTTCCAAAAACAACCAGGAGACAGGAGACCAGGTATTTGAGAGGGTAAGAGAAGTAGTCAACGCAACAGAAGAAGGAGTAAGGATTGACAGGATCAGAAAAGGAAGAGACAGAAAGATTATATTGGGATGTAGGGATAAGGACGAGATGAGAAAGATTAAGAGTAAAATCGAAAATAATGGGGAACAGCTGAGTGTCGAAGAAATAAAAAATAAAGATCCTCTCATAGTTCTATACAGCGTACTCAGAAGCCAGACGGATGAGAGCGTTGTTAAAGCCATCAAAGCGCAAAATAAACACCTATTAAGTGGTGTGCGTGACGAGGAGGACCGCATGGAAATTCGATATAGACGGAAAGCCAGGAACCCCCTCACTGCACACATCGTCGCGAAGGTATCACCGCAGATATGGCAGCGTTTGACAAACGCGGGGGTCGTACACATCGACGTGCAGAGAATCAGGGTTGCAGACCAGTCCCCTCTTATACAGTGTTCGCGCTGTCTAGGCTACGGGCATGGGAAGCGATTCTGCACCGAAGCCGTCGATGTGTGCAGCCACTGCGGAGGCGCTCACATGAAAGCGGAATGCCCCGACAGGCTCACTGAAGTACCTCCCAACTGCGTTAACTGCCAGAAAGCAAAAATAAACAGGGCGGACCATAATGCATTTGATAGCGAATGCCCGGTGAGGCGCAAATGGGACGCATTTGCGAGGTCCACCGTGGCTTACTGCTAAGGGCGCCCTGTACAAAATAGTGCAATCCAACCTCCAAAAGAAAAGACTAGCAACCGACGAGATCCTGATCGAAGCCACGAAACGCGGAATAGCCATAGCGCTTCTCCAAGAGCCGTACGTGGGCGGGGCCAAAAAGATGCGGGATCACCATGGAACAAGGGTCTTCCAATGCACTGAGAGAGGAGAAGGGGTTGTCAGAGCTGCAATAGTTGTCTTCGACCAAAGCCTTGACATCATACAACACTCGCAACTCACCACTAAAGATATCGTGGTAGTGGAAGTCCAAACCAGTGCATGGAGGATCACGTTGGTGTCTTACTACTTTGACGGCAGCGAACCCATAAGCTCGGACCTCGAACACCTAAACAGGATCGTCGGAAAACTGGGGCCTACGAGGTTGGTGATTGGCGGCGACGCAAACGCAAAGAGCACCTGGTGGGGGAGTACGATTATCGATAGCAGAGGGGACGATATGGTGGGAACTCTTGATGAGCTTGGCCTTCAGGTCCTAAATACAGGGAATGTACCTACCTTCGACACTATAAGAGGCGGTAAGCGGTTCCAGAGCTATGTCGACGTTACAGCTTGCTCGACTGATATGCTGAACCTGGTGGAGGACTGGAAGGTAGAGGAAAACCTCACGAGCTCGGACCATAACGGCATTACATTCAACATAAAATTACACAAATCAAAAGGCACACAAATTACAAGAACAACACGAACATACAACACTAAGAAAGCAAATTGGGCCCAATTTCATGTGAAACTGGACCAATTAAAAGCCGAACAACAATTAACACACACAGAAATAGATCAAATAAACAACACCGAACAAATAGAAGCAACAGTAGGCAGTTACACAAAAGCGATAACACAAACATGCACACACACTATACCGGAAAAGAAACACAAACAAACACTCACCATGCCGTGGTGGTCCGAAGAACTCGCGAAGCTGAAGAAAGAAGTCACCACCAGGAAACGCAGAATCCGATGCGCCGCGCCGATCCGTAGAGCGAAGGTAGTAGAAGAGTACCTGAAAAAGAAAGAAGAATACGAACTAGAAGCAAGGAAGGCAAAAATCAAAAGCTGGAAAGAGTTCTGTGGGAAACAGGATAGGGAAGGGGTATGGGAGGGGATATATAGGGTTATAGGAAGGACGAGAAAAAGGGAGGAAGACTTGCCTCTACAGTTAGAAGGAACTGTGCTAGACTCAGAAGGCTCAGTTAAAATACTAGCAGAAACCTTCTACCCAAACGACCCTCCAGAAAGTGACAACGTAGAACAACGCAGAATCAGGGTAGCAGCGGAAAAAGTGAATGAAGGCGAACAAGGTGATCTATGTGATCCACCATTCACGCAAACCGAGTTGCTTTCTGCGATAAACTCATTTAACCCGAAAAAAGCACCCGGAGCCGACGGATTTACTGCCGACATTTGTAGAGAGGCAGTAAGAAACGACCCAGACCTGTTCCTGAAAATCCTAAACAAATGCCTCGAGTACAGCCACTTCCCCAGCCCCTGGAAAGAGGCCACTGTTATCGTGCTGCGCAAACCAGGCAAGGATAAGTACTATAATCCGAAATCATACAGACCCATAGGCCTCCTCCCTGTGCTGGGCAAGATATTCGAGAAGATGCTGGTCACCCGAATTAAGTACCACCTACTGCCAAAGATGAGTACTCGCCAGTACGGATTCATGCCCCAGAAGAGCACCGAAGACTCTCTCTATACCCTGATGAAACACGTAAAAACAAAACTGGACCAAAAAAGGATGGTGACAATAGTTTCGTTGGATATAGAGGGAGCCTTCGACAGCGCATGGTGGCCAGCCATAAGAGTCCGACTGGCTGAGGAAAAGTGTCCAGTTAACTTGAGACGGGTGATCGACAGCTATCTTTGCGACCGAAAAGTTAGAGTGAGGTACCTGGGGGAAGAATTCCTCAGAGAGACAAAAAAGGGGTGCGTACAGGGCTCTATTGGAGGCCCCATCTTGTGGAATTTGTTGCTGGACCCACTCCTAAAACAACTCGACGAGAGAGGAGACTATGTACAGGCGTTCGCGGATGATATTGTTCTTGTTTTCGATGGGGAGTCTGCGCAGGAAATCCAGAGGCGTGCCAATGATGCACTTGGACATGTCTGGGCGTGGGGAAACAGAAATAAGCAAAAGTTTGCCCCACAAAAGACGGTGGCAATGCTTATCACTCGTAAGCTCAAGCATGACACCCCACACCTGAGAATGAACGGAGTCAGCATTGGCATGTCAAAGGAGATCAAACTGTTGGGACTCACCATCGACGATAAGCTTACATTTAATACCCATGCCGCGAACGTCTGTCGGAAGGCCCTCAATTTCTATAAGCAGTTGTCCAGAGCCGCAAAAGTCGAGTGGGGTCTCCAGCCAGAGATAATAAGGACCATCTATACTGCAGTCGTAGAACCCACTATTCTTTATGCCGCTAGTGCGTGGGCGCCTGCAACGGAAAAGTTAGGAATAAGGAAACAGCTTGATGCAGTGCAACGAGGTTTTGCTCAAAAAATGGTAAAGGCGTACAAAACGGTCTCTCTAAACTCGGCGTTATTGCTCGCTGGGTTGCTTCCCTTAGATATAAGAATCCGAGAAGCAGCCCTACTTTATGAAACAAGGAAAGGCTACACCCAGCGAGTAATAGGAGATCGAGACATGGAAAGGCCGGTTTCCTTCACGCAAATGCCACACCCCGCGCAACGGTTGGACTTGAAGTTCACTTGCCTGGCCGACGGAGCAGCACTCGAACAACACAATAATAGTGACATCAGGATATTTACTGACGGGAGCAAAATTCAGGGGAAGGTCGGCGCAGCGTTGTCTGTATGGGACAATGCCAGCGAGATCAAAACCCGAAAACTGAAATTGTCAGAGTGCTGCTCCGTATACCAGGCAGAACTGCTGGCCTTAGCCGAAGCCACGGAAGAGGCAATTAAAAGCCCAGCATCCGACTGCAGCATCTACTGCGACTCAAGATCCGCTCTCGAAACGGTGACCAACTCCGTTTCCCCCCATCCCCTCGCAGTGAAAATAAGATCAAATATAGTAAGGCTTACAGAAAAACGTAAAATATTGAGATTATTTTGGATAAAAGCACACGCGGGGCTGGAGGGAAACGAGAGAGCGGACGAGCTAGCAAAGAGCGCAGCGTTGCATTCAAAATCCCGACCAAATTACGATAACTGCCCGGTTTCATTCGTCAAACGACACATCCGCAAGGAATCGATTGAGGAATGGAACCGGCGCTACTGCGATGGACACACTGCAGCAACGACCAAGGTCTTTTTCCCGAGCGCGACACAGGCATATCGTCTAATAAAGAAAATTAAATTAGACCCAAAAATTGTGCAACTACTGACAGGGCACGGCGGATTCTCCTCATACTTACACCGTTTTAAGTGCAAGGAGAGTCCGTCGTGCAACTGTGACCCTGCAGTAGAGGAAAGTGCCCTACATATCATAACAGACTGCCCTATGTACGGAAAACAAAGATTTGATATAGAAAACAAAATAGATATGAATGTCACAAAAGAAAATCTTAGCAAAATATTAGAAAATAAACATATCCGAGATAAGTTTCTGAATTACTGTAATGAAATAGCAACAAAGGCAATAAACAGAAACAAATAGCAATAATGCGGATACACTACTGTATATGTGAGGATATACAGTGAGTGCCCGAGGATAAAATAAGGTTATGAATTAAACAATAATGTATAGATTTAAGATAATTAAGAAATAAGATAAAATTAAGCCAGAGTATTATAATGTTTAGAATTAGATAGCTAAGAAAAATGATAAAATTGTAACTTACAAATAAGAAAATAAAAAAACACCCGAAATCCCCTTTGTAATAAAAACTGATATTAGAGCAACATTGGGTATCCCACCAATGAACAGTATGTTAGATGATGAATGATAAAGTGTGATGCATGACAAAGAGAACCAGAAAGAATGATATAAGCAGTAAGGTCTCCGACGCTTACCCGTCAGAGGTAGGCTAGCTCGCGGGCCGGGCCACACTGCGCCCGGACAGGATAAAAAAAAAAAAAAAAAAAAAAACAAAACAAAACTAACCTAACCTAACCTTTTTTTTTTTTTTTTTTTTTTTTTTTTTTTTTTGTCCCAGGGAAAACCTTTTATAGGTACCACCCTGCCCCGGGGGGAGCAGTGTGGTGATGTGGGAGTCTCCGCCCTAGTGGCGGCCTACCCACTAAAAACCCTGGGGGTGTTCCTCCATTGCGCCATTAGTCGAGGCCGCGGGTGCGTTCCTGCACTCTTCCGCAGCCCCAGCAGCGCTGGTCTCCGAAGACCCCGTCTTGGGGAGCTTTTGCTCCATCCGCCCTTGTTAACGATGTGTGGAAACACCTCACACACATCGTGCACCTCGGGGCAACTCTCTAATCAGGCGACGGGCCCCCCCGAGCCTGCCACCCAGAGTTCCCCATTACGGAGGTATTCGGCGCTCATGCGCCAATCGCCTGCGTCCGCCTCTTCTTTTGCGCATAGGGTGACTTGACGCGTCAGTCTCCCTAATGCGCTCCGCCACTTCCTTGCGTTCGACGACGTCTTCGCAGAAGTCCCGAACTGCATTCCAGGCCGACTCACTGTTAGTCATTGCTAAGACGACGGCTGGCAGTGATACATCGGCTCCTATTTCCGCCACAAGTTGGACGCGCTGGCTGTCCCACATCACGCATGCCTCCAACGTGTGTTGCGCCGTGTCTTCGGCGCCGCCACACTGGTGACATACCGGCGTAGGCTCTCTTCCGGCTATCCTAAACAAGTATCGGCCAAAACAGCCATGACCTGTTAGGATTTGAACGAGCCTGAAAGAGAGGACCCCATGCTTACGTTCAACCCATTGTTTTAGGACGGGTCGGATAGCATTCACAGTCAGGTGACCAGCGCTCGGCTCATCCAGCCTACGACGCCACCTGTTCATGATCCCTTGCTGACCCAACTTCCGCCAACGTCTTATCACCTCAGGGGGAGGATAGTCACCCCTGGACCGTGCATCCGACAATTGTCGGTAAAAGTGGGCCAGCATTTGTGCGTCCAGGTCCCACGGGGTAGTACCGGCCAGAACGCACGCCGCCTCGTACGATACCGTGCGATATGCGCGGGTCACTCTGAGTGCCATAAACCGCTGCGGTCTCCGCAGGAGTTTTACGTTATGAGCACTCAGAGCGTCAGCCCATATTGGAGCCCCATATAGCGCCATCGACCGCACGACTCCTGTGTAGAGGCGACGACAGGCGACGTTCGGCCCTCCCGTATTTGGAAGCAAGCTACCTAGCGCCGATGCAGCTCTCGTGAGCCGTGGAACCAGTTGTTTAAAGTGCTCCTGGAAGTTCCATCGGCTGTCGAGGACGAGTCCTAGGTACTTCATCGTCGACCCGACGCCGATTGGAACACCGCTCACAACTAGTTCTGCTCCAGCAGGTGGCGCTTTCCGAGGGCCGTGAAAGCACACGGCTTCGGACTTGTTTAAGGCCACCTTTAGCCCCAGACGCCGAATTCGACCTACCACCTGGGCTGTGCCCGCAGTTGCTATTATGGATGCCTCCCTGTAGCTCTGACCGCGAGCCAGAATCAGGGTGTCATCCGCGTAGCATACCACGTCGATTCCACGCAGGTTGTCCCCTCGAAGCACCCAATCGTAGCCAACGTTCCACAGGACTGGCCCTAAGACCGAGCCCTGGGGAACTCCGCACGACATCTCCCACCGGCCCCATCCCTCCCTCATCGGATAGATTATGAACCTATCCGAGAGGTAATCCTCAAGGGTTCGGCATAGGTAGGAGGGTATTCCGTGGTACCGCAGCGCTTCCTTGATGCAGTCCCAGGGGAGGGTATTGAAGGCGTTGGCGATATCAAGTGATACCGCCAAGACGACCTCTCCCCTGGACACAGCCTCTTCCGCAAAGGCCCTCACTTTCGATATGGCATCAATAGTGGACTTGCCTCTGCGGAACCCAAACTGGCACTCAGCCAGGTTTGGCCCTACTCGCTCCAAGTGCTTGTTGAGACGAGCGGCGATAACACGCTCCAAGAGCTTGCCAGCTTCGTCCAACAGCACAATTGGGCGGTAGGCCCCAGGCGAGTCAACAGGTCTGCCTTCCTTACGTAGTAGGACCAATTTTCCAGTTTTCCACTGCCGTGGAAAGCGTCCCTGCTCCAGACAGTCTGTCAGCAGGTCTTTAAACCGGGGTCCAAGGGCCTCCATCGCCAGCACCCAAGCACGGCCGGGAGTTCCGTCCGGGCCGGGGGCTGTGTTTTTAGCCCTGAGCTTCAGCACTGCTCCAGCAAGCTCTCCTGGTGAGACTTGTGGCGTGTCTTCCTCCATGTTGCCGTCCGTAGGAGGTGCCATGACTGGGTTCACATGTTCACCGGGTTGCGGGAATAGAGCCCTTACAACGCTGCCCAGAAACTCAGGTTCTAGGGCTTGAGTTAGTGGTGGCGCCCACGCACGGATTTTGTTCCGAACCAGCTTGTACGGCCTTCCCCACGGATCGCGGTTCAAATCATCAAGCATGGCCTCTCGGGCGCTGTCCTTCGCCTGCTTGATCTCCTTTTGAAACGAGGTGATTTTCTGCCTGTACGAGGCGTAAAGTTCCGCCTCCCGGTCTGGATCCCGTTGCCGCCGTCTGCGCTGCCTGGTGTACCGACGCCTGGCAGCCACGCACTCCTCGCGGAGGCGGGCCAGCTCAGTCGTCCACCAGTAGACGCTACGACGGGGCGTAAGGGATTTCACGCGGGGCATCGCAGCATCGCAGACCGTAGTCAGCGCTTCGCGGAACCACTCTGCCTCAGCATCTACCTCCACTGCGCCTTCGGGTTTCGGGACCCACGCCAGAACAATGGATGCCTCTAGGAGGATATCCGCGTTCATACGCTTCAAGGCCCAGCGCGGTGCGTCCTCAGCTAAAGAGCGGCTCGGACCGCTCGGGACTCCTGGAGGGGAGAGGACCCATCGGATGTACCGATGATCGGACAATGTCTCCACTTCCTCCAGTACTTCCCAGCCCTGGACACGGTGCGCGAGAGTGGGGCTAGCAAACGCGATATCCACTATGGAACTGCCTTGCTGCCGCACGCACGTGTGTACCGCTCCCCGATTCAACAACAGTAGTCCAGTGGCTGTTGCCCATTCCTCCACTGGTTCTCCTCTCTCGTTTGCAACAGGTGATCCCCACATCGCTGATTTGGCATTAAAATCGCCAGCAATCAACACTTGATGGGGATAACACCGATGCACAAGAGACTCCACCTCAGAGAGCCAGGTTTCGAAGTCAGCGAGGCATCGGTTTGGAGAGAAGTAAACACCAATGTACGCGATACCCCCCGCCAAAACAGCTACCCAGCCAGAACCTTTCTCCACCTTCTCTATTGCAGGAAATCCGGCCGCCACTTGTGTAATTAGGACCACTGTGCCCTCGTTGTCACTCAGCCAGTTGTCTCGCGATGGGACCCAGTATGGCTCCGCCACTATTGCCAGCGGGATCATCCACTCCACCATGCTCTGAACCAAAAGGTCCTGAGCTCTGGCGCAGTGGTTGATATTCGCCTGTAGGACTTTTAGGGCCATTGTCACTCAGCGTCCATTTGCGACAACTCGTCCTGGGAAGATAGGAGGGTCGGCTGCCGCTGGGTCTTGGCCTCGGCTGCAACTTTCCTGGCTTTCTGTTTAGGGGGCAAAGCTTTGCATGCTTTGCTCCCCACGCGATGTTCAGCCGGCTTGTTTGCTGCTGCGCATACTGTGCAGTGCGGCTCGGCCGAACATTCGCTTGCCTTATGACCAGGCTGACCACAGCGGTAGCACTGGTTGCTCCGATCGGTGTTGCCGTTGCATTGCGCCCTAACATGCCCAATTTCTAGGCATTGAAAACAACGCAACGGCCTTGGGGTTAGCAACTTGACTTGGGCTGCAACCCAACCCACTAGAAGACGGCCACCGCTGGTCAACTTCTTTGCTGCAGTTACAGGGCAGCGAACGAAGGTCGTGCCAACACCTGCGGGGTTGCGACGAATTTCGTTAACCTTTATCAGATCGGCCTGACATTCTCCGACTCTTGCAATGGCTGCTACGACCTCCTCCTTACTCACGGAGTCGTCCAGGCCCGTGATACGCAAGTCCGCACATTTGGTCGGCCTGGAGACGCGTATGTCATCGGGGTTGTATATTTCCCTTAATTTAGCGGCAAGGGAATCCGCTTTGTCGCTACTGGTTCCACCCGGCACCTCCAAAACGCGGCCCCCGGTAATTGCATTGCGGAATTTAAGCGATGTGATGCCAATCTGTGTCAGGTCCACCTTTCTTTTGGCCTCTGACAAGACCTCCGCATACGAAATGCCTTTCTCCGCACCTCCAGGCTGTATTGTTATGACAACAGCCGAGGACCGGGAGGCACGGAGTTTAGGCACTGCTTCTTTCGCCAGCCGTGATCCAGCTTGAGCTTGAGCCTGCGACTTTCCCTGCTGTAAAGCTTGTGCCGTCATGGTGCGCGTCTTCTTATTGCGACCCCGTTTAACAACAGTCGCCCAGCTGTCACCAGCTGGAACTGTTGGCGAAGACCGGGGTTGTTGCAAACCAGAGACGATTACTGTTGCAGATTGGCTGCTGCTCTGGTTTTTGCCATTCTTCTGTCTTCTTTTGCCCCTGCGAACATCGAGGGCGAGCCGCTCTGAAATGGGTGCTCCTGTAACATTCCTTGAGCTTGAAGCAATAGGGGCTTTTTGGGTCACCGCACTCTTCCGGTCTGCTGCCAGAGGGGGGCGCACGCGTTTCGCGGGCAGGAGACGCTCTTCTAGCGCCTCGAGCCGAGCGTTCACCATTCCCCCTACCTGGCGCAGTATGGTCTGTTCTAGTTCCCCTCCCTGTTTAGGCTCGTGCTGAGTCAAGGTCTCCAACGCCGCTGCCGTGTGGGCAGGTAGAGAGGTAGATGCTTTTGCCATAAGCATTTCCCTGCGAAGCTCTACGATTTCTTTTCGGAGCTCCGCTACCTCATCGCGCAGGCGCGAGTTAGCTACTTGCAGCCGCTTTGTTTCGTCTGTGGAGGACCTCTGGTGTAAATCCTCGACCACACTCTTAATAGTGATCGCCGCCTCTTTGAGGGCACGTTGAAACGTCCCTTTTAAGTTTCCGGACTTGACGGCCACGTCATTGATAGTGGCCAAACTATCCTTCACCCTCTTGTTGAGGTCGCAGGCAAGCTCTTCCCCTTCACTTACCGAGGACACGGAGTGTCGACCAACAATCGGTGTCTTCGCGGTCTTCTTCCGCTCGACCTGCTGCTCAGTTCTCAGCTTTGTTTCTGGCTTGTCCTTCAGGAAAACCATCTTATCCACAGTGGGCGCTTGACCCCTGCCTCTGCCCCTCAGCGATGCAGTGACTTTCAGAGCTGGAGCCTCCAGCACGTCCTCAGATCCAGAGCCACTTCCTTCACCGCTCTTTGCCGCACTTGACCTGAGCCGCTTTCGCCAGACTCTGCCACTAACCAACTTGTCCGGTGACCCAGTCACCGTCACCATGCTCATGCATGACGAATCGGAGTCGCCTCCGTCATCATAGCGTGTCAGCAAAACACGCGCCTCCCTCAGAACTTCAGTATCAGTGTCCGTTTTCATGCATAAGTCGTCGTTTGATTCAATATTGCGATTTGCGCCCCCCCCAGAGTACGTGGGGCAGCGTGCCGAAGCACGGAGGGATTCCTCCTCGCGGAGACCCTCCTGGGTAGTCATTTTCAAATTCGCTGTGTCCATTGTTTTTAGGGCTTCATTTAATGGGTAAAGCTCCCCAGTGGAGGTCTAACGGCCAGCTTCCCGCTGACCATGCCCGAGATGCGAGCCCGAAGCTGCGCCGCGTTAATACGACGCAGCTTCGGACTCGCAGCCCGGACACTCCCCTCAGCAACCTCCAAACCTTGGGACTTGGTTTGCCATGTGCCGCGACACCCTGCACACTCTCGACCCCATCCTAACACCAATGATGTGAAGAGGAGACGACTGCCCACAAAGTGTCGCCATACAAGGCCCTCCGATCCTTCCCGGATCCACAACCTCCTCCTCGCTCAACAACACTGAGCATGTCCTCCATCCTCGTCAGCAGAGCTGAGCCCTACTGCCACCTTCTACGCGCGTTCCAGATACAAGCTCTGAAGCGCACGTAGAAGGCCCACCTCGAGCCCGTCAGCAAGAGCCTCTCTAGCGAGAGGCACAAGCGAGGGCTCCTTCAGGCTGCCTTTCGCAAGGCCAGCCCCTCGGATCGCCGCTACTCAGCATAAGGCCGAGACGCCGACCGAGTCCCGCAGCCAATCAAGGCCGCCTAGGCTCGCACCGCCGCTTCCCGGACTGTCCAGGGCGTCGGTCGAGCCTCCCATCCGTCCGAGGATGGCCCCCTCGTCCAGGCCTCTCAGCAAGCGCCTCTCCGAGGAGAGGTACACGCGAGATCCCGGACCGCCTTCTACGCTCGCTCCAGATAAAAGCTCTGGAACGCGCGGAGAAGGCCCCTCGAGTTCCTCTTAGCAGCGGCCGCCGCAACTGTTGCGACCGCTGAGCCCCCCCGCCACGGCAAGGCGGGAACTCATTCGGGGGGGAACCTAACCTAACCTAACCTAACCTAACCTAACCTAACCTAACCTAACCTAACCCGATTTTTAGAGCGTTTAAAAAATTTACTTACCTTATCGTGTGACACGTCGCTGGATTCGGCTCGACGAACTGCACCAGGATCTGAAACAAAAAAAAATCTTAAATAAACGCAACACTTCAGAGAAAAACTGAAAAACATTCAAAATTTTACTAAACTAACATAACCCACACCTTTGGAACTGTATAACTTTTATATTTGGCATACTAGAATTTTTTAATTATTTTTACAGAGTTCAGAGGGTGATAGCGCATCGCGCCCCACCCTTTAAACATCGAATTTCGCACATTTTTCCAAATTTTCGACTCGCCTCGCTAGCAAGGTGGGCTCACGGAGCACTGCGGCGGCAGCCACAACGACCTTGGCCGACAAATCCCCGACAACAAAGACGGCTAAGTACCAAAACAGGACAGCGGAGGCGAAAGCTTGCCTCATGAGAGCCAAACTTCACCTGGGGAACAGCCGAAATCTGAAAAGCGAAATAAAAAATGAAGTGTCAGAAGCGATCCAAAGATTGTACGCATTAGTGAAAGAAGCAGAAGAAGAAATGGCGGGAAAGAAGAAAACAGAGAAGGCAAAAGGAAAAGAGGAAGAAAAAGAAGAAACGCCTCAGAAAACGAAAGAAATTTTGAAGAAAATGGAAGAGCACAGTAAACTTCTTAGCGCAAATAGAGCAGAAATGGCAAAATTGACAGAAACGCTAAGAAAACAACAGGAATGGCACGAGGAAAGATGTACTGATGCGAGCGTAGTGGCAGGCTCTCCGAGGAAACAGATTCCGGAAGCTACTGCTATGCACTCCATAATCGTGGCCTCTAGGGACGAGAACGAGACAAGGGAACAGGTGTATGAAAGACTAAGAAAGGTTGTAAATGCGAAGGAAGAAGGAGCAAGAATTGACAGAATAAGAAGGGCAAGGGACAGAAAAATCATAGTGGGTTGCAGGAGTGAAGAAGAAATTAGGAGAGTAAAATTAAAGATAGCAGAGAAGGAGGGACAGCTTAGTGTTGAGGACATAAAAAACAAGGACCCCCTCATCATCCTATATGGTGTTTTGAACTGCAACACAGATGACGATATAGTAAGAGCAATCCGCGCACAAAATAAACATATACTGCGAGATGTGAAAGGGGAAGACGACCGTATCGAAGTCAGGTTCCGACGCAGGGCAAGAAACCCGCTTACATCCCACGTTGTAGCCAAAGTGTCGCCCCGGATGTGGCAGTGCATTACCACCGCAGGGGCTATACACATAGACATGCAGAGAGTCAGAGCTGCCGACCAGTCCCCCCTAGTGCAGTGTTCACGCTGCCTTGGGTATGGACATGGAAAGCGGTTCTGTCCCGACGCAGTCGATGTGTGCAGCCACTGCGGCGGAACTCACTTAAAAACGGAGTGCGCGGACTTCCTCACCGACGTCCCCCCGAGCTGCACGAATTGCGTCAAGGCAAAGGCGACAAGAACAGACCACAACGCTTTCAGCAATGACTGCCCGGTAAGGCGCAAGTGGGATACACTTGCCAGATCCACCGTGGCATATTGCTGAGGGCGTCGAAGGTGTAAAATACAAAGTCATACAAGCCAATCTGAAAAAGAAGCAGTTAGCTACCGACGAAGTCTTCATGGAAGCCGCCCAACGCAGGGCCGCTGCCGTACTCCTACAGGAGCCTTACGTGGGAGCTCCCAAAAGGTTAAAAACGTATCCAGGGGTGAGAGTATACCAGAGCACTGAACAAGGAGAAGGGATGGTGAAAGCCGCGATAGCGATCTTGGACCCTACGCTAGACGTTATCCAGTACCCGCAACTCACCACCAACAACATCGCTGTGGTGGGAATCCGGACCAGTGCCTGGCAGATAACACTCGTCTCCATATACCTCGAAGGAGACAAACCTTTAACACCATACCTGGATCACCTGTCCAAAATAATCCTGGAGCTAGGGCCAAGAAGGCTTGTCATAGGAGGGGACGCCAACGCCTGGAGCACTTGGTGGGGAAGTGTGAAGACCAACTCCAGAGGCGAGGAGATGATAGACGCCATCGGCGAATGGGGACTCCAGGTACTCAACTCAAACGACTCCATACCGACCTTCGATGATATAAGAGGAGGCAAGCGGTACGCCAGCCATGTTGTCATTTTTTTTGAGGCGGCTACTCTCATAGCGGGGTTTCCACCACTGGACATCTTGGCGGATATGGATGCTCGAGTGTACAAGTCTCTCCGTCAAAGTGACGGGCCCCCACCTCTAAGTGGAGCCGAAGTACGGAAGAAACAAAAATCACTGGCACTCGAGAATTGGCATCAGCGGCTTCTAGAGCCACAGAACTCTAGCCAACGAGCAGTCAGCGCAATCCTGCCTAGTTTTAGTGAGTGGCTCAAAAGAGATGAACGGGTTACCTTCCGGCTGACCCAAATTCTCACAGGACATGGGTGTTTTGGGGTGTACCTGAACAGGATCGGCCGCGAGGCAACACCGCAATGTCACCACTGCAGGATGGCTGCAGACTCCGCGCAGCACACGTTGGAAGAGTGCTCAGCGTGGAATGTGGAGCGCCAAGCCCTGGTTGCGAGAGTAGGACAGGACTTATCCCCATCAAGCATGGTCACTGCCATGCTGACGGATAAAGCCGCCTGGACGGCCGTGATAAAATTCTGTGAAGAGGTAATTGGGCGAAAGGAAGCCGCAGAGCGAGAGCGCGAGCGAGCTGATCCCTCACGAAGGCGACGGCGTCGGGGCGGCGTAGCAGAACGTCCAAGCCCTTTAACCCTGGAGCCGGGGTTTTAGAATACGGCTTCGGTATTCCCTGCCTGTCGTAAGAGGCGACTAAGAGGGGATTTTGGGCGCGTGTGTGGCCAGACTAGGGGGTCTGACCACCCTCTAAAACAAGCCCAGGGAAGACGACGGCGCGGCGTGGCCCGCGCCGTTGGGAAGATGGATGAGGGACCAACGTCCGGGATTGTGCTTCAAGCAACGTGTTAGGAGGGCATCGGTGTGCGTTCCTATGGAGATCCCGGTGCCCCTCTGTTAAGCATAGAAGCTGGCTACCGAGGGGGTTTTAGTGGGTCAACCCCCACATAACCCGGATGCACCCCTACGCAGCCGGGCATCTTATTGAAGATTTCCCCCCGTCACAAAAAAAAAAAAAAAAAAAAAAAAGCCATGTTGACATCACAATCTGCTCCGACGACATGATACCCCTGGTGGAGGACTGGACTGTAGTGGAAAAACTGACGAGCTCGGATCACAATGGTATCACATTTAACATACGACTGCACAAATCACACGGTACACATATCACACGCACAACACGGCTCTACAACACAAAAAAGGCTAATTGGGACCAGTTTCATGAGAAACTGGCCGAATTCAAAGCGGAAAACAACCTCACAATTGAAGAAGTAGAGCACATACATAACACAGACGAAATAGAAAAGACACTACACACTTACACGCAAGTAATAACACAGACATGCACACACACTATACCTACTAAAAAACGTACACAAACACTTACCTTGCCATGGTGGTCCGAAGAGCTCGCGCAGTTAAAACGAGAATTCACCACCAGGAAGAGAAGACTTCGCTGCGCCGCCCCGATCAGAAGGCCGAAGGTTCTCGCTGAGTACCTGGAAAAGAAAGCAGAATATGAATTAAAGGCAGAGGAAGCAAGGATTAGGAGTTGGAAGGACTTTTGCAGTAGACAGGACAGGGAGGGGGTTTGGGATGGGATATACAGGGTGATAGGCAGGACGAGGAGCAGGGAGGAGGATCTACCGCTTCGGATTGATGGCAAGGTGTTAGACGCAAAAGAATCCGTCGAGGTCTTGGCGGATACTTTCTACCCGAGAGACCTCACGGAACAGGATAATGACGAACACTGCAAAATAAGAGAAAAAGCTGAGCGAGTGAACGATGGGCAACAAGGTGGTCCTTGCGACCCACCCTTCACACTGACCGAGCTCTATAATGCAGTGAACGCTTTCAATCCGAAGAAGGCTCCCGGAGCCGATGGCTTCACGGCTGACATATGTCGAGAGGCAATCAAGCACGACCCGGAATGGTTCCTGGCGTGCCTGAATAAATGCCTGGAATATGGACATTTTCCTGATCCGTGGAAGGAAGCAACGGTCATCGTGCTGCGAAAACCCGGCAAAGACACATACACAGCCCCTAAATCATACAGGCCAATCGGACTCCTCCCAGTAATGGGAAAAATCTTCGAGAAGATGTTGATCAGCCGAATGAAGTTTCACCTAGTTCCGAGGATGAGTACTCGCCAATTCGGATTCATGCCCCAGAAGAGCACCGAAGACTCCCTTTATGTCCTCATGCGCCATATTTACGAGAAGTTAGATCAAAAACGTATCGTAACTATGGTGTCACTGGACATTGAGGGAGCCTTCGACAGCGCATGGTGGCCGGCCATCAGAGTCCGACTGGCTGAGGAAGAGTGCCCCATAAACCTAAGGAGGCTGATCGACAGTTATCTTCGCAATCGGAGAGTCAGAGTACGATACTCCGGACAAGAGCATGCCAAAGAAACCGAAAAGGGGTGTGTGCAGGGATCGGTAGGAGGCCCACTCCTGTGGAATTTGCTCCTGGACCCACTCCTCAAGGACCTGGAAAAAAGAAGAGATTATGTCCAGGCGTTCGCGGACGATGTAGTCCTTGTATTCGATGGTGAGACCGCACTGCAGATAGAGGAGCGGGCCAATGCCACTCTCGAGCATGTTCGAGCGTGGGGAGTCCGGAATAAGCTTAAGTTTGCACCACAAAAAACCATGGCAATGGTCATAACGCGTAAACTTAAGTATGACTCCCCGCGCCTGAAAATGGGAGGGACTGACATTGGCATGTCCAATGAAATCAAAGTACTCGGTCTCACCATCGACCACAAGTTGACCTTCAACGCTCATGCCACGAACGTCTGTCGCAAGGCGCTTAGCTTTTACAAGCAACTTTCGCGGGCGGCTAAAATTCACTGGGGTCTGCAGCCCGAAATCTTACGCACATTATACACGGCAGTAGTAGAGCCGACAATAATGTACGCGGCTAGTGTTTGGGCCCCGGCAACGAACAAAATCAAGGTCAGGAAAGAACTGGACTCTGTGCAGCGTGGTTTCGTACAGAAAATCATAAAGGGTATAAAACAGTATCTCTCAATTCGGCCCTATTACTCGCCGGGTTGCTTCCGCTGGACATCAGGATCCGGGAAGCAGCCTTGCTTTATGAGCTGAAGAAAGGTTACACTCGACGAATAATAGGAGACCGAGAGATAGAGACGCCCATGCTGTACGAAACCAGGCCACATCCAGCGCTGCAAAAACAGCTAGAATTTACCTGCGTGGCGGACGGAGCAGCGCTCGAACAACACCTCAGCGACGGCCTGAATATCTTTACTGATGGTAGTAAAATAGAAGGGAAAGTTGGTGCGGCGCTTTCCATATGGATTGGTGCCGCGGAGACCAGCACCCGTAAGCTGAGGCTTGACGAGCGTTGCTCCGTCTACCAAGCAGAGCTGCTGGCGCTTGTCGAGGCGACAAAGGAAGTTGCCAAGAGGTCTTACTCCACATGCGGCATTTTTTGCGACTCTCGTTCCGCACTAGAATCAGTAGTCAACATCGACTCCCTCCATCCCCTCGCAGCCGAAACCAGAAACAACATCTACAAACTTGAACGTCAAAACAAACTAGTAAAGCTTTTCTGGATAAAGGCACACGTGGGGATGGAGGGAAACGAGAGAGCGGACGAGCTGGCAAAGGCGGCCGCATTGACCCTAAAAGTCAGGCCAAAATACGACAGCGTTCCGGTTTCATTCGCCAAAAGAGCCATCCGGTGTGGCTCACTTGTCGAATGGAACCAGCGATACCAGAATGCTGCACAAGGCTCCGTAACAAAAGTGTTCTTTCCGGACGTGATAAGAGCATACCGATTAGTTAAAAACCTTGACCTGGACCACATCTTGGTGCAATTATTCACAGGACACGGTGGATTCTCCTCGTACCTGCACAGGTTCAAGTGCAAGGAGAGTCCATCGTGTATCTGTGAACCTGATGCTGAGGAAAGCGTACTGCATGTCGTCACTCAGTGTCCCGTATTTGGTAGGTTAAGATTTGAGACTGAAAATGCAATTGAAAAAGAAATCAAAACAGAATACTTGTGTGAAATATTAGAAAATAAAGAAATTAGATTTAAGTTTATAGAATACTGTAAGCAGATAATAATAAAAGTAATACATAGAAATAAGACTTAAAATAGGTGCACTACTGTACAATTAAGTTTGCATTAGATAGTGCCCAAATACTGTAAAATTGAATAAAAATTAAACTGTAATCATAAAACACTGTAAATTAATAGCATAAGAAAGATAAATGTAAGATATTGTAAGATGAATATAAAAATATGTACGCCTCAAAATTACTTACCCGCAAAATCCTGTGTCCTCGTAGTTCCTGTAATACAAAGATAGAGTTAAAGAGAGAAATATATAAGAATGAATGAATGAATGGTTATGTGTAGATAAAGTCTCCGGTTTAGTCGGAGGTAGGATATAAAAAAAAAAAAAAAAAAACACACATTGACAGCTGTATCAAAAGATACCTACGTTTATATTTTTGGACCAAGCAAGGCTTGACAACTTGTATATACAATTTTACTTATATTCTTTTTGACGGACTTATTACGACATTTTAATCAGTCGCCTACAAAAGACCTGAACACGATGTTTGGTTATAGAACTCCCGACACTAGATTGTCAAAGATGGCAAACGATGACCCCCAACACACGACGGCAGGCCCGAGTGGAGGAGAATCGGGGATCGCTAAACGTACACCCAGCGTAAGGCGGAGCATAGGGGAGTGGGAGGCGGGCAAATCAGAAACCCGGAAAACACCCACCCCCCCGAAGAAGACCGCTCCGGTGGAACAACCAAAGCCGAAACCGATGACAGCACATAAGCTATCGACGGAGGCCACAGAAAGCCCACCAAAACCAGTAAGCGTCAAATACATAGACCGGGTGTCGGAAGCGAAAGCCTGCCTAACAAAAGCAAAGCTGAACCTGAGCCGCTCAGGAAACTTAAAGCGAGAGATAAAGACGGAGGTACACGCTGCGATCGACCGTCTTTATCAACTCGTGAAGGAAGCTGAGTCGGCGAAAAGCACGAGTACGCCAAAACCTCAGTACCCTAAAAAAGTGGACGACAGAGAAGAGAAAATCGCTACGACAGATATAGGAAAAATTATAGAAAAACATATACATAGAATTAATAAGAGAAAATAACGAAAAAATTGAAATGTTAAGAGTTAGTTTAGAAAAGAAAACGTACGCAAGTGTGACGGCGGCGACCACCAATGTGCAGCGACCAGAACAAACTGCGCTCCACTCAGTGGTCGTCACCGCCAAAAATGAAAATGAAACCGGAGAAGAGATACTTGGAAGGATAAGGAAAGCGGTAAATGCAAAGGAAGGGGACATACAAGTAGAAAAAATTAGGAAGGCAAAGGATAGGAAAGTTATTGTAGGGTGTAGGACAGAAGAGGAAAGAAGGAAAGTGAAGGAGAGACTGAGCAAGGAGGGAGAGCTAAATTTTGAAGACATTAAAAATAAAGATCCACTCGTGATCTTGAGGGATGTTCTTCAGCACAACACAGATGAAGATGTGCTGAAAGCCCTAAGGTCACAAAACAAACAGATTTTCAGAGACGTAAATAAAGAGAACGACAGAATAGAAATTGCATTCAAGAAGCGTACAAGGAATCCACACACTAGCCACGTAGTAGTAAGGGTCTCCCCGACACTATGGCAGCGCATGGTCCAAGCCGGGGCACTGCATATCGATCTGCAGCGGGTACGAGTTGCTGACCAATCGCCACTCGTTCAATGCTCGCTCTGCCTCGGGTATGGACATGGCAGGCGCTTCTGCACTGAGACGACCGAAAAGTGCAGCCACTGCGGAGGCCCCCACATGAAAACGCAGTGTGAGGACTGGCTTGTCGGTGCAGCTCCGTCTTGTTGCAACTGTGCGCGTGCGAAAATGGACAGGAACGACCACAATGCGTTTAGCTCCGAGTGCCCGATCAGGAAGAAATGGGATACGCTTGCTCGAACGGCAGTAGCATATTGCTGAAGTTGTCACAGGCTCCAACAAAGCTCCAAACAGCAACAGGCCATACCTCGCAGCCCAAGCAAACTTGCAAAGAGAGGAACAAGCAACAAACGACTTAATGCTTGAGGCATACAGTAGGGGGGTGGCCTTTGCTCTGCTGCAGGAGCCGTATGTCGGGGGTAGAGGTAGCATGGGGAACTACAGAGGGGTTAGGATTTTCCAGAGCGCAAGTCAAGGGGATTTTTTTTTTTTTTTTTTTTTTTTTTTTTATTTATTTCGCAAAATATACATATACATATTAAGACACAAAGTATTGAAAAACTTAATAGTTTGTATCAATACCCTTATCGCTACACGCTACAATTATTAATGCAAACTAAACTACCTTAAAAAGAAACTTCCTAACCTTACAACTACTACCTTCTATATATTATTGACCCTAGGTAAACTAATTAAGGATGAAAACGTCAACGGGCAATTCAGTGCCCAAACTTCACCACCAACAACATCGTCGTGGTGAAGATTAGAACTAGCGCCTGGGAAATCGTAGCTGTCTCATTCTACTTCGAACCTAGACCGGCACAAATTGAGCCATACCTACAACAGCTGAGTGAGATAAAACGCCACTTTGGTCGTAAAATAATAATAGGTGGTGACTCAAATGCAAAGAGCGCATGGTGGGGGAGCCCGATAATGGACGACAGGGGGGAAGATATGGCCGGGACACTGGAAGATCTCAGCCTTCAGGTACTCAATACAGGCGACATCCCGACTTTCGACACAGTTAGGGGGGGTATCCGCTATTCCAGCTTTGTGGATATCACAGCCTGCACATCGGACATGCTCGGCTATGTGGACGACTGGAGAATCGACGAAAGCGTGACTACATCGGACCATAACACCATTCTCTTTAAAATTCTACTAACAAGAGCAAAAGGCATAGACATTAAGAGAACAACTAGAATTTACAACAGCAAGAAAGCAAACTGGAACAAATTTCACTCGGAAATGGCCCAGTTGCTACTAGATAAAAAAGTTAACAGTATAGAAATAGATAAATTAAATACCAAATTAGAATTAGAAAGCGAGATAGAAAAATACTTAAATATAATAACAGAAACGTGCAACAATAACATACCCAAATTACAAACTAAAAATAAAGTACACTTACCTTGGTGATCCGATGAGCTCGCCGAGTTGAAGAAGAAGGTCGCCACGAAGAAACGCAGGCTCCGATGGGCAGCTCCAGTCCGAAGACCCAGAGTCCTGGATGAGTACCTGAAAGCAAAAGAGCATTATGAACAGGAGGCTAAAAAGGCACAAATAAATAGTTGGAAGGAATTTTGTGGGAAACAGGATCGGGAAGGGATGTGGGAGGGAATTTATAGGGTTATAGGCAGGACGACGAAACGGCAAGAAGACTTGCCCCTTACCAAAGATGGTAAGACTCTGGACACCGTCGAATCTGCCAAACTTTTGGCCGAAATCTTTTACCCGGAGGACAGACGAGCTGATGATAACCCGGAGCACAAACTGTTAAGAGCGGAGGCCGACCAAGTGAATGTGCAGGTTCATGATGAAACCCATGATCCTCCATTCACCGCTGAAGAACTCATGGCTGCAGCAAACAGTTTCAACCATAAAAAGGCTCCAGGCATTGATGGTTTCACAGCAGACATCTGCCAACGTGCAATAAGCCAAGCCCCGGAAGTCTTCCTATCACTGGCAAACAAATGTCTAGAGCTGGGATACTTTCCAGAAATCTGGAAAGATGCTACTGTCGTAATTCTGAGAAAGCCTGGGAAGGATAATTACACAGAGCCAAAATCCTACAGACCAATAGGGTTACTGCCAGTGATGGGTAAGATTTTGGAGAAGATGTTGGTGACGAGGATAAAATGGCACCTAATTCCTAAACTGAGTCCTCGCCAATATGGGTTTATGCCACAAAAAAGCACAGAAGACTCCCTCTATGACCTCATGGAACATATAAGACACAAGCTGGACCAAAAGAAGCTAATCGCGCTTATATCCTTGGACATAGAGGGAGCCTTTGATAGTGCTTGGTGGCCTGCCATCAGACTCAGACTGGCGGAAGAAGGATGCCCAGTGAACGTCCGAAGGGTAGTGGACAGTTACCTAGACAATAGAAAGGTAAGGGTCAGATACGCCGGGGAGGAGGTGACAAAGATGACCTCAAAAGGCTGTGTTCAAGGTTCGATCGGAGGGCCCATTCTTTGGAACCTCCTCCTAGACCCGTTACTAAAGGGACTGCAGGCCAGAGGTGACTTCTGTCAAGCTTTTGCCGATGACGTGGTGCTATTGTTTGAAGGACACACGGCGCTTGAGGTACAGAGGCGTGCGAATGACGCCCTCGCATATGTTCAGCGGTGGGGCATCCGAAATAAGCTGAAGTTTGCACCGCATAAGACAAATGCTATGCTAATAACGCGGAAACTGAAGTTTGATTCCCCACAACTGAGCATGGGCGGGGTCGCCATTCCCTTCACAAAGGAGTTTAGGCTTTTGGGGCTTTGGATAGATGACAAACTTACGTTTAACGCCCACGCGGCAAATGTGTGTAAGAAGGCACTGAACGTCTATAGGCAACTATCCAAAGCCGCAAAAACCAGCTGGGGCCTTCACCCGGAGATCATAAGGTCGATCTACATAGCAGTAATCGAGCCTATAGTAACATACGCGGCGGCAGTCTGGGCTCCAGCAACAAAAAAGTGGTGCGTTCAAAAATCACTAAACGCGGTTCAAAGGGGTTTTGCTCAAAAATTGTGCAAAGCCTACCGCACGGTCTCACTGAACTCGGCACTGGTACTGGCTGGGATACTACCCCTCGATCTCAGAATACGAGAGGCAGCTGCCCTGTATGAAGCAAAGAGGGGAGTACCCCAGCCAGTGCTAGGAGACGGAGAGATCGAGCGAAGAACCGCTTTCGCTGACACACCCCATCCAGCGCATTATACTAGCGAGCAATTCATATGCCTGGAAAACGTAGAGCAGTTAGACCTAAATAGCACACAAGCAGTAAGGATCTTCACGGACGGCAGCAAAATTGAAGGCAAGGTCGGGGCAGCATTGTCTCTATGGAGCAATGTTGCCGAAACCAAATGCCTAAAATTGAAACTGCCGTCCTATTGCACCGTTTTCCAGGCGGAATTGTTGGCCATATCCAAAGCAATGGATGAAATACTGAAAAGCCCGAAAACCAGTTTTGGCGTATTTAGTGACTCCAGGTCCTCACTGCAGACCGTAACCAATAACTGCTCCCTCAATCCCCTCGCAGTCGGAATCCGAACAAAGCTTAGGGAATGCAAAACCCAAAACAAAAAAGTTGAACTTTTCTGGATAAAAGCACATGCGGGACTCGAGGGGAATGAGAGAGCGGATACATTGGCAAAAGAAGCCGCCCTAAAACTGAAAACGCGCCCACACTACGACAAGTGCCCGGTTTCATTCGTCAAGAGACATATCCGCAAGGAAACTCTTGACGAATGGAACCGGAGATACAAAGCTGGGGAAACTGGATCCACGACGAAAGTTTTCTTCCCAGACGCAACAGACGCGCACAAAATCGTCAGGTCTATCAAACCCGAAGGCATAGTAACCCAAATAATGACAGGGCATGGAGGGTTCGCCCAATACCTGAATAGATTTAAGCGTAAGGATAGCCCAGAATGCCCCTGCGAACCAGCCGCGGAAGAGACACCCCTACACGTCTTAACGGAATGTCCGATATTTGGAAAGGAAAGATATGAAGCAGAACAAAAGATAGGGGAAAGAATAATTATAGATAACATAAGTGAAATAATTAAACATAAAGATAAAAGAGACAAGTTTTTAAATTATTGTGTAGAAATTTGTAAAAAAGTAATAAAAAAGAATAAAGATAAATAAGTAAGGATGTATATCTGTATTATAAAATACAAATATGTGAGTGGTTGACCAAAAAGGGACCTGGAGTGATTTTAAACCGTTATTTTTTTTTTTGATTTTTTTAATCTGTGGTCTTTTAGCTTTGTTTTGGTCTAACCTGTATATTTTTAGGTGCCGTAGTTTTTTTTTTATGATTTTTTTTGTGAGCCGAGGCAGTTTTGGAAAAATTACACCTTACACACAACGCACGCTAGTTTTTGTGATGTCAGGTAAGTGGATACAATCAGTTTTATTGTTTTATTGTACTTTTGTTTTAGCCAGGGAATTCAACACGCCTGTTTTTATTTGCTTTGTCGACTTCCGTAAGGCGTTTGATACTGTTATTTGGGAACGCCTCTGGATAGTCTTATTGGAAATGGGGGTACCACATCATCTAGTATTCCTTCTCAAACGACTTTACGAGGATGGCACAGCAGCGGTAAGAGTGGATGATGTTCTCTCTGGCAAATTCAAGACTGAGTCCGGTGTTCGACAGGGTTGTATACTTTCGCCGCAGCTCTTCAACACCTACACAGAGTACATAATGCGGATTGTCTTGGATGAATGGAATAAGGGTATCGCGGTGGGTGGACGCGTTATTAATAACTTGCGATACGCTGATGATACCACGCTTCTTGCCGAAACAATAGAAGATTTGGAAGAACTTCTGACTCGTCTGGAAACCACTAGCCTCCAATTCGGACTTGCCCTTAATAGAGAAAAGACGAAAGTTATGATAGTAAATCGAGCAGGACACAACACTGTTATAAGTGTAGCAAACTGTGAAGTAGTACAGAGCTACATCTACCTCGGTACTATCATTTCCAACTCTGGAGGATGCGAAGACGAGATCAGACGACGTTGTGCTATCACGAGGTCGGCAGTAGAACGACTGGGAAAGATTTGGAAGGACAGACGTATAATCAAGAAAACAAAGGTTCGTCTAATGAAATGTCTCGTTTTTCCAATCTTTCTCTACGGGGCCGAAACTTGGTCTCTGAAGCTGCAGGATCGCCGAAAAATCGATGCACTGGAGATGTGGTGCTGGAGGCGGCTGTTAAAAATTCCGTGGACAGCTTTCCGCACCAACAACTCTATCCTCAAACAGCTTCAAATAAAAGATAGACTATAGTCGATTGTGCAGATGCGAATACTGAAGATCTTTGGGCATATCTCCAGAAGCGTGAATACAATTGAAAGGCTGGTAGTACAGGGCCTAGTAAAAGGCAAGCGAAGCCCTGGTCGGTCACCAACTCGTTGGACCGACTTCATTAAAAAGGCCACGCAGACCACCATGGTGCAGTGTACTCGCAATGCAGGCAACCGCCGGTTATGGAGAGGAATTGCGAGAAGAGCGGCAGCCTTGGGGAAGGAAGAAGACAGCGAGGAGCCTTGTACCATCTGCACAACCACGACCACCCTGCCAAGAGTGCACGACTAAGAAGAATTGTACTTTTAAGGTTATCTCTAGTACAACGAAGTCTCTTTATCTTGTGCAGGTCTAAAAAGACGCTCGTACTTGTCAGAAAGTGACGAAAGACAAGAAACTGACACTAAATAAGTCGCCAATAACGTAGTAACCGCAAACACGTGTTGACACTCACTAACGAAGTCGCATACTGACATAAAACATACCGCGCCCCCCGCCCGCGCACGAGTCGAAACTTGTTTCTACACGAAATTTCAAACGCGATTTACTCGAAATCAATTATTTTCCCTTGAGGTCCCTTTTTGGTCAACCACTCACATATATCAATCTTTAAACAAAAATTTAGATAAAAATAATACTTCAGAATATCAAAATAGTAAAAGAAATAATCACAAAGAAACAATAAACATATAACGTACCTGTAATATAATATATAAAGGAAGATTTAAAAGTAAATATGCGTCGCAAAGGTCCTGGGTAAAGTCCGGGGTTCTATTCACAATTTAAAAAAAAAAAAAAAAAAAAAAACCTAACCTAACCTAACCTAACCTCCTTGAAGCTGTTAAGTTATTTCTAGGTTATAATTATCCTACATTACAATGGCATGTCTGAGTAAAGTGGCCGGCTTTACTAGACGCAGTTAAGTTTCTATGATTCTAGATATATATTCTAAGGACGAACGCACTATGCAGGCATCACGGGCACGAGGTCGTTCAAGTAAGGAAGTACACCTACCGGCGACCTGGAGTCAAACCTGAAGAGGGCTTCTCTGTTACGACATTGTCCGCAATGGAGACAAGTGCGCCACAACTAGGACATCGATGAGACTGGCAAAATTCTAGTTCTAGTTCTAGATTAAAACTAAGCGGCGATCACCTGTAAAAGAACAAGTGACGTTGTAATTCTGATTCTAGCTTTCTGTAGCAGCGATATGGAAAAGAAACGGATAAATACCATTGTGGAATCGCCGCTATTAGAGGTGCGGGGCTGGGAGGTTACCGCGGTGCGATGACACGCCTTTCCACCGACATCGTGGTCTGGGGGCCATGTGGTCGACAACTCAGCGACTCCTGCTAGCACAATCCGTTTCGTGAGCAACGTGACACAGGCCCGTACGGCCAAAATATAGCGAAACAGAGCGAACACTTACGACTTTTCTGCGATAAAAATTCTTATTTCGAAATTCTTTCTGCGACTGGATTCTCAGTATTCTGATTCTGAATGACAGATCTAGTGAGGAGGCCAGAGGCGGAGATCCTCTCTTTTTGACAGTCGATTCTAGTGATGCAAGCAAAGAAAACGACTAATCGATTGATTATTGACCGACATTCTCGTTGATCCCAATCGGATGTCAATGTCAGTGACGCGTGAAGTGTCACCGTCAACACAAATATCAAATCGAACGTAAACAAACAAAGGAAGACTAAATTCCTGGATAAATTGGAAGAAAAATAAAGGAACAAGGCTACTATTAACTAATATACGACGGCGAATACCTAACGTGAGTCTCGACGGCGGATCCCAGTACTACAGAAGCGATGTTCTTGAACTTTAAACGACCAAGCGAACTTGTGTTTCTGAAAAGTTTCTACTCTCTTTTACAAGGTTCTGATGTCTACGATCGCTGCCAGGACTGAAAAAGACGCAGCCTCCAACGATCTAAAGGATTCAATGATACATGGAAACGAAATTAACATGGTGCGGAATGTTCCTGCAACAACAGTACGGTTTCATGCCCCAACGCGGAACCGAGGACGCCCTCTATGACCTGATAGAGCACATCAAACAAGGAGTAAACAGCAAAAACATCGTACTCCTTGTCTCTCTGGATATAGAAGGTGCCTTCGACAATGCATGGTGGCCCGCCCTCAAGTACAACCTAGCGAAGAAGAGGTGCCCAACAAACCTCTACGAGATGGTAAACTCATACCTAAATGACCGGAAAATCAAGGTCAACTATGCAAGAGCAGCATACGAGAAGGAAACAACCAAAGGATGTGTCCAAGGATCCATCGGGGGACCGACCTTTTGGAACGTAATCCTAGACTCGCTGCTGCGACTGCTAGAGGCTAAGGGAGTTTACTGTCAAGCCTTCGCCGACGATGTAGTTCTCGTGTTCACAGGTCAGTCAAGCGTCATCGAACAACAGGCCAACAGTACTCTGGACGTGATCGTGGAATGGGGAAAACGTAACAAGCTCAACTTTGCCGCGCAGAAGACCAACGCTGTGCTCTTCACCAAAAAGTTGAAGTACGATCCCCCAAACCTGGTCATGTCCGGCGTCCAGCTTTGTCTCGTCGAAGAAGTCAAACTGCTTGGCCTGCTGATCGACCGTAGGCTCAATTTCAAAGCGCACGTAAACACCCAGTGTAAAAAGGTGGCGGATATTTACAAACAGCTAGCGTGCGCAGCGAAAGTGACCTGGGGCCTAAACGGCGAAATTACGAAAACTATATACGTCGCAGTGGTGGAGCCCATCATCATGTATGCCTCAAGCGCATGGGCGCACGCGGCAGACCTCGAAGAAAACAAATCGCACATGAACGCGATCCAAAGAGGTTTTGCCCAGAAAATATGCAAGTCGTACCGTACTGTTTCCCTCAAGCCAGCACTCGCTCTCTCAGGTCTGCTCCCCCTCGACCTGAGAATACAGGAGGCAGCAAGCCTATACAAAGCGAAGAAAAACCTCTCCCAAGAACATCTCCCACCGGAATCGGAGCTCGAACAATGCATCAGTTACCTGGACCAGCCACACCCGTCCACCCAGACGTCTGTAGACTTCGAGCTTCTAGAGAACACCAGTAACCAACTGGTAGGACCCGAAATATACACCGACGGCAGCAAGATAGAGGGTCAAGTCGGCGCTGCCCTAACCTGGTGGGAGAACGGAAGAGAGGTGAAGCACTCCACATTCAAGCTACACTCCGAATGCACAGTCTTCCAATCGGAACTTTATGCCCTCTACCGGGCGACTCAACTGGTGATTGCGAGCAAGGACCCTGAGGTCAACATTCTGAGTGACTCACGATCCTCACTCGAACTGCTGCGGAATCCCAAAACGGGTCACCCCCTGGTGAAGAGTATAAAGGAAAACATTGGAATGCTAGCCGCAGAAGGGAGATCCCTCCGCCTTTTCTGGTTGAGAGCTCACGTGGGCACCGCCGGTAACGAGAGAGCTGATGAACTCGCAAAATCGGCGGCACTTACTGGCACTTCCAGAGACTACGGAGAGATCCCCCTGTCCTACGTCAAAAGGAAGATCCGGGAGGAATCAGTCCAAAAATGGCAAGACCGGTACGAAACCTCGAGTACCGGTAGAGTCACTCAGACGTTTTTCCCCGATATCGCAAAAGCATATCGGGCATCGCGAACAACAAAATGGACTCCCTTCCAGATACAAGCTTTGACGGGACACGGAGCGATAGCTGAATACTTGTATAGGTTCAAGCTCAAGAGCAGCCCTGGCTGCGAGTGCGACCCAGAAGAGCCCGAGACGGTCTGGCACGTGCTCCTCGAATGCCCCCGCTTCATAGCTGCTCGACAGGACCTCGAAACACAAATAGACAGAAAGCTAGTGGCCTCGGATATCCACAACATCTTGGCAGATCCAGATAGTAGGCCACACTTTTTGTCTTTCGCAGAGAGGTCCTTCCGTATTGCGGCCAAGAGAAATTCCACCCTAGTACAACTCCCAGTATCCCCATCACACACGACAAACTCACCGTCCACTGACGCCACTCAGAAAATGATTCCCGTCCGAGAAACTTCTCTAAAGAGCGTATCCTTCGAACAACTTTTGGATAGTGCAGAAAGAGGAGTGCCGGGAATCCGGATTCGCGGTGTGGCTCTCTTTATGGACAGCAACAGGGAAAGATTCGGGATAAGCTTTTGCCTTGCTTGGAACCAAAAACGCGTTCGCTTGTCACCCGGACTAGCGTGTCTGATCAATGGGAGTACCGCCAAAGTCACCATGAAGCGGAAAACCTACGATGCTATGCCCGTGTGTGAGGTAGACGGCCACCGTTTTCGAATAGTGCGATCGAAAAACAAAACGATTGCACTGTTCGAATTGGCGGCAAAGTCACCTTTCGTACAGGGTAGCTCGCTGCTCGAACACCTGAGTGGTAAAGAAGACTTCGCGCCCTGTGTGATTAGCGTAGATGCCATGATGATTGAGTACTCGAAAGCGGAAGTCGCAGACCGGCTCGGTTGCACAAAAGCCTCAGAATACCATGAGGTTGTAGTGTATGAAGACAGGGGTGAAAACTTGAGTTATCTCAAGGCCCCGACACACGGCCAAATCAATGCAACAGACAGCTGGGGACACCCCGTTCCAAACTCGACCACTCAATCTGGTTCCGAGAGAGCCCAACAAAAAGCAGCCGATGAAAAAGCCGCAGCCCAGCCCAGTGGTAGCCGAGACAGAGGGGAAGGCCACATAGCGGCTTTTGTTACAGCATTCGGCGCGGCGGCACAGAGCTTATTCCGAATCACACCTAAAGTACCATCACCTCAAACAGCAGAGACCCCAAGAGCAGCTCCAAAACCAAAAGTAGCCCGGACGAGAGCCGACAGGGGACAGGTCGATTCGCCCCGTCACATCTCGGCATCGGGGCCACAGGGCCACGCGAGAAACGCCTTCCTCGAATTCCAAGCAACAGTGATAGCTACAAAACAAGTCAATCTTAGGAACTGCGATAACATCCTGCAGTCCTATAGACTAGGAAGTGACAAATTGTTAGCAGAACAGCTTGAGGAGGCGGAAGCAGCCATATACAACAACATAACTTCCCAGATCATCAAGGGAACCATGAAAGAACGATATATGGCTGCTTACAACGCAGAAAGTGGTTTTGTGGCGCTGGACGAGACAGAGACGAGGCGAATAGGAAGACCAAAATACGCGATACCATCGAATGACCCGATAGTAGTCACCGCAAAGTGTACCAAAATACTGCTGGAAGACAGGATTCTCGAGATGGCTAAAACCATCGAAGGAAGCTCAGACGTTGAAGCAAGTTGGGAGAACTGGGCGGTGCCGAAAATGCATTGGGTCAACGGGGTTCCAGGAAGTGGCAAGACAACTTGGGTGACTAGGCACTTCGATGTGGACAAAGACGCAATCATCACTACGACAAAAGAAGCAGCAAAAGAGTTGAGGGAGATGCTATCGCACCGCATCGGAAATCTGGTTAAAACCAGAGTGCGAACCATGGCCTCTTCTCTTGTAAACGGTTTCCGAAGGAAGAGCTTTAACCGCCTCTTGGTGGACGAGGCTCTCATGAACCATTTTGGAGCCGTCGTAATGGTTGCACGGCTGTCTGGTGCCAGTGAAATTGTCCTCATCGGAGACCTCAATCAACTACCTTATATCGACAGGGAAAACCTTTTCGGAATGAGGTATCATCGCCCGAACCTGGTTACGAACATCAGCCAGGAGTTGTTGTGCACTCATCGGAGCCCCATGGACGTCGCGTATGCTCTGAGGGAAATATACTCCGGTATATACTCCTCAGCTTCCCGTGTTAGGTCCCTCGAGCAGAGAAGGTTCAAAGGAGCGCAAATACCCAGTACCCTCCCCAACACCCTTTTCTTGGTACACACGCAAGAAGAAAAGGAGACCCTCATCAGCCAGGGTTATGGTGAAGGTGCGGGGTCACGCACTCTTACCATCCATGAAGCTCAGGGACTAACATACGAGTCGGTAATCGCACTAAAGACAAAGGCCAGGATGAAGCTGCACAAGAGCGTTCCACACGCGGTCGTGGCGGTATCTCGGCACACAGGGACCTTCGTCTACTATGCAGACGACATCGAAGACGACGCCATCAGCAAGTTCGTCCGGCGAGCATCGGCTGCGTCGCCGACGGCCATCAAAGAATACAACCTTCAGATGGCCATAAAAGATCGTAACGAGACGGTGATGGAGGCCCTGAGTCGGGAGGAGGCAGTTGACGAATGAAAGACGATGTGAAAGCGATCACTAATGAAACACTTTATTAGTGATCGCTTCCATAGATAATTCTTATGAAAAATGTTAAATAGTGTGTATACAATCAAAAAATTATGTAACAGCGTTATACTCGTGTATATGTAGAGGTTTGTGCGTATGCCTCGAGCACTCATGCTCACCATCGGAGGCACCTTCTTGCGGCGGCGTCGTGTGTCGGGTCGTTCTCTTCCCTCAAATATGGTTGAGGAGGGCGATGGCTGGCACACGCGTCATACTCGTGATCGGGTGCTGCTTGCGGGTCGCTGGTCTGCTCGCGCCATATGCATAAATGTACAGCTAAGTTAAAAGTTTCTTTAAATTCTTATTTAAATATTCTCTTCAAATACTGCAAATGTATAAAATATTTAAATTAGTTAATAACGTAAGAACCTACTGTAACAAATAATCACGGACCACAGAGTCTGTGGAGAAGTAGTTTAAATAATAAAAAAAAAAAAAAAAAAACCTAACATCATTGAATGGACCAAGGTTTTTGGCGTTCCTGCAAACAGAGTTTGCTGATTTGTTGATGCATTTACCGCTGACGTATCGCCGCAACATGTGGTTGCAGCTAGACGGAGCTCCTGCCCACTTTGCACGCTCTGTGAGGGCGCACCTGGACGAGAACCATACACCATGGATCGGACGAAGTGGCACCGTTGCGTGGCCAGCTCGATCGCCAGATTTAACTCCCCTGGACTATTTTTTCTAGGGGCATATGAAACAGAAAGTCTATTCTGATGTCTCTGCAACACGCGAGGAGCTCGTGGAAAAAATTAGGACAGCAGCGGAAGAGATTAAAAGTGCAACAGATATGGTTCGCCGTTCTACACGGCAAATAGCTATACGAGCAACTGTTTGCCTCTAAAACTATGGAGGGCATTTTGAACAACTTTTATAATGTGTTTTAGTGTAATTATTTGTGAAAATTGTGTAAATATTAAATTAGAAAAATAATAAATACTTAATTAGAAAAAAAATATTCTTATTGTCTCATTATGGCGATTGTAAGGGTAACATTTGAATAATAATTATCACTCAATGTAAGTTGCTCAAGATAATAAATTTGATGTTATTTGAAAGAGTGGATCCACAGCTACTAGTAAATCATTAAAAAACTCTAACTTGACACGCTAGTTATTGCAGTAAGTTAGATGATGCAAAAAAATGCATGATTTTTTTCGTAAATTTTTGGATTCAATTATTTTTTTTGGGTAGCAATGCTATTAATATCGATAAGATCTTTGTAATTACCGTTAGGTCAATCATTTTTCTTTTAAATGACACTAAAATTATTTTCCTAAGTCTGATAGGTATTTATTTATTGTCATTTTCATACATAGGCTAACGTTGTCGTAATGAAAAAATAAAAATGGCCGCCATTTCGAAGGGGGTGAGGTAGGTCACGGTAATTGGGTGGATTTATCGATAAAAATAGCTAAAAAAATGCCCCCATAAAATATCGGTAATCCAAGACCAAACAGACTGTATAATTAATTGGAATCTCGGAAACGGCTCCAACGATTTTCATACAATTTAGTATACATATAGGGGGTTTCGGGGGCTATAAATCGATCTAGCTAGGAATCATTTTTAGAAAATGTAATTTTAATCGTGTTTTATCGATAATCAATCTCAACTGAAAAATATGACTCTTCCTGACATCTATTGGCGAACAATAATACAATTTTTTGTGAGCAACTACGAGTAATTGCTTTAACGACACAACAGCAGATGGCGTTGTTAAGTAACACGAAGTCAATGAGTGTTTGCTTTAAGGTTAGACTAAAATCAATTGTTTATTATCCAAAAAACACAATAAAAAAAAAAAAAATACCGAGCAAAGCTCGGCCGTCCAGGTACTATATATTCATACTATAATTATAAATATAATAATTATATGTATCTGTACACTACTCAATTTTGAAATGTAACTACGAATGTTTTTCTTTGTTTAGTTATAATATTCTACTCTAGTTATTAAGTTATAATATTATAAGTAGTTGTAATACAGTAAAAAAAAAAAAAAAACTTACCTTTCATTAACATTCAAAAGTCAATTTTGATTGGACTCTCATTATAACTACACTATAATGTAATTAAGTAAAACACTACAATTAATACTAATACTTAGAAATAACCTAGTTAAGACGAACCTAAGTTAAGCCTATAATAAGTAAATCTAAGCTAGAACCTAAGAAACAGAACCAGAAGAAGAAGAAGATAGCTGAAGAGACACACTCCACCAGCAAGCATACAGGTACTCTTCCTTGGCGGCAGGTGGGACGGGGCCATCACATAAAACACTAAGCCACACACAAAGACCAAATCGCTAATAACCCAACGCCAGACCTTGTCATCATGGGAAGCCTGACGAACCCATAACCCAGCAGCTGAAAAATAACATATGCACCATGCAGTACGCAATACGCAACAAACTTGATGAGGTACCCCATGCTCATGGGTCAAACATAGGCACGTACTCTGAAATCCGAAACACTGCTGAACTACTCCGCACCTCAACAAATCAATCCCAGTAGATAAAAGGTACGAATGCGGCTAAGACTCATAATATGCGATCACATGCGAAGAAACTGTGTATGCGCTTGTGAAACCACTTCTAAAAAATTCCCTTCAAACCTTCAAACCTACAAACCAGCAATGACAAGGCACCAAAACGCTTGCTCGGAAGAAAAATGAGCAACGGTCACACTGCACAGGGCATCTGGCAAAGTTGACACAGAAAGAAACTGCGCAACAACAACAAAAAGTCAACACCAAGCCTGAAGGGCAGCCATCCCATGGAATTACCAGGCCTGCGACATCTACAAAGCACAGCAACACCACAACTATTGAAGTAATAAGACACATCACTTCGCTTCAGTTCTTCGCTTCGCTTCGCTTCTTCGCTTCACCCCCCCACCACGCCCGCCGGAAAGAATACCACCACCACCACCACCTCAAGCTAGCCTGATACCCCAAACAGAAGACTACCGGACCTCTCTACATCGGGGACAGGATGCCAGCGGACTCCACAATAATGATGCAGACCACAGGCATCTTGTCCACGGATCCAGATATTTTGTAATAATTTGTAATTAATTTGTAATTTCATCATACATATAATTATTAATTAAAAATGGAAAACGAGTAGTACTACATATATTATTTAGTTATTCACTTTTATGTTATATGTGTATATCGAGTATTTACATATCTATAGTATGCCACTATAATTGTTTTACTACGAATGTTAGCTACGAATGTTTTTCTTTGTTTAGTTATAATATTCTAGTCTAGTTATTATGTTATAATATTATAAGTAGTTGTAATACTGTAAAAAAAAAAAAAAAAAAGGAAATGTTATAAAAGAAAATAATCATTATATCATATAAAATATAAATAAATAATTATATAATCATGCTAATAATAAATTCATTGTACATAACATTGTATATACAACAACAATTGTACATGTCAATAATTACTCTGCGTTTGTTGGGCTCTCCTTTATTTGATGAATCGTTTCCGTCTTTTATTGAAGAAAAAAATCAAAATTTCTTGCAATGTTCGGACCGTTTAAGCAAAATTAATATGCACATGGCTTTAACAATTATTCGTTTCTGTCTTTTTGTACCTAAATTTACATATCTGTTCGATGTTGTCAACTTTGGAAGCATCCTGATCTACTTCAGAGATTAGACAACATCATAAGAAACACTTTGGCAACAGTTTTTTTTGAATATACATTTAAAAGATCGAGATTGGTCTCAAGCTTCTCTACCAGTGCGTTGGGGGGTCTTGGCATCCGCTCCATTTCTGGGGTTGCTCTTCCCGCATTCTTGTCCTCGGTTCATTCTAATCAAAAACTTATTAGTAAAATATTCTCAAACAATGTCGATGTTCTTTTTTAAGCCGAGGCCAAGAACGCTTGGAATTTAGCGTGCCCAAATACCGATTTCCCTTCAACTCTATCATCGCAGCGACTCTGGGACGGACCGATTTGTGAGCAAGTGCGGAAGCATCTGTTACACACGTGCTTGAGCTCTTAAGATCGTGCCCGTCTTTTGGCTGTCGCTGAATGGGAATCTGGTCTATGGCTACAGGCCCTCCCCTCGGCCAACACTGGTACTCTTTTAGATTCATCATCTTTTAGAATCGCAGCGTCCCTCCGTTTGGGCGCATCGTGCTATGCCCCACATCGCTGCCAGTGTGGTGCTGCTGTCGACCAACTTGGTTACCACGGCTTATCCTGTGTAAGAAGTGCAGGCAGAATTCCCCGCCATGCCAGCCTCAATGACGTCATCCGCCGAGCTTTTACCACCGCCAACTGCGCGGCTGTTCTTGAACCGAGCGGCCTCGTACGTGACGATGGTAGAAGACCGGACGGTATGACACTGATTCCGTGGAAGTTGGGGCGGCCGCTCGTATGGGACGCTACATGCGTGGACACCCTCGCGCCGTCACATCTTCCCGGAACGCAAAATAAGGCTGGCGCTGCGTCTGAATCTGCGGAAGGCCTCAAAAGGCGCAAATATAGTACCCTGGATAGTGGGTACATTTTTGAGCCTTTTGGGGTCGAAACTTTAGGACCAGGTGCAAAAAAGATTTATATAGATCTATCATTGCGTCTGGTCGAAGCAACTCGTGACCAAAATGCTGGCCGGTACTTTGCCCAAAGGATCAGTATCGCAATCCAACGGGGCAATGCGGCCAGCATTTTGGGTACATTACCTACAGCTGGCAGCGATTTATTAGATTAAGATTTTTACATTAAGATTTGTAGCTTGTTAAATTCTGATTTGCTAATATTTTTAAATGTACGAGTATTATGTCTTTATGTAAAGCTATATGTTACATGTGTTGACATATATAATAATTGAATAAAAACATAGACTGCAATTATTTAAAAAATATCACTTGCCCCAGTTAGAGTTAAAGCTAAACTGTATAAAAAAAAATTACACTCCGTTTTGTAAGTTAGTTTCAGAAATAAACCCACAGAATTCCAAAATTTTGTCTTTGAAGAAATACCCTTTTCTAGCTATTATCCAAAACCCTAACCTCACTGATTTGCCTGCACTGGATGTGCGAGCTGAAGTTATGTCACTCCAGCTGACACATAGTAAATGGCTCATATTAACGAAGTTCTTGTGGCAGCTAAACTAAGACTGGGTTATTTGATTGCAGCTATTATGCTTTAAATGTTGGGATAGGTAGAATTATTCTATCATGCACCTATGAGGAAGCTGAAGTTACGCACACGTTTATATTTAGTACCTATGTCCTCTCCTTAACAAAAATGTATTGTAAAGATCCGTTCAGCCGTTAAGCCGTGAAAACGCTACAAGGGGACACAGAGATAGACTTTAGTGTCTTATATATTTTAGTAGTTATATTTCGCTATGAATGACTATACTGTATATACAGGCTGACTGGTTGAACACTTTAGATACTCAAGGACATGATAATTCATGGTCACATAAAACGTATAAAAAAAAAAAATAAAAAAAATACTAATGAATTACAGAGAAAACCTTCATTTTATTAATGTGCTAAAACTCGGAAATTGTGGACACCGCAGTGCCTCGCGTAGGTAGTTTGCTACGCTATCGCTCGCGTCACAGAATGCTTACCAACTACTATTAATAATTGGTAAAGTATTCTGTGACACGACCGAGCGCGACGAGACACGAACGAGCGCTCTAGCACAGAATAAATAATAGTTAGTACGCCTGTTTTGCATAACTCTTGATACTTCAAATTAAGGAGGTACGATCCATTCTTCCTTCATACTTTAACTGGCTTAGGACAGGCAAAAATACCAAGGCTCCAAGGTATTAAACGGTGTAATTTTATTGTCATTTTTTTGTAAATTTTGTGGGAAGTTAAGACACAAAGATGCGACAGAAAGGTGCCCAAGTACCTACATAATGTAACTAACTACTTACCTTGGTATTTTTGGCGTATTTAAAAAATGGAATCATACTTATTAACAACGATTGATTTGATTATTTACAACGATTGACTTGATAACCTAATTTACAAAATCACACATATCTCAATAATTGTTCAAAATGCTCACCGCCTCGCGTAATGCATAGTTCGGCACGTTTGCGTAAATTTTCTTTGACACGGTTAAGCACGAAAGGATCACTTCGAATTTTGTCAAACGACGCCGTTATTCTTGATTTTAATTCGTCCCTGTTCGAGTAATCCGTAGCGTACACAAGCCGTTTTACCTCGCCCCACAAGTAATAGTCGAGAGGAGTGAGGTCTGGAGAGCGCGCCGGCCACGGCACGGGTCCTCCGCGACCTATCCACCTATCTCCGAAATGACTATTTAAGTACTCGCGTACTTGGTGCTGATAGTGCGCGGGCGCTCCGTCGTGTTGGTAAAACAGATTCCGATTAATTACCAAGAATGCCGGCCCACACGTTGACACTAAATCTGTGTTGATAGGAGTCTTGTCTTATGACATGGGGATTGGAATGGCTCCACCAATGTTCATTATGAACATTAAACAGTCCTAGTTTAGTAAAGGTAGCCTCATCCGTAAACAAGATATTTTTGTCTAGATTTTCCAAGTACCATCGACAAAAATTCATCCTCGGTTGGTGGTCATTGACCCCGAGTTCTTGAATGGGGCGAAAATGGTATGGGTGTAAACCATCTTTGTGCAGGATATTCCACACCGTCCACTGTGACACTTCAAAACGTCTCGCAGCATTTCGAGTGCTTGCCTCTGGGTTGTTTTGGAAATACTCCAGGACTTCTTCTTGTAGGCGGACAGGATATGGGTCTGCCCCACGGCCTTGGGTATGCGGTGGCACGGTAAATTGGCCAAAGTCCCGTAAACGTTGGTTGATACTCAGCATAACGTAATGCAAACGTTTCGCGATACAAGTTAATTGCACCACGCACACTGTCATTTGCGCGAGCGTATGCACGAACCATCTCCCAATATTCTTCATTTGTAAATGACATTGTTTAGATTTAATAAATGCACTGATAAGAGCACTGACAAACATAGGCAAGCTCGAGACGCGAAAGTAAAATGAGTTGCGAAAGTTGCGAAAAAACCGGCGCGTGCGCGCGCTTTGTTTTGAGACTGGGCGAGTGACGAGGGCGGGGGCGCGGGGATGGGGCGGAGGCCGCACGAGGCAGGGTGCGGGTGAGAGCAGGGATGTCAACAAACAAGTACGTGGGTAGCTACCTTGCCGCGTGACCGGTAAACTCTGTACCTACTCGCGCGCGGCGCGAGTGACCATTACTGACCATGCTTCTTTTTTTGAGTAGATAATTAAAGTTAAATTAGTAAAATATTAAGCACTTATTTTTTTTGCTTAATTAGAACGAGAATCGAGTACTGAGCACTCTGTATCAATATATAAAGTGTTCAACCCATTGACGTATATATTACTGCGTACCCTTTGAAATAATTGGTTCAACCAGTCAGCCTGTATAGGGGCGCACGCACACCACCGCACCTCTTCACACTAGGCTGCGTGTAATGCGTGTATGCGTGTATGCGTGTATACGCAACAGAGACGGCAATATCTACGTACATTTTTGCAGTCGCCTCGAATCGGAGTTGCTAGTTCACTCCGCCGCCTTCTTACTCGTAGTTTGCCCACAGATAAACCGTGATAGTGGTACAAGAGAACACATGACAGAACAGGATGGAACAAAAGACATCAACGCGTTCCTTTTTGTTTTTTTTTTAAATGTTCGTTTCTAATTCCGAAAATAATTTACTAAGTTTTCTTTAATTACTGTAAGAAAATAACTTCCTTGTGGAACGATATGCCTTCCTTTCCACAGCCGGATGTCTTACAGTGCTTTCCAAAAAGTTTGACTGCACAGTAACTCATTTTTAGATATTTTTTGCTTGTTTTCTTCCGCAACTTCTCCGCCGAAAACCAAAACCAAACTGACGTACTCTCAGTAGCAAGCAGTGGATTTCAACTACTTATTTTCGCACGAGGGGAAACTGTATCATAAGTCAACAAGTTTCATAGTCATTGTTTTCCCTAGACGAAGCTCTGGTCGCGACGTGCAGAGCAGTTGCGTAGGCGCGCTGCACGGCACCATCTCGCGGGCGTCCTCTCAGCTGTTAGTACTAAAGGTACTACGTGTATTATTTGTTCTGTGCTATTCATCGAATTATATGGAGTTGGTGCTAACAGGCTGCTAGTTTGTAATGATACTAACATTATTACTTAAAATTCTTTATTTAAAATTCTGTTTAATTATTTACTTTCTGGTTTGAACAATAAAGAGTTATTTACATGATTCCATATAATATAGATACTAGATTAGGTTATGTAGATATTATAAGGTTCTATATGTTAACAAAATATATTTACTTGGTTGTCATAATTGAAAATCGTGTTTTGTTGAAGATTTTTCTTTTATGTAATAGGGTCCATTCTGTTTCACAGTTGCTGTTAATACATTTTAGTAGAAATCCACAGACGCTCATCACCATGCGATTATAGGTAAATAATGTTTTTCAAGTTCAAATTCAAATTCAAAATCATTTATTTGCAGAAATATAGGTGCATACAGGATAGTTGGTCATAAATTATAAGAGTCTCACTATATTCAACCCCTACGGAGCGTGCAAATTTAGGAAATAGTATGTGGAAAATTAAATTTAAATGGTCATAAAATATCATGTCATGGTACAATGTCAATCTTTGAAAACAATTAATTAAATTCAATACAATATTATGTCACATGGGGGATAGATACTAATATTACACTAAAGTCTTATCGTCAATAAATTCCTTAATCGTATAATATGTCTTCTCAAGCAAAAGCTGTTTCAATTTTATTTTAAATACAAAAAATGAGTTAGTATTCTTTATTTTCTGTGGAATCTTATTATATACTTGAACACCCATACCGAAGATACTATTTCTGTATTGTTTCGATCTACAGCTTACACAGCCTAATTTATTTTTATGTCTTGAACTTTTTAATGTATGTAATAATGTATTATAGTATAATAATGTATTGTACTTGCTTAAATCCGATCTAACCAAAAGAGATGCCTCATAAATGTAAATTGAGGGTAGTGTTAATATTTTAAGACTTTTAAAGTAAGGCTTGCACGAATCTGTTTGACGAAGCCCGCACATAGCCCTGATACACTTTTTCTGTGCCTTGAAAGCAGTTTCTCTATCTGCTGAGTTCGCCCAGTATAACACACCGTAACTTAACGTAGACCCTACATAAGCGTGGTAAGCAGTCAATAGTGTAGTTATACCATAGTTAGTTATACCATAATATAAAATAACTTTCCAATAAAAAAAAACTTTCTGGCTCGTCCCATTTTAGAGATGCCTATCTTAAGATATACATAAGTTGGCTCCTTGATAGATTTTAATTATTTACTTAAACACAAATAAATAAATTTTGTACACTCAGGGTTAGTGACTAAGCTACAAGAAATCAAATGTACGGTTGTTTTGTAGGCTAGAACTGCCATTCAAAGCTTAATTGCTAAACTTTTATGTTGTGTATAAAACAGTTCTTATTGAATCATATTTGAGAGTTGTGTAATGTCATAAACATACGAAATAACATAACATACCTCTATATGACGACGATATGTTATGTTACACATTAAGACATTCTGACAGTCCAGTGGTAGGTATAACATACTCGTACCTATATTGTAATGTCATAAACATAACTGGACTGATATCACTAGGGACATAATATGTCCTTGGTGATATCAGTGCAGTAGACCACCGGTCAAGATATATCTATAAGTTGACGGGTGGTCTATAATAATTGGAAGTGGTGATGTCAGGTATAATGTATCTCCCTACGACGTCGCAGAGTCGCAGGACACCGGTGCAGATACTTTGCCCCGTAGATTGATCTTGGCCATAAACTCATGTTCACCAGTTGACCTCGGGCGATTGTTATGTTATATGTAAAGATTGGTTCAGACTCACATTCTTTACCAAATGTCAGGGTACCTAAAAAGGAAAAGGAGGTAAGTAAGTTACTAGACTTAACTTTTTTTTTTCTAACACTCGACAATGACGCCGTTGCTACCGCTGCATTAGTCGACACTAGAACCAGCGCCACAGAGCTACCTAACTAATAAAAACGAAACTTATCATGTATACCTCACCGTTCTGTATTTTGATGTAAAACGCTATATAACGATCATCTGATAAGACTCGCGGTGTGGATTGGCTCCGTAACTGTCTCCATGAACCCCATTCATACATACTCGTGATGGTATTGTCATCTTGACCAATATCTGAAAAAAAATCTACATTAGGCCAGCCAAAAGTTCAACCAGATAAGTTAGATAATAGGCTAAGATATCATCGAAATTCAAAATATCGATATCTATTAAAATGCAAATCAAAACAAATATATGACGGCGCGTGACATCATTAAATAATGAAAATCAGTTTGAAAGTTGTTAATCGATAGTTTTATTCTGTTGTTTTTGACGATTAATCGATTTGTTTATGGTAATTCAGAGCGGTTAACACCGAATGGAGTTGTGTTTGGGATTTCGGGCGAACGTCATGTCTGTCGGTCATTCACTGATTTGACTGGTTGAAAGCGGTCGCACGCAATAATCATTCGTAAACCCATTACTCTAAATCGCCAATTATCTTAGTGATCATTAACTAATTAAGTAGTCTAAGTGACTCTATAATTAAATTAGTGAAAAGAGGACAGCAATGTATGCTGTCCTCTTATTTCAACGTTAAGTGTGAACGTCAACGTTCAAGTGAGCTAGGGGGCGTGGGTTCGATTCCCATCTAGGGCAAACATTAATGTGATGAACATTTGTGTTTGTTCTGTCTGGGTGTTCATATCTATTTAAGTATGTATTTAAAAGTATATGTGTATGTATAACAGTCTCTGGCCGCCATAGTACAAGCTTTGCTTAGTTTGGGGTCAGACGACTGTGTGTTCAAGTGTCACGAATATTTATTATTATTAATTACTAATGATTTGATCGAATTTCAAAAACAATACCTATAAAAACACCTTTACTCTTTGGCCGTGTGTAGCAATTTTAACTTAACCTAACCGAGAAACAGTTTTTTTATGACAGTCACTCTTTGATTTAATCATCAAAACTATCAAATAAGTTACCAATCGAACAAGTTACATTGAAATCTAAATTAGAGGAAAAGTATGTTTAGTAGATTATGCACCGAGGGAGTTAAGCAGTGTCTTAACGCTCAAGGTTCAATAAGCTGCCCGTGACGGCAGCTTATTGAACCTTGAGCGTAACGAGAGACTCAGTTATAATACAACGCCCTAGCGAAGCGAGGGAGTTATGTAGAGTCCTGGGTGAAATGAAGGGGTTCAAGCCACCCAAGACGAAGACACTGCTTCATCCCAGAGGTAAATATGTACTCTCCTTTTCACACCTTCTGCGAGACAGCAAAAAGGAACTGAGAAAATATGTTATACATCAAACACCGTTTTTTAGAGTTTTGGCTGGAAAGCAAAAAAGCGTCGTGGCCTAGTACTAGTGAGTATATTATTTTCTAAAACTTGTGATTCTTCGAGTTCTAAAGTGCAATTATGTTGGATTATTAACTTTTATCGGTTCATAAACGTACACGAGTATAGGCAAATGGTACAAACATTGCGAAACGCGACTTTTCGTGTTTCCTACAAAACTCCATTTGATAGGGGAGTGATTTATCGTTGCAATCACTTGGTTATCATTACAACTAAGAAATACTTTATTTAATAACTTGACCGTAACTGGAAGCTATTAATATGAGAGTGCATTTCCGTTTCCGTCGAAAGTACCAGCGTTTTCGTACTTTTAATGCCTTCTAACCGAAAATCCTAGGTGGCACCACCTCTGCATTCGCGCTTTGCAAAAATATCGAGCGCCATTTGTCATCATTGGCGTTTTAATTTTTGTCGAAGTAACATCGCCGCCGCCCTAGCAGCTTGCGTCGTGTTGCATAATTAGTTAATACAAAGTGATCATTTGTTAATAATTATGTGGTGAAAACTAAAATGTAGTTATTTTCTAAAAATAACTCAGTGTTAAGTATACATTTTACGTATAAATATTATAGTATTGAATCAACTGCAAAGTAAAACATGTTCTTTCAAAATTTCGAAGTGAGTCTTGCCTCTTTAGATCCATGTTCAATTTATTCAGTTTTTTAACAAAATGCAGATTTTGCGCTAACGAGGTGATCTATGAGGGAAGTGGGCTCTTGAAGTAAATAATAGCATAGCACAACTTACTGTAACCATACCCGTGGCCGGGCCACCAGACGCCGAGGTAGGCCGCGGCGCGCGCGCGCACCGCCCCGCGCCACTCGAACCGGCTTCCGTCGAAGGGCACGGCGGTCGGCATCCTGAAGTACCTGTCGTATTCAAGAGCACGGTACGTGCAACCTGCAACCGATATTAGACTGATTCACGTATGTTTATCTTAAGAGAGAATTAAAATACATCGAATAAGTTCCCTACCTGTTTTAGTAACCATGTATTTGTCCAGTTCATCCTCTGCTGGTACCTGCGTGGACTGCCAAATGTCACTTTTTATTTCTACTGAACTTGGCAGTTTGACACCACACAACGGGTTACTACTATCAGTTTTTAATTCAGTCGATATTTTTTCGTGACAATCTGACCCTTGGTTTGGTTTTGCTACTGATGTTTGTATATTTTCACTAATAATCAATAAATTTTGAATTTGTTTTTCCAAGGTTGTATTTTCCAATGCGGCCAGTTTTTGGTTCATTTTCTCTATTAATTCCAGCATCTCTTTTGCTTTGCCAGCCAAGTCTATTTTATCATTTATTTGTTTAGTCATATCTGTAATTTTACCTAGAATATTTTTTTCTACCGACTCTTCGATGGCATTCTGCAAGTCAATCTTCATTGCAGTCAATTTGTTGCTTATTATGTTTTCTATGGACTTGAGTATTGTTTTTTCATGGTAATCAGGGTCTGATACTTTGCTTGTAATAATTTTAACTTGTTCCAACAAATCTTTGTCTGATGATACGATTATACTTCCGTTTGGGTCACATCTTCTAGGTTCACCAACATTATTTTTTATAACATCTAATAATTGGTTCGTTCCTGCTGCAGATGCTTGAATATTTTCAGTGATATCCAATAAGTTTTGAATTTTGTTCTCTAACGTTGTGTCGAGGGTTGTTTTTGCTTTGCAGTCTGGTGTAACATTAGCGTCTTGTTTAACAGTGCAATTTTTTGCAATAACTTGTACATCTCGGTTTATGTCATACACTAAGCCCGTGATCGTTTCAAATCTCGGGGTGACGCTGTGTTTCAACTCTGTTACTTTGCGATTTATAAATTCTATTAAATTTTCATGTACATTTTGATTTGTTTTGCAAATGCTGCTACAAAAGTTGGTTCTGTCTCCTAAACCGCCTGGATTCTGATTGGGGTCTGGATGTTGGATAGCAGTATTTGTTCCGGCATTTGCTAAGTAACAAAAGAAATCGGCAATCAATTATTAAAGAACTAATAAGTAGCTACTTCGCCGGCACATGTTTGAAAATAAAACTATTTAGCTATCGTTTTTTACCAAGTATGCTAATAGGCAGGTAGAGGTATTAAATAGGTACTAGTTGATGATAAAGATTTCTACTCGTTGTTATTTATTTCTAAACGTCTAGGCCAAAAGCAGAGCAACACCTGCTCGTGCAGCTTTTGACCTAGACAATTTGGATCCTGGGACCACGTAGTTACAAACTTACCAACAGGCTCAGTAGGCTAGAGGAATGATTCCGTAGCAGACGCTGGCGATGTGTCGCCACGACACTACCTACTGGCTTGTATGTATTTCTATGAGATACTTTCCGTAGCCACCCAGCAATTCAAAGCGAGCGACACATTCAAGCAACACGTCGCCCGACTGCAGACCAGTGCCTAAAGTTGCCGAAGGCATGTCATTTGTTTGCTAAAAAAACCGGCCAAGTGCGAGTCAGACAAAATGACGTTTGTTGTATGGGAACCCCTTTAAATATTTATTTTAATCTATTATTTCTTAGTATTTGTTGTTATAGCGGCAACATAAATACATCATCTGTAAAAATTTCAATTGTATAACTATCATGGTTCATGAGATACAGCCTGGTGACGGACGGACAGACGGAGGGACAGCAGAGTCTTAGTAATAGGGTCGCGTTTTACCCTTTGGGTACGGAAACCTAAAAATAATCTTCTTTGATTCCGCGGAACCAGGGGAAAAGGGAATGAGTATTATCTCTTGATCAATATCTTAACATGAGAAATACATAATTTACTTGACACAGGCAAATGCACAAGACGTGCACCAAACTCCCCTGAATGGGGAAAAAAAGCGATAGAATTTTTAATTTATTTTAAATTATAATAATTCAAACCCATGTCATATTCTGTGAGAATGTTAACTATCTGCTATGGCTATCAGGGATTCTACTAACTTCGGCTTGTGTTAATATTGTCGATGATGGTGCTGATGGCAATCTTAAATTATATTGCGCGCAATCGACACTATTTTTCTAGCCCGGTCATTTGTCAGTCCATTACATTTTTTGGTTTGAATGTTGCTGTACGTATACTAAATGGTAACATATCGTCATGCCCTTCCCCCGAAGGGACTGGCAGAGATTTAATACAACACCCACACTTCGTCGGACGATATTCAGTCCCAAATGTGACGGAGGCGAGCCTGTTGCCATACACCGGGCTCCAGTCTTTTAGCAGATGACAAAATACGCACATACATATAATATGTTCACATCACACAATGAACAAATTGGTGCGTACCGTCACCGAAAACAAATGAAGAAGGTGTTCAGAATGAATTTCGGCCAGAAATTGAGCATTGCCATCCAGCGAGGCAATGCTGCTAGCATTCTGGGCACCTTTCCCTCTGCCAACGGGCTTTCAGATTAGTTCTAGTTTTTAGTTAATAGTACCTGGATGGCCGAGCTTTGCTCGGTATTTTTTTTTTTTTTATTGTGTTTTTTGGATAATAAACAATTGATTTTAGTCTAACCTCAAAGCAAACACTCATTGACTTCGTGTTATTTAACGACGCCATCTGCTGTTGTGTCGTTAAAGCAATTACTCGTGGTTGGTCACAAAAAATTGTATTATTGTTCGCCAATAGATGTCAGGAAGAGTCATATTTTTCAGTTGAGATTGATTATCGATAAAACACGAATAAAATTACATTTTCTAAAAATGATTCCTAGCTAGATCGATTTATCGCCCCCGAAACCCCCTATATACTAAATTGTATGAAAATCGTTGGAGCCGATTCCGAGATTCCAATTATATATATATATATATATATATATATACAAGAATTGCTCATTTAAAGATATAAGATTTTAAGTTTTTTTTTTTTTATATTAAACATAAATGTGTTATATGGCATACATATTGATAAATAAATACTAAAGTATTTATTTAGAAAACAAATTATATTTTCTTATTAAAAAAAAAATGTAATATCAACTCATATACGATAACCACCTTACCTTATTTTTATTTTCGTACTCATTAAAAAAAACTTATCCCGAATAAAAACTGTTTCTTTTTCATGTTTTTTATAAGCGTTTTTTACAACTCTAATTAGTAGGTAAGTATTTGAAGTATGACAGTGTGATGATTTGCCACTGAACAGTGTTACTTGCAGACTAGTTACAAGTACTAAAGGTACAAGACCCTGCAATGCTCGTTCTAACCTAGTAGTAATGATCCCACCCATTGAGTACGGATACTACGTACAGTGCGTACTTAACAGAAAAAAATAAAACTTACCTAGATGTGTACCACTAGTAGTTAAACTTATTATCGTTAAAAGGAAATTTCTCCATTTTGATTTAAGCCACATGACTGCTGGCAAATAATAAATTTCACCTTATGTACTGTAATGTACAAATGTACCAATTACTACACTCAATAAATCTGTAAGCCGATGTAAGTAACGATGCCACACTAGTATAACCTGTCAAGGAATGCCTGTGACACGTACCTACCACAAAAAAGTGTTTTCCAAATGATGCAAATAAATTTATTTAATGTTAATCGACCATATCAACACTCACTGTAGGTACTCGGGAGACCATGTCCGAGGTTCATGCTAGCCTGTTCGCACAACAAACTTCATTTTTATTCACTTATTAGATGTTACCCGCGACTTCGTTCCCGTTTTTTTTAGAAAATAGTACGAAAACTCGATAAAGTCAAAGTCAAAATGTTTTTATTCAATTTAGGTATCAAAGATACACTTATGATACTTAAATGAATGATAGAAAGCGCTACTTTTGTTTTCTATTTTCTAATTTTTTTAAAGAGGTCCATAGTTTTTCCCTCTCCTCTGTCTTTTACCGTTTCCAAAATACTTAAGGCTTATTTTTGTCTTCATCCGTCGTTAATATTTCTCAGTTTTCGGTTTCGACCCACGGAGTCATTTATATTTTAAAGTGTCTATAGAGCTTCGGAAGTCAAGTAGGTACATACGAAAGCTACACGCATGCCAAGCTTCAGGCCATCTGCCAATCCGGACTGTAATAGGTATGTATTATATTTCGTTAACAGTATATCGTTCGCTAGTTGTTTTTTTACAAGGAATCATTTTTGATCAATATCTCGGCTAATTTTAACTTTCCAACAAAAAAATGAGAACCTAATAAGTTGTAAACTTCCAGATTCGTTGAGCCGGTCTGGAGGGATAAGTAACAAACATCCATCCTTTCAAACTTTCGCATTTAAAATGTACTTACTCAAGTGTGATAGTGTGATGAAATGATGACGAACGTTTAACGTACTTAATTACACTAAAAAAACATAAAACTTAAAAGTATTATTAAAAATCTTTTTAAAATCGATCGTGCTTAAAAATTTTAAAGAAAGAAAAAGAGAAAACACGTAAGTACCTACTGTTATTATTGCCAAGCTATACGTTTATTAGTAATAGGGTAGGTAAGTATATAATTGAAGAAATTTCTTTTTTTTTGTCTGTTAACAAAATATATTCGATCACGTTTTTGTCTTCTTAATTAGTTTGTATTTGGTCACAGTAATGGGTAAAATCCACTATCTGGGGGTTTTTCAATTGTCGTACCTACGAGTACTTATCAACTCGCAGCTCGACCGTCTGACCTCGCTTGTATTATGAACTCTTGATGATAAAAAAAATAATTTAATCAAACCAAGTAAGTAAGTAGGTACCTACATAAGTATATGAAATATAGTGTAGGTTGGGGGAAGATAGAACGGTTTTTTGATGAGATGAACAGTGTTGATGTCAGTGAACTTAGCATATCATGTCCCAGCATATCTATATATACAGTCTGTTTGGTCTTGGATTACCGATATTTTATGGGGGCATTTTTCAGCTATTTTTTATCGATAAATCCACCCAATTACCGTGACCTACCTCACCCCCTTCGAAATGGCGGCCATTTTTATTTTTTCATTACGACAACGTTAGCCTATGTATGAAAATGACAATAAATAAATACCTATCAGACTTAGGAAAATAATTTTAGTGTCATTTAAAAGAAAAATGATTGACCTAACGGTAATTACAAAGATCTTATCGATATTAATAGCATTGCTACCCAAAAAAAATAATTGAATCCAAAAATTTACGAAAAAAATCATGCATTTTTTTTTGCATCATCTAACTTACTGCAATAACTAGCGTGTCAAGTTAGAGTTTTTTAATGATTTACTAGTAGCTGTGGATCCACTCTTTCAAATAACATCAAATTTATTATCTTGAGCAACTTACATTGAGTGATAATTATTATTCAAATGTTACCCTTACAATCGCCATAATGAGACAATAAGAATATTTTTTTCTAATTAAGTATTTATGTGTTTTAGTGTAATTATTTGTGAAAATTGTGTAAATTATTAAATTAGAAAAATAATAAATACTTAATTAGAAAAAAAATATTCTTATTGTCTCATTATGGCGATTGTAAGGGTAACATTTGAATAATAATTATCACTCAATGTAAGTTGCTCAAGATAATAAAATTGATGTTATTTGAAAGAGTGGATCCACAGCTACTAGTAAATCATTAAAAAACTCTAACTTGACACGCTAGTTATTGCAGTAAGTTAGATGATGCAAAAAAATGCATGATTTTTTTCGTAAATTTTTGGATTCAATTATTATTTTTGGGTAGCAATGCTATTAATATCGATAAGATCTTTGTAATTACCGTTAGGTCAATCATTTTTCTTTTAAATGACACTAAAATTATTTTCCTAAGTCTGATAGGTATTTATTTATTGTCATTTTCATACATAGGCTAACGTTGTCGTAATGAAAAAATAAAAATGGCCGCCATTTCGAAGGGGGTGAGGTAGGTCACGGTAATTGGGTGGATTTATCGATAAAAATAGCTGAAAAATGCCCCCATAAAATATCGGTGATCCAAGACCAAACAGACTGTATATATAAATGAATTGCTGTTCGTTAGTCTCACTAAAACTCGAGAACGGCTAAACGAATTTATCTAATCTTAGTCTTGAAATGTTCGTAGAGGTCTAGGGAAGGTTTAAAATGCGAGAAAAAATCGAATCATTTCCGGGAAAACCCTAAAAAGAGCCCTTTTCTATTTCCCATACAAACGTTTTCTAAATAAAATGTAGAGTCAATTTGAACTTTGTTGCTATTCAATCACTTTAGCTGACACTGGATTAACACAATACATTGGCTACTTTTATCTCTTAAAATGTAGTCTTCCCGTGGCATGAGCAAGCATTACTTATAAATATTATAAATGCGAAAGTTTGACTGCCTTGGTGGCTCAGTTGGTAGTGAACCTGCCTTCTGAGCTTGGGGGCGTGGGTTCGATTCCCACCTAGGGCAAACATTTATGCGATGAACATTTGTGTTTGGTCTATGTCTGGGTGTTAATATGTATTTAAGTATGTATTTAAAAATATCTAAGTATGTATATCAGTCTCTGGCAGCCATAGTACAAGCTTTGCTTAGTTTGGGGTCAGGCGACCTTGTGTGGAAGTGTCCCTAATTTATTATTATTATTTATTAGATGGATATTTGTTACTCAATCACGCCAGAATGGCTGAACGGATCTGTATTAAATTTGGCACAGAAATAGCTTACGTCCTGGATATAGGCTACTTTTTGTTCAAGGCTGAGGAGCTCAAACTCTCAAAAATATAATTCACACTCTACAATAGTCAACATGTCTGTTTTAAATGGTGTTTTTTTGTTTACCTAGCCTGATACCTTCTATTACCTTCAGCTTCATCTAGCCCGGCAAAGCAAAAGCCTCCGTGAAGTAAATGCAAGCTGCGGTGTCGTTTGAGCTGTGTAAAACCGCACGTGGATTGAACGTGGTGATCTGTCACGCATGTTTGTCTAGGGAATACCTTTTACCTCCCGACCCCCGGGATATGTGGGAAGCTCGCCACTGGCAGCATACTCGCAAAAAACCCAAAAAACCTTAAAAGCCCTAGGGTTTTCCACCTCGGCGCAAAATATCGGAGCTACGGGAACACTCTCATGTGGACGACCATGGCCCCCCGGAGCGCTAGCCTCTTTGGGCACCTCCCCGAGCCTATGCTATTCCTCGCCTGTGTCGAACACCAGACACATCGTCATAATCATCTACCTTCCTCGATCGGTGAGCGCCAGACATCCTAACTAATATTATAAATGCGAAAGTGAGTTTGTTCGTTTGTTTGTTTGTAACGCTTTCACGTCTTAACTACTCAACCAATCTTCTTGAAATTTTGCATAGGTACGAGAACATGTTGTCTGGGCTACAGAAAAGGACATAGAATACCTTTAATCCCGAAAAAATAAACAGTTCCTGTGGGACCGCGGGTGAAACCGCGGGGCGCAGTTACACATAAAGTGAGTTCTGTTCGCATGCAGGTGAGTTCTATAATTCCTGATACTTTTTAGCAATAGTTCTGGTGATTTTACCAGAAAAAAAATTAATTGGAAATATGATATGCCAACTTCCCGTAGCATATATACATATTATATACCCGTACATATTATATAGTTCCTCATACTTTTTAGCGATAGTTCTGTCGATATAAGGTGCCAAAAAAATAAAAACAAATCATTGAAAAATATCTTAAAATTTAGAAAATCGTTCTAAAAATCAAAACCGAGCACGCAAAAACGCTGTAAATAACCATTTTCAAGGACTGAGCATTGGAACTATAACATATAACGCGAAATATGCCCAGCACTCACCCATGGGAACCAGCATATCATCGACGTAAGTAACCGAAAATCTTGAATAATAAATTTAAGCGGCCTCAGAAGCTGGAACTATCCGGTTTTGAAGAATTGAGCACTGACTCTATCAGGTGAAAGCTGAAATATGCCCAGAACTCTCCCGTGGACGCTAGCATCTCACACCTGTAGAAAAGCACAGATAATTTGTGAAAAAACCGTTTCAAAATAAAATCGAGCAGCCTTAGACACTGGCACTAGTCGGATTTGGAAGGATACTTGAGCACTGGAACTATCACAATCAACGAGAAATATGCCCAGCTGTCACTCGCGGAAACCGACATATCACACCTGTAGAAGTGCACAGGTAATTTGTGAAAAAGCGTTCTCAAAATAATATCGATTCTGGCACTACTCTGATTTGGAAGGATAATTGAGCACTGGAACTATCACAAAATCACAATGAACGAGAAATATGCGTGAGGATCGTGAGTCACTCAGAATGTTGACCTCGGGGTCCTTGCTTACAATCACCAGTTGAGTCGCCCGGTAAAGGGCATAAAGTTCCGATTGGAAGACTGTGCATTCGAAGTGTAACTTGAATGTGGAGTACTTCACCTTTCTTCCGTTCTCCTACCAGGTTAGGGCAGCGCCGACTTGACCCTCTACCTTGCTGACGTCGGTGTATATTTCACTCGTACTAGTTGGTGTTCTCTAGGAAGCTCGAAGTCTACAGACGTGGGTGGACGGGTGTGGCTGGTCCAGGTAACTGATGCATTGTTCGAGTTGCTCCGATTTCGGTAGGAGATGTTCTTGGGAGAGGTTTTTCTTCGCTTTGTATAGGCTTGCTGCTTCCTGGGGGGCGATTCAGTTAATCATAGCCGATGCTTAACTGAACCGTTGACGTTGCGTTTGTCAAAAAAAAGACGGCTGGTGAACGGCTCAGCATCATTAATGGTTCACAAGCGTGTGAGCTAGAGCTCGACCGCTGCTCCACCCGGTTAAAAACGACTGACGTCACTGCTACGTAGCTAGGATGTTACTGCGGGGCGTTTAACTGGGGCCACCTCAATTTCATAAAATTGTATCTAGCTCTTTGCATCTTCATACAATTGCAATATTACCTACACCAAAGACTTACTATTGTATGTGCTAATTATTTAGTATAAGGCTTTAAGCATACTGACGCAAATCGTGAATAGTTGCGTCTGTATTCGTCTTGTATTCTACGAACAGATTCGCAACAATTCCAGCATCTCGAGTCAATCTGTTTGAAGCTTAAATGATAAATTAGTAGGTTCAAGCATGTACTTAGTAAAAGTACTTACTTATTTTATTTGTATACTTACTGAAAAACTTATTTTCGCATTTTATATCATCATTAGGTATCATCAGCCTATCTAATGTTTGTCCATTCCACTTGACTGCATGCAGGGCGCCTCTAACCTAACCGTAGGGTTAGTAATTAACTTATTCTATGACTCGATGAGTATTTTAAAACCCTATGAACTGGCTTTACTGTGTTTTCGTTTCGGAATAAATAACAGTACAAGTAGGTAGGTACAGAAGAATCATGCTGACACAGTAAGTATGCGAATTTAAACCTACTCATAGCGTTTACCGATTCTCTTTCTAGAATCGCTAACGCTATAAGACTAGTTGTTGATTGGACGAGTTAACGTGACATTTTTAAAGCTCGTATTTCGTCCGATCACCAGCACCTCTAGCATGCGCGCGCTGCAAAATTCTTCTCGTCACTTTGTCATGTGAGAACGTGACAAGGCTATGTCTAAATATACGTCTGTCTTCGATAAAAAGAGTCAACTTACCGTTGTCGCGTTGCGCATGCTAGGTCTGCTGGTGACGTTAGAGCTTTACTGATTCTAGAAACCGAATCGCTTGGAAACGATTTCAACCTATCAAACATTTAGAAAACATTAGCAATGCCAGAAATTTAAATTATAAATTTTAAAGTTGTCTAGGGCCCTTTGTCACTCAAGTCTGTATTATCGGGTTAATATATTAAGTGAGTCTGTATTATCGAGTTGTGAGAAAGCAAAATATTATAGGTAGTAGAATGCCCTAAAGGTGTAGTGTATAAGTACGTTGTTGTTTAATATGGAGGTAAGTATAAACTAAGTACCTACTATTATTCTTTATTTCGTTTTTTTTTATGTATTTGTGCTATGCAGCACTTTTTGGCTTTTCCAGTGACTACTCTTTAATAAAAATCTGCAAAAGAATTACATTTCTACTAGCGTTAGCCCCGCGCCAGGTCCTACGCGCGAGTAACTCTTAGCTGAGTTCCATGCAGAGGGCAAACCTATATTATTGGCGCTGTGTACAACGCAGAGTGCGCTAGGCCTGGAGGGCTATTCCTGCGCGTGAGATGAGATGAAATTTTATTTTGGTCACTCTCACACCTATGACGTTTCAAACGAGAGCAACAAGGACGAAAAAAAGTGAGATGAAAATATCAAATCTCCGAATAGGGCCCCTGGTATCAGGTCTGCGGATTAAAATGGCTTGATTCAACCACTATCTCAGACATTTTTATCTGAGTAAAAATAAAGCAGACTCATATTGCAGAGGAAGAGGCCCCCTACCCCTATCTTTACCTGAATACATCACTGATTTATTTGACACAAGAACTTCTTTCCCTTAGCGAAAGCGCACACTATGCAACAGCTTGACGACTAAACGCAATGATAGATTGCAGCCGACAACATTCTTACTTTTTGTTCAAAATTCTACGCAGTTGGCATTTGAGTCGCAGAGTGCCAAGAACAGAGTAGTTGGTCATCGGCCACGGACATGGTGCGTGGACATACGGTGCATTTGCGAAGACACGCGCATGCAAGACGATTAGATCCAAACGACAGCTATGCGTCTAGTCGCAGCGACAAGATACGTGCCCGCGCAAGCTGTGAATTTGCGCTGGCACTTATGTTATACCTACTTACTTTTCATTTCTAATGTCATTTTCAAGTATGCTGTCAATTTTGACTGATAAACCCGAAATTTTTCAAATTACATCGAAAGAGCTAAACGTTGCTCATGGATGGCACGTTCTTCTTGTGCAGCTACGGAACGGCATAGGTACACCATGCATGGTATAATAATACACTTCGCCAGATGCAAGACCGACATATGTTATTAACAAATAGTTCGAAAGAGATGGATGACGATGACGAGTGACGTCATTACGTGTTTGCTCCCGGAATGCTAGATCCATGATCCAAAAAAACAAGGTCTAGCATTCCAGGCGCAAACACGTATGACGTCACTCGTCATCGTCACACGTCTCTTTCATACTATTTGTAAATTTCTTATTTCGGCATTGATTGACGTCACCACGACTGGAATGCTACCATGGCTAAATCTTGTTTTCTTTTTTGGATCACGACGTATACAAACTATGTAGAGTAGTTACTACTAAAAATTGATAGTATGCTTAAAATAAGTACGCTGCTTTTTTTCCATGTCAATAACAAATCTAACAGTGACATAAATATGTCTTTTAAGGCCTACCTACAAGTTTAATAAAATGCACAGTTATTTTAAAATTAAGTACGATAAGTATGTATATTTTATTATTAAATAGGTACGAGTAAGTATATTAAAAAATAAAATTTACACAATTAACTCACTAAACATACAGTCAAACTTATTAAAACATGTACCTAGCCATAAGTTTCGGAAATATGACCACGATATGACCACTGCCAACCTCTTCGAGGAAAAGGCGTGACGTCCCCCTTCCTTATCAGAGGGCAGGGTGTGGCGATATAACAGACCTATTTTTTTTCTGACGACATGTTACGTTATCTCTTAGGCCACTTAGATCCACCCAGGCTCCGCCGGTAGAGCAAAAGCAATTTTTTCTGCAAACGTGAGTCTGTTAGAACATGAAGCAGTAGTTATTAGTTATTATTGCTTTAGTTATTATTCTGAGGGACTGGTCATTGATAAAGTCAATCAATCATGAAGTTTCAAAGAAGTTTAGCTATCAGGCTATTAGCACGCTATCCGCTATTGGAACCGGCAACGATAAATTATTGGGACGGCCGGTTGCGAAAAAATGCTTAGACCTAACCAAATGGGATGTCAATGTACTTAACAAATTAATATTACAGTAAAGTTGTACTGGTCACAGCTTAATTCTACTAGGTACTGGGCGCTCATAACCGATCACCGATTTTATACAACAGACGACATCGTGAGTTCGAATGGGTGATCGCAAGTGGCATTTACAACAGAGTGCTACTGTAGCTCAGATGGCACGTTAAACCGTAGGTCTCGGCTGTTTGCTCTAGTAGACAAAGTAACAACAATAATAATAAAGCCATGTCAGAAGCCAATATTGCACCGGCTACGGCATTGCAACCACAGACTTTTAAACCGTAATTCAGGTATTTAAATATTTATGGAATCTATGTTGTCTATGACGTGAATGAAAAAGTAGAGTTTGAACGTTCCTCTTTTAACTTGATACTGGCAAATGCACAAGACGTGCGACGCCAAATTCCCCTATGCGGGAGAACAAAAAAAAACGCTACTCTAGTTTCTTTAAAAATAAAACCTACCCATAGATTCAAACGCTTCAGCAACGTGTCACTAACGTGTCACCAACGTGTCACTAACGTGTCACCAACGTGTCACCTACACCAACATTCAGAAATAAATCTAATATTCTCTCTCACTCTTAACCTCGCTCTTACCCATTATATGTCCTAGTCCCTCATGGTGACGTCAGCCTAGTCTCCTATTCTTGACGCGTGAGATGAAATCTGGTCACCTTCACTCTCGACTTTTCAAGCGAGATAGACAAAGACCAGAAAATATCTCGAATGGTAGGAATAGGTACCCTGTATACTTACTTTTCTCCTTCACTTGGTTCTATCTTCGACATTGTCTTAAAACAATACCTACTAAAACAATAGTTTAATAGCATTAAATAATGTCTAAAGTTTAATAAATAGCTCTACATCAACTTATGGTTTATTTGGAAAAACTATGTAAAAACCTATTTATGCTTCTTTCTTTTGCTCATTGTACGTTTCATATTTCTTGCTAAAAATAAAACTAGTACTTTATTTGTTTCTTCCTTTTCTGTTTTTTTCTCCTACATAACCTGAAAACCTGTAAAATAAATAGGTAATTAGAAATCTATTACTATTTTCCATGGACGTATGCTATTTTTCTAGGAACAAATTTTCCTTGCCTATTTGACATAAATCAAGTCAAATTGTTAAAATACATCATACCAAAGAGTATGTAATATAGATACATAATACCAACATGAAAGTTTAATTGATTTACCTATATCTTCTATGATATTGACAAAATGCAACAATATGAACGAAAGTAGATATGTGTTTAGCATAGAATAACGGAATGTAACAAGGAGAGATGAGAGTGGGCACTGGAACAGTTTCTTGGGAATAAACAGTCCTATTTTATATAATAATTTATCATTAGCATTCTCAAAGGTTTAGTGAGAGTAGGAACAAAGTATACTCAGTTGTGGCCCTAGTTAACGTACTATCTCTTTACCACTTTACCTTTACCATTCCATATACCTACGCGGCGCTAATTCGACCGGGCCGACTGATTATAACAAACTCTCTAGGCTGACACAATATGTGCACTTCAGTAATTTACTATAAAAAATTCTTTACTGGATTCACTGGATTACTTATCGGGTTCTGGACTTTTCGCGTCGATGTTTGTCCTCTTGTAGAGGACTTGTATTTTTGTTCAATGAGTCACTTGTTTCCTGCAGAAAAATTAGAAGACCACACATTCAACAAAATCACTACTTTGTTTGGCAAAAAAGTAAAAGTTGCGTTACTAATTTTGTATCAATTGCGGACACTCGTGCATTTTAACAAATCGATAAAGGTTATTACACCACCATTATTTTAGTTGAATACTCAAAGAAACACAGTTTAATAAAATAAACAAAAATTGCCTTTTTCTGATTCCCGGCAAAAATACTCAAGTTTTTTTTTTAAAAGCTTTCATGACCATGGAAACAAAATCCTTCAGTACTGTATATGGTGATGATGTAAATAAATTCCGGAGTATTGAAATTTTTGAAGTTCCTTTCAATAAATTATTTCCCGTATATTTGCGTCTCTCAACTGTATAGTGTCGCTTAGTTACTGTGGTTCATCGCGTTGCCACTATAGTCACTAGTTGACAATACAGAAAGAGGAAGGCTTTAAACTTAATAAAATTACACAGAATAATTTAAAATTTGGTTGTGAACTAGAAACAATAAAACAATACAATTAGGTATGAATTTAATGTCTTTTTTGTTCTTACCTCTTATTATTACCCGACTGCGCAAGAAAGAGGGTTATGTTTTTTCTAAAGAGTATTGGGGATTACACTAAAAATTCAGAATTCAAACTAAACTTAACGTCTCCAATTTCTAGCAAACCTTTTTCGTTTGCAAATAAATGCTCATGAAAACAACAATTAATAAAATATTATGTTCAAATTTAAATTTATATTAATTTCTTAATCGCGCAGCAGATGGTGTTTTAAAACGCGCATAACTTTAATTTATAACATAAGACCGCAACTTGACAGACTGCAGTTTTCAGGGTTTTTTGGGTTCTGGATACAGTATACTTACACTACCTATCTATAATAGGTAATAGGGGTAATCCACGATAATTAAATATAAAAAAACTTTTAGGGACCTTAAGGAAACTTTTAGCCAGATGGGAGTGGTTTCGATCCCAGCTTACAGCACGCATTAATTTGTTCATTGTGTGAATATTGTGTGCGTATTGTATGTCATCTGCTACATGACCGGAGCCCGTTGTATGGCCACAAGCTCACCCCCAGTCACATTCATAGGACTGAATATCGACCGACGAAGTGTGGGTGTTGTAATATACCTCTGCCATCTCCTTTGGGAGAAAGGTGTGGTGATAATATACTATGTTAAAAACTTACATTGAAACATTTTTTTTGTTATAAGTAAATAATAAAGCTCGAAATCCATATACATACTTTACTTATAATATTAAACGAAAGTAACTCTATCTGTATTTCTGTCTGTATGTTTGTAGGCTTTTCACGGCTAAAACGGCTGAACAGATCTTTATGAAATTTGAAAATTAGTAACAGTATTTTACGAGGAGGTTATTGGATACTATTTTCTGAATTCTGAAGTCGTGGGTCAGACTATAAAGTATTTGCAAATTGGTTTTCATTAAAAACTAGCTGTTAGCAGTAAATAGTATCCAATAACCTTCCTCGTCAAATGCTGTAACTAATTATCAAATTTCATCAAGATCTGTTTGGCCATTTAGCCGCGAAAAGCCTAAAAACTGGCAGAGCTACTATCGATTTTTTATTTATAATAATATTCGGGACACTTGCAGACACGGTGACACTTGTCGTCTGACCCCAAACTAAGCAAAGTTTGTACTATGGTGGCCAGAGACTGATATACATACATATATTTTTAATACGCACTTAAATTAAAAATTAACACCCAGACATAGAAAAAACACAAATGTTCATCTAACGAATGTTTGCCCTAGGTGGGAATCGAACTCGCGCCCCCTAGCTTAGAAGGCATGTTCACTACCGACTGATCCATCGAGACAGTGTATAATATCAGTAAGTATGGGCCGTTAGGATATATTTTTTGCAACACAACCCTTACTCATAAAATACCATGTTATTGGCTGTCCCACGTATCGAGATAGGGAGCAGATATTCTATGGTATCAAGCTATGTGTTTCAAACACTATTTTATCAAGCTATTGTGTTTCATACTATGGTGGAAAATTCATTATAATAAGTTGACAACACTGGGCTACAGAAGCTACTGATAAGTAATCACAATACTCATCAAAATCGCAAAAACCAGTTGTTGACATATTTGAAATTAAATTTTATATGTTTGTGAATGTTTGTATACAATTTTTGGGTTAATTTTTTATATAGTTATTGTTTGACATTTTTCTAAAATTTTTGTATTTTAATTGTGATTCTAATAGTAGTTTGATTTTTGACCATTTGATTGTTATACTATTTATTTTATTGTTGGACATTTTTTTTTTTCTATAGTTATTTATTTTAATTTGATTTAATTTTTAAATAATGAATTCTATAATTTGACTAGGTACTTATATGTAATTATTATTCTTAATTGCTATGTGTAAATTGATTTAATTATTTTTTATTAATTTTTATAATCATTAGCTCATCACATGCCTTGGCATTGCTGTTAGTGTGATAAGTATTTGTCAATAAATGAAATGAAATGAAATTAAATACTACACTATCACTACATAGTATAAAACAAAGTCGCTTTCTCTGTCCCTATCTCTGTCGCTTTGTATGCTTAAATCTTTAAAACTTCGCAACGGAATTTGATGCGGTTTATTTTTAATAGATAGAGTGATTCAAGAGGAAGGTTTATATGTAAAATAACATCCATTAAATAGTGGATAAATACTGTTATTTTTGAGGTTTCTAATGTGATGTCGTTAATTATCAATTTTTTTTCCGCTTAAATTGCAAACGCAGGCTGAACCCTACGAGATTTATCAAAATAATGTACTCGTACTAATTATTTGTACACATTCAAAAGGTCTACAGAAAACTCCTCGATGGTATACATATGTCTATATCTTATGGATATCCCACAACAACGTGTTTTTGTTTATAATACCCGTGCGAAGCCAGAGCGGGCCGCATGTTTTTATATACAACGTTCACAGTTTTTCTGTAGTGTATTTAGTATCAGCATTGCATCCGTGCGAAGCCGGGGCGGGTCGCTAGTAATATTATAAAATCGAAAGTTTGTGACTGTGTAAGTGTGTATGTTTGTTACATCTTAACGCTCTAACGGATGGACGCATTTTGATGAAACTTGATAATGAGGTAGCTCATACCCTGGATCACTTTTTAACCGCGAGTAACACCGCGGGGCGCGGCTAGTATTACATAATGTAGATGCAATGGAGTGGCAATATGATTCTGACACTATTTGCCTCGATCGGAGCGCACGTCGCACCATGGAATGACCATGGAATAACCACGGATGAGCGCACCTTTTTTTACTGTTAAGGAGTTTTTGGCGGGAACCGAAAAGATGGTGTCATGAATTTAAATTATTTACTAAAACTTGTGATTCTCCGAGGAATAATAATAGTGGATTATTAACCTTTACCGGTTTGCTATACCTAGTGCATGAGCGTGGGTAAATTAAACAAGCATTATTAAATACTACTTTGCGTGTTTCCTACAAAACTCGGCTTTTTTTTTTTGTTTGTAGTGGCCTCTGCCCCTTAGGGTTTTGGGGCAATTTTGCCATCAACAGTGAGGGAGGCGATAGTAATTGATATAAAAAGAAAAGAAGAGAAATAATCCTGGTGAGGTAGATAGTACTATAGAAGAAATGAAAGGAAAAAGAAAAAAAAAACTATAAGTAGACGAAATTTATTGGACTGAATAAAATTAGCTAATGAAAAAATGATTTTTTTGTTTGGGAATGAGAGCAGAGAAGAAATGTGTATTGGAAGCGGAACTTTACAATTAGTGATGGTAGAATAAAGGGATGATTTACTACGAAGTGGGCAGCTAAAAAATATATAATTTACCGAACCAATATCCAAACTACAAGAGCAAATAGGAGAGTCTGCAATTTTGAATTTAAATAATTGAACAGGACTATAGTTGGCCCTTACCTTGAGTTTTGATCGTTAAGAAAACTTTTTTTGTTTTCAGTTTTAGCTCTAAACATTTCAATAGAGCGCTACTGGCGGAAACGTTAAAGAACCACAGACATCCAATACAGTAGTATTTTGTAGACGAAGTCTGTCTAAGGAACTAAGTTAAATGTATGGAGCCAAACGAAAACAAAAAAAGTTTTCGCCAACCATCAAAACTCGCGGAAAGCCCACAGCTTTTCTCAGCTGTCGAGATTTTTGTTTTGTATTTGAATGACAACTCATGACAACTAAAGAAAACACCAATAGATTTAATTACTTACAAAAATAATATTTATATATTTAATAGTTTAATAGTTCTTAATAAAGTTATTCCTAATCGTAGAATGTAGTACTTACGTAATTATTTTACAGGGTGAAAGTAAGGAAAGTGACTGGCATCATTCGCACATCTACATGCATGACAGCTTGAATAGCTAAGTACAGACCAGAAACCAAAAAAAAAGTGTGACACTTTGTTCCCACGAAGGGAACCACCGGAGATTTTTGAGGAAAAACTCCACCAAAATGATAAGTAACTATACATTTCTTCACCTACACCACTCATTCGCACCGCAAATTTTTAGCACATTTCTGCTGGATAGAAAACCTCCCCCTCGCTAGTTTGCCTTAGTTCTTGATGGAGGTTCCCGGCTTTTCCAGAGGAACTCATCACACTCCTCAGCACCGCACGTCAACTTTTCCCGGGACAGCTACGTGATGTTGTGTTTAGTCAAATCGGACAAGGGTTGTGTGTGTTATGAAGTTACGTAAGATAAAAGATCTCAGTACGCAGCCAACTTCATTACATTGCTTAGCTTTTAATAATATCAATTATGTAATGATATTATCATGACAATTATGAAAATGATAATATAATCTTTGCGACTTAAGGCGATTATAAAAGCGAAGTGAGGCAAAAGATATTTTTATGAAAAATAGGAGTAAATGAGGCACTGGTGGCGGTACAAGTGCCTATATCAATAAAGTCAAAGTCACAATGTTTTTATTCAATTTGGGTATCAAAGATATACTTATGAACATCAAAGTTTTATAATAGACTCGACCGCCTTATTCGGAAAAAGAGCCACTACTCAGAAGAACAGGCAAGAAACTAAAGGGCAGTTTTTAAAAAAAATATAAATAGATAACTGTCTCACAAATATTGACTTACAACTAGGTAATACCATTTTATATTTATGTGCTAGTGGCTATTTGGTGGAAATGGAATACATGTAACTCCTCTGGAAGACAGGTTGGCCGAGATAATGGGCCATGCCATGACGTAGGTCCGTTACCATACGCGCGAATAAGCCAGCGTGGTCCAGGTGGATATTCCATTAATACTGCACGTGCTAATTGACCGAGCCAAGCGAGTTCTCAGAGGCAAGTATCTTGCTTAATTTTTTTTTTTTTTAGTTTGAACAAATTAAAAGTAAAAATACATTTTCAAAAACAAGCTTTTTATTTAATGCACTAAAAAGAAATAAATAATCTTTCTTTTCCTATAAAACTTTTACTTACTAATAAAAATAGCTTAGAACGTCATTTCGTCATTAGCTTAGAACGAACACAATTTATATTCTATGTTGCTAGTAAAAGTTATAAGTAGTAGCAAAAGGTTGTTTTATTCTTTAAACGCATTTAAATAAAAGCTTGTTTTTTTTAAAAAAAATTATTTAATTTTTTTGCTATTAGTTTTCACTCGACAGGTTTCTTAGTCTGTTTATCTCACTAAACGCAAAATTGTTGCAAGATTGTTTGCCGGTCACATTCAAATTTAACTCGCATTCGTATTCTCATTAAATTCTTTGATTTGATACCCATATTGTATGAAAGTTTCAAAAGCTTAGTCCGCCAGCTTTAGAAGACATACATATTGGATTTAGAGTGACGTCACTTTATTTTTCGAGTAATATTCAGCAAGCCCTTTCATTTTATACCCATGTTATTACAAGAGTGAAAGAGATGATAGCCTAGTTGGAGAAGGCCCGCTTCTCAACCCAGAGAGAGCGGGTTGGAACCCAGCCGACGGCACGCACCAATTTGTTCATTGTGTGAACAAATATGCGTATTGTATGTCATCTGCTACATGACTGAAGCCAGGTGTTTGGTTGCCACCAGCCCAGGCTTGCCACATTGGGACTGAATATCATCCGGCGAAATGTGGGTGTTGTATTACACCTCTGCTAGCCCTCTCGGGGGAAAGGCGTGACGATATGTATGTATGAATGTATGTATGTTATACGGGTGCATAGAAAATAACTTGTCCGCCATTGAGGGTGTTCCGCCATCTGGGATTTAGAATGACATCATAATTATAGCTAACCATGCATTTTCATCTAAACTAAACGTGTTTACAAAATTTCAGCTCAATCGATTCGAGATATCTGCTTCAAAATTGAGTTGCCAGATTCCACCCGAACAAACATAGTTACATACACATATACATACATACATGCATACATACATATATTGCAAATTAAATAAAAGCTTGTTATAATTACAATAAAAATGTAAACTAATAATATCACCCTCACCTGTAGTCTAGTTGGCCACGTTTTAGTACTCATAAACGTGGCCAACTAGACTACAGGTGACACGTGTGTGAAGCGCTAGTGGTACTGACCCGTTGCTCGTCCGATGATTAACTGAGCTGATGCTTAAATGGACCGTTGATGTGCCTATTATCATAAGAAGCAGACGGGCAACAGCTTGGTGCTATCAACGCTTCACAAACGTGTCATGTTTGTGAAGCATTGATGGTACCAAGCTGATACGTTTAAGAGACAGTGGTAATGAGCCGATCCTCGTCTTTTTTACGTTGATTGCTTGGTTCCATCAACGCTTCACAAACGTGTCATGTTTGTGAAGCATTGATGGTACCAAGCTGATACGTTTAGGAGACAGTGGTAATGAGCCGATCCTTGTCCTTTTTACGTCGATTGCTTGGTGCCATCAACGCTTCACAAACGTGTCATGTTTGTGAAGCATTGATGGTACCAAGCTGATACGTTTAAGAGACAGTGATACTGAGCCGATCATCGTCCTCTTTTTTATGGTTAATGCAACATCGATTGTTTGGTGCCATCAACGCTTCACAAACGTGTTATGTTTGTGAAGCATTGATGGTACCAAGCTGATACGTTTATGAGACAGTGATATTGCCCCGAACCTAATTTTTTTTTAATGGACACTTAAACAAATGACTACTAAAATTTAAATACATACTTAAATAGATATTAACACCCAGACATAGAACAAACACAAAAGTTCATCACATAAATGGTTGCCCCAGGTGGGAATCGAACCCGCGCCCCCGAGCTCAGAAGGCAGGTCCACTACTGACTGAGCCACCGACGCAGTCAAATTCAACGTCGATGGCTCAGTTTAGTAGCGACTGATAGACGAGTTGCTCCCATGCTATGATGATCACTATTATTTGTTACGAGCTGCACCTTGCGGTATTACTTGCGCTCAAAAAGTGACCTATGTATACCTATGTTTAAACCATCTAGGGAACCAACTAAAAAATTATGTACATTTATGAACTAATCCATTTTTTTCTCATATTTCAGATGATCGTTTTCGTTTTATTTAAAATGAAATGATTAAGTACACGACTTTCACGAAAATTACCCTAGAAGTGATAACATACGGAGCGACTTCAATAAATACCATAGATTTCGATGTTATTAAAGCTTTTAAAGCAGACAAAACTGAATAAAAACGGAGCAGAAGCTATGAAAAAACGCTAAGGCTGTCGCTTAGGCATGCGAGTTCTGCTAAGCCTAGAGCACAACAATAGAGCGAGTACATAAAAAAAAGACTATAAGTGTGTTATCGATAATATAATGATTGATATTCCTTGCTGCACCTTGCGGTGTTCCTCACGGTTAAAAAGTAACCTATACTGTTAAATGAAAGCTTTATTCGGACTTTGTTATAGCTAGTGAGCTTTGTGATTTATTTATTTAATGTATTAAACAATTTAAAATGTAGATTTTTGGTGTGTGTTAATTTTGTAGGTAGGTGTCCAAATAATATATAGCCTTCTATATACCTTCTATATTCGTGTAAGTAGGTCCTAGGATCCTGAGATAGAAAAAGTAATATTTCCGTCTATTTATTGATCGAGCGAAAGCAAAAGTTGGCATTACCTGTTTGATCGATGACAACTTGAGTATGTCCCTTTGATCAATCCGATTTTTATATGAAATTTTGCAGGCAAGTAGTTCGTGCAAACAATTTTTAAGTTCGAATGTGAGACAAAATTGGTCCAGAGGTGCTATTCAGAATCAGATTCGAAAACTTTTCCGATCGGATCCCTACTTTTATACATTTTGGAATATGGAATCGAGTATAAATGCGATCGGAAGAATGAATTGCGTTTAAAAACTTATGAAAACAGCTAAGATTCGAATAATTTGAGTTTAAAATTTTTGGTATTCAAACGGAAACGTTCCTGAATGATTGTGAATACCTATGCAGGAGTTACGATGAGACGAATTACTACTAGTAGTAGCTGATTCCTAGTCTGTCTAGATCTAGCCTATGTAGCTTAGAAAATTACTGGCACAGAAAACTATGTAGGTACGAGAGCCGTTTCGTTACCGCACATCTTAGCGGCACATGAACGGTCAGCGCTTTCGTTTCTTTTTTTGTTTTCGAAGAAGGAATTCGGTTTTGTCACTCAAAATTGACAGACACTTTGTTAATGACAAAGGAACCATATGAATGAATGACGTTGTGCTAAATAAATCAGTGGTGTATTTAGGTACAGTTAGGGGGAGAGGGCTTTTTCTCTATGAGATATAAGTAGGTTCTTGCTTCGTTCTCCATATCAATGTTGAGCTAATTAAATTACAGCACCGAAACGAAGACACTAACCAATAAAGCTAGTTCATAGGTTTAAAACACTGCGAGCATTGTTTTTTTTAAAGATAAAATCCAAAATGAGGTTATCCGTCGTAGAACTAAGACAATTAACCAACATAGCAAAGGTTTAGCAAGTTGAAGTGGCAAATATGAAAATGAAATGGTGGTGCTCGTAGAAAGACCGATATCCGTTATTATTTTAAGAGTGGATACCGAGAATCACCAGACGTAGATTGGAGCACCCTGCCATCGAGTAGAGCGACAAACTGCGCCAAACAGCTGCATAGGTGGACGCTTAAAGCAGAAGATCGTGTCATGTATCGTTCAGTAGAACGCTCACGCTCTGAAATGGATCAACATTAGATATGCCGATGCTCATGATGATACTAAATGTAAAAATAATAGGTTTTCACCACACTAATACCTTTATTAACTACCTACATCCTTGAGATTACTATCTTATAATTTAAACAGCAAATCATAATATAGTAAATCTTTGGTGTAGGTAATATTGCAATTGTAATAAGATGCATCCATCTAGATACAATTTTATGGAATTGAGGTGGCCCCATCTAAACGCCCCGCAGAAACATCCTAGCTACGTAACAGTGACGTCAGTCGTTTTCAGTCGGGTAGAGCAGCGGTCGAGCTCTAGCTCACACGCTTGTGAACCATTAGTGATGCTGAGCCGTTCACCAGCCGTTTTTTTTTTGACAAACGCAACGTCAACGGTTCAGTTAAGCATCGGCTATGATTAACTGAATCGCCCCCCTGTATTCTCAGGTCGAGAGGGAGGGAGCAGACCTGAGAGGTCGAGTGCTGACTTGAGGGTACGGTACGACTTACATATTTTGAGGCATACATGATGCTGGGCTCCACCACTGCGACGTATATGGTTCTCGTAATTTCGCCGTTTAATTCAGTTTTAGTCACTTTGTATCCATAAAGGATTTTCCCAAGGTGAAAAAAAAAAAAGGATAAAGTTACTAACCCAGTAGCAATACCTAAGATATCATAAAAGCCTTACTTTTGTATCATATTTTGTGTTTCAACGTATAAATTGAAGTTGTAAGCATCATTGTATTTTAATAAAATAAATTTAAATTTAAAAAAAATAGCAAATATATTTTTAAATTAAAATTGTATTTAAATAAATTAAAATTATACCCTATTTAATAATTAATAATAAAATTGTAATACATTATGTAAAATTGTCAATAATAAAGTAAAATAAAAACCATTGATTATAATGTACAATTAAAATTCGGTAACATAGGCTACAATATGGTAAGATACATCAATAAAACTTTATAAGCTATTATTTCTTTGGTAATAACTTTGTTGACACATTTTTTACTATTCTTACATCAGCGTTTCCGCGTACAAGACTGCTAATTCTAACAATTAAGTGTTGCACGCACCTCCCACATTTTTTTCTATACCTGAGTAGGCCAGGGTGACACTCAGTCTATCTCGCCACTATACAACAATGCTTCTATGCTTAATATTCTAATGCTTGTAAATATCCACCACCTTTTTACACTGGGCGTTTACTTGCGCTTTGAAATTGAGCCTACGGTCGATCAGAACAAAAAGGTCAGGCTAGGTTAGGTTAGTCCAAAGCCTAGAAATTGGACATGTCCGGGCGCAATGCAATGGAGACACCGACCGGAGCAACCAGTGCTACCGGTGTGGTCAGCCTGGTCATAGGGCGAGCGAATGTTCGGGCGAACCACACTGCACAATATGTGCAGCAGCCACCAAGCCGTCTGAACATCGAGTAGGGAGCAAGGCCTGCAAAGCCTTACCCCCTAAACCGAAGGCTAGGAAAGCTGCAACTGAGGCCAAGACCCAGCGGCAACCGACCCTCCTATCTTCCCAGGACGAGGCATCGTTAATGGACGCCGAGTGACAATGGTTCTAAAAGTACTCCAGGCGAATATCAACCATTGCGCCAGAGCTCAGGACTTCCTAGTCCAGAGTATGGCGGATTGGTCGATGCCGCTGGCGATTGTGGCGGAGCCTTACTGGATTCTTTCGCGGGACAATTGGATAGGTGACGATCAAGACACGGTGGTCATAATCACGCAAGTGGCGGCCGGATTTCCTCCAATCGAAAAGGTAGAGAAGAGATCAGCCAGTGGTACCCCCGTACCGCCTACATTGGTGTTTACTTCTCCCCGAATAGATGCCTAGCTGAGTTTGAAACTTGGCTCTCTGAGGTAGAATATCTCGTACATCGGTGCCATCCCTACCAAGTGCTGGTTGCTGGCGATTTCAACGCTAAATCACCAATGTGGGGATCACCGGTAGCAAATGAGAGAGGCGAGCCTGTAGAGGAATGGGCAACAGCCACTGGACTACTGCTGTTGAATCGGGGAGCGGTACAAACGTGCGTGCGGCAGCAGGGTAGTTCCATAGTGGATCTCGCGTTTTCTAGCCCCGCTCTTGCGCATCGTGTTCAGGACTGGGAAGTACTGGAGAAATTAGAAACATTGTCCGATCTTCGGTACATCCGATGGGTCCTCTCGTCCTCAGGAGTCTCGAGTAGTCCAAGCCACTCTTCGGTCGAGGATACACCGCGCTGCGCCCTGAAACGCATGAACTCGGATATCCTCCTAGAGGCATCCATAGTTCTGGCGTGGGTCCCAAAACCCGAAGGTGCAGTAGAGGTAGATGCTGAGGCAGAGTGGTTCCGCGAGGCGCTGACAACGGTCTGCGATGCCGCGATGCCCCGCGTGAAATCGACGACTGAGCTAGCCCGCCTCCGCAAGGATTACGTGCCTGCCAGACGTCGGTACACCAGGCAGCGCAGACGGTGGCAACGAGATCCAGGCCGGGAGGCAGAACTATACGCCTCAAACAGGCAGGAACTCACCTCACTGCAGAAGGAGATTGCGCGGGCTAAAGACAGTGCCCGAGAGGCCATCTTGAGGACCTTAACCGTGATCCGTGGGGGGCGGCCGTATAAACTGGTACGAAACAAAACGCGTGCGTGGGCACCGCCGCTAACTCGGGCCATACAGCCCGAGTTCTTGGGCAGTGTGGTAGGTGCTCTGTTCCCGCAAGCCGGGAACACGTGACCCGTGGGGCTATTCATAACCATTCGGAAACGTTTCCGTTCGGATTTCAAAAAAAAATAAGTCTAAATTATTCGAATCTCAGTCTATATTCATACGTTTTTAAACGTGGTTAATTCTTCCGATCGTATTTATACTTGATTCCCTATTCCAAAATGTATAAAAGTAGACTGAGATTCAAACAATTTGAGTTTGAAATTTCTGGGATCCGATCGGAAACGTTTCCGAATGATTGTGAATAGCACCGCAGTTCTTCAAAACCAGATAGTTCCAGCTTCTGAGGCTGGTAATTATTTATTAATATAATTTTCGGTTTTGTCACTTACGTCGATGATATGCACGTTTCCACGGGTGAGTTCTGGGCTTATTTCTCGTTGATTGTGATAGTTCCAGTGCTCAAGTAACCTTCCAAATCCGACTAGTGCCAGTGTCTAAGGCTGCTCGATTTTATTTTGGAAAGGCTTTTTCACAAATTACCTGTGCTTGGTATCTACAGGTGTGAGATGCTAGCGTCCACGGGATAGTTCTGGGCAAATTTCGGCTTTCATCTGATAGAGTCAGTGCTCAATTCTAAACCGGATAGTTCCAGCTTCTGAGGCCGCCTAAATTTTTTATTCAAGATTTTCGGTTTTGTTACTTACGTCGATGATATGCTGGTTCCCATGGGTGAATGCTGGGCATATTTCGCGTTATATGTTATAATTCCAATGCTCAGTCCTTGAAAATGGTTATTTACAGCGTTTTTGGGTGCTCGGTTTTAATTTTTAGAAGGATTTTCTATATTTCAAGATTTTTTTCAATGATTTGTTTATATTTTTGGGCACCTGAGATCGACAGAACTATCGCTAAAAAGTATGAGGAACTATATAACTCAACCGAATGCATATGAAACATTTTTTTTTCTGTGTTTTTCAGAAAATGATATATTACTACGGGAAGTTGGCATATAATATAATAGTACCTGGATGGCCGAGCTTTGCTCGGTATTTTTTTTAATTTTTTAATTGTGTTTTTTGGATAATAAACAATTGATTTTAGTCTAACCTCAAAGCAAACACTCATTGACTTCGTGTTACTTAACAACGCCATCTGCTGTTGTGTCGTTAAAGCAATTAGTTGCCCACAAAAAATAGTAGTATTATTATTCGCCAATAGATGTCAGGAAGAGTCATATTTTTCAGTTGAGATTGATTATCGATAAAACACGAATAAAATGATATTTTCTAAAAATGATTCCTAGCTAGATCGATTTATCGCCCCCGAAACCCCCTATATACTAATTTGTATGAAAATCGTTGGAGCCGATTCCGAGATTCCAATTATATATATATATATATATATACAAGAATTGCTCATTTAAAGGTATAAGATTTGGCTAGATTTTAAAAAGTATTCTAACCATTTTTTTTATACGTATATAACCGAAGTAGGTACGTTCAAAGTAAAGCATGTTATTACTAGACTTGTCTCTTGGCGTTTTTTTTTTTGACTTGCTTTACAAACTCGGTGTTGTTGTACATAAAACTAACAAAAATTACCTTTAAAAAAATAAATAAATAAAATACCTAAATTTAATCGGACTTAATTTATAGGGACAGGAAGATAAAGATAAAGATATTTTTATTTGCAATAACAATGGTAACAATGCGTTTGGTGGTATACAATGAATTCTATAAACATACAAATGAACTTTTCCCACTTTTCCTCTCTTTAATTTTGGTACGTTTGAGTTTTTTTTTAACTGGCAATAATACAAAAAAATTACAGTGACATTTGTTTGACACTGCACTTGCAGGGAAATCACCCGTGCGAAAGTAAACCACAGAATTCCTAGTACAAATAGTTTCGTTTCAACGTGGAAGTGATATTGAGACTAAATTATGTGGTATTTTTCACGGTGTTAAAGCAGAGAAGTTTTAAAATGATCGAAACTTGTTCAAAAAAATGTATGCTTCTCGGGACGGTTCTATTAGGAGTGTAAGTCCCCACCCACCTCTTTAAAAACGTCTTCACCTTGCTTTCATAGACCTTAAATAGGGAGTATTCTGTGTTTAATTCCGATCTCTACTGAGTAGTTTCACTTTGCAATGCTTCTTTGTATGCTGTTCCAGGTTGACCGTCGTAGTGCTTATATTGGAATCGCACTTAGCCGAGACACTGTCTGGCAGCCATCGCATGAAGAACAAAACCTTCCCTACTGAAAACAATTCGACATGCTGGATGCATCAGCCTTATTCTATCATCAGTGAATGTCATCCTTGTTCAGGTAAAACAGCTTTGTAATTATTGCTGAGCCCCGCGGTTTTAACTCGCCGTCGCACAGGAACTGTTAATTTTTTTAAGATTGATACCCTATGTTTACCCCTGATGTATAATTTCATGATGAATGGTTGAGTAGTTATGGCATGAAAACGTAAAAACCATGCAAACAAATTTACTTATCACATAGTATTAGCTATGATAGGATGATCTCTATATAAATAAAAATTAATCACTATTTCCCTTGGTCATTGCATCAAGTGTGAACAGATGGAACATTTTCGCAAATTTTTTTTGTTGTGTTTATTATTGCCAGGATCTTATGAAAGCAAAAAATAAGATATTATCCTGAAAAAAATAATGGTTCCTGCACATTCGTTCCTGGGACACTGGTGAAACCGCGGGGCACAGCTAGTCATCAATAATTATAGTCTGGTGACTGCCTACTACATAGTATACACTAAACTGATTGCCACACTATGCTTCAAGCCTAATACTTACATTATGTCTCAAATATTTTTTTGGTAAGTAGCGTCTTAACTGGCCTTTAAGACAATTATCATAATTTTATTGTCTTTTTGTAGATTTCGAAATCCGAAGTAAGAGTATAGGAGTATGCATTCATACAAGTTTTAAGGAAATATTAAAATGTGACAATGGTGAAACAGTGACCAGAAGGTAAACTAGTATATCCACTTATAATCCGTTTTTTCTTAGCCTTCATCCTCACTAAGCAAACTGTGAGTGTCTGTTAGCCATCCTATATACTTTTAAATGGAGTGTTTGAACAGAGTGTACGCAGTTTGCCGAGTCACACTTACTGGCTCATTCAGTGAGTGTTTGATTCAGATATAGTTTGCTACAGGTCACTGTTTTCTCAACATTGAATTTGCCTCGCAACTCATGGTTAGTTTGCGCCAGTCAGCCAGTTTGCTTAGTTAGGCAAAGCCTTGATGCTATATTTTTGCTGATCACATATTATAATCCTATCCTGTGGTCTCCCAGTTCAGATCACTTTGACATTTTGATATTTTGACTTCTATTATTATGACATTCACATTGTTATTATTATTTTCATGTTATATTTTATTTAATTCTCTTTTAATTACCTTGACATGTTTTATTTTTATTTGATTTCATTAATTTAAATTGTTGTTTATTTTTTGATCAGATAATTTAATTTTTGGTTTATTTTTACTGTAAATAATTATTTTCATTAGCGTAAGTCAGGTAACTGTTGCTAGATGAATAAATAAATAAATGAATGACCTAATATTTTTTAAATTTATTCAATAAATCACTTAAGGTAATATTAGACAAACTCTTTGTTTTAAATAACCTGTTCACAATATTTTAATAACATTTCAGCTGTGATAGAGTGGCCTACCTAGAAGAGAGGGCATATTGGAAATTTACAATCTGGTCGTTTGTTATTGGAGCAGTGTCTTCAATATCTGTGATGTTGCGGATGCGTGTCTTGAACCATAGGGCTAAACGCCGAGCTCTGCAGGCACTTGGAAATGGGTCTTTATAGAATATTTAAGATAGGATCTACCAGTTGGTTTTTCAGGTTTCTAGATTAACTTTACCTTAGGGAACATACCCATACTATGTGACCCATTTTTTACTCCCCTCCCCCTCTCGGTGACCACCTGTTGTATATTTTAAGACCCCCTCTAGTTTTCACGTTGTAATTCATAAACAGGTTTAAAACATTTTTTACAAACAAAAAGTTAAAAATAATTACATATATTAATGGTTGATGCTGCGCTTGACGCGTGTCGCTAGGAGTGCGTGCATGCATACTTACAAGTGAAAAAAATATTATTAAGTGAAAAAGCGCGAGATTTATCTAGACGATATTGACAATGTGAAGAAAACCCAGGCCCCCGGCTATCCCTGTGACCAAGTGTGGTATTTTGATGACCCCCTCTTCCCCCTAAATGGGTCACGTAGTATGGGTATGTTCCCTTATGATGAACTTGATAATGTTCACTTCCACAAAGATCACTTGATGCATTGAATTGTGTCAAAGAAATAAAAGGTATTTCTTTTATTATCTGTGAAACCTAGGTTATTAATATATTTTAGAATCTACCCAAAATTAAAAAACATGGCAAGTAGTATACAGAAAGTGGGACCTGTTTTAATTGACATTCATTCATTTGTATTCAATTATTTTGAATGAAATAAATAAATTACTTATCAAAAAGAATTTTTAGTAATTCACTTATTACTTTAACATTGACACTATTTCCCAACAACCTATAACATTGTTTGATTGTTGTTGAAGCAGGGAAACTGTATGTCTCCGGGAACATCATAAGGGACAACACTTCTTGTGGAGTAAAATATCTTAGATTCAATCCCTTCACAATATTTATGAAATCTACACTCCCGACTTGAAAAGAATTTGCTTCTTCTAAGCATTTTTTTAAATCTTCCGGTTTTGTTTCAGTAAATATAGAGCCTGTGCCATCTACATAGTGTGTATAAGCTTTTGTAAAGCAACATGATCTTGTTGAATCTCTGTGGCAGATATCGAATATGTTTGTCCATTTCAACAGTTTATCTGGGACCAGATGTTTATGGGGCACATCGTTCTGAAGTATCAAGTCCAAAGCGAATGGTTGGCTGAATTTTTTGGGTAGACTCGTTATCTGTAAAAGACTGCTCATCATTTATTCCAGAAAATGCTTAAAAGTTTAACTAATAAATTGCAGGTACAATCACACACATTACACTTTCTACAAGCAAAATACTTACAATTTCATCTTTGGGCATCACCTGCCAAGTCATTTTATTTTTTCTAGCAATACAGTAGTATCTCAGCCTAGAATTGGGTACTCCAATAGACATGGGGCAGAGGAGGAACTCGCGGTACTCAAAATCACATTCTCTCAGTGTCTGTACAAATAAGTTTCTGACAGTTGACGATTCAAATCCTTTTACATTTTCTAGTAGGATATATTCAATACTGCATAGTTCATGTAGGATACCTATAAGATATAAAAATGAGTTTGTTCTAGGATCATTTTCATCAAGGCATTTTCCATTTCTTGAGAAAGGCTGGCATGGTGGTGACATAAGTATTGTGTTCACATTTAATTTATTTAGTTCAGTAGGTGTTAGTGACTGTATGTTTCTGTTTATGAGATAAGTCCCAGGGAAATTATGCAAATACACTTCATTTGCCACTGTGTTCACATCTACTGCTGCACATATCTGTCCAGTTAGCCCGGATTCTGTAACCAAAAGTTATAGTTAGGTAAACCAACTAGTTTACCTGAACCCAGGGAACACCCCTTTTCAACTAAAACTCAAAGAGTACTCATAGCATGCTTAACAAAATGACTTTTGATTTTTAAGCATACTAAAAATGAGTCTGCATATTAAGTACAAGTACTTAGTGATTTCTTTCATACATACTTAGCATCTCTAATCAAAATGTGACTAGAGAAGCTAGCTCAAGCAAAAATTGTTACGATGTTAAAAGTGTGTGCAGGGAGAGCACATAGTGTACATGGTAAGTATTATATTCCTTTCATAACTTTACCGCCTGCTTAAAAAAATGTTCAGACATGCTTTCAGGCTAGAAATAAGCATTGTCACATGGTTATGACAATAACAACCTGTGTAATAGGGATAAATCTTTGACTTAAATGTGGTAAAGCATAGTCAAAGTCAAAATGTTTTTATTCAATTTAGTATCAAAGATACACTTAGGAATGTCAAAGTTATTTAAATAGACTCGACCGCCTTGTTCGGCTAAAGAACCTCTACTCAGAAGAACAGGCAAGAAAAAGAGGGGCATTATTTTTTCAAATAATAAATGACAGTCTCACAAATTTTGGCTTACAACTAGGTAATTTAAATACTAGTGGCTACTTGACGAAAGTGGAAGGCTCAAATTTATTTTTTTGATAAACAAATTTACGCAGACTGGAATCTTACCCTTCCATGCACAGTGCATGCCTCCAATGCCGCTATATAGTTCTAAAATATTGTGAAACATTTTTGGAATGTTAAATTAGACTTCAATTATTCGTCAGAGACTAAAAATTTATCGCACAGGCTATTTCCAGACAGTGCAGTGTCAAACAAATGTCACTGTCAAAATGACAGTGACATATGAGGAAAATTTGCCATCTGTGGACACAATCAGTAAAAAAAATCTAACGACGTGAATAATCGGCATTAATTTTCCTTTCACAATTTTTTTTCTCTACCATTTTATGGAAAGTCTAGAAGCCATTAGCTTATGTTTTCGTACACTGAAATCATACCTTGAATGGTTCTATTAATAATGGTTTCCAACAAAAAATCTGATTTTTACGTATAAATGAGGATTTAAAAAAGTGACTAAAAACAACTTTTTGACAATGAATTTTTCTGGCAACTTGTGGATCACTGGGCTTTTGAAAAATGTCTATGTGGGAGTGTAAATGTTTGAATGTGTTGTGGTTTTTATGTATGTTTTGCTTGAGTCTCACCGTAGACGGAGAAACCGTCTACGAGTCTCACGCACGAGTTCAAGCAACTTTTGCATGCGATTTTTTTTTTATTATGGAAACTCACGTGGTTTTCACACATTATGATTTAAAACACGGGAAATTACTCACGTACGATTCAGTCGATTATTCCGACTATAGTTTCAACCGCATTCGGCGGTCTTCATCAGGGCGAGTGCGCGCGCGCGGCTGCGTCTCGCATAGCAGTGCTAGTGAGTAATTTCCCGTGTTTTAAATCATAATGTGATTTTTTTTTTGCCCATAGGGCAGGCTAAACCCAATATGGTCATACCACCTTGTCATCCGTTTGATTTTTTCGTATATGAAGATAAATCTAAGATGAAGATGATAAAGGAGAGGGTGATGAAAGATGAAATGAATCCCTACCCTTTTCCAATTTCAATAAAGCTGTGGATACTTTATTAAAACTTTAAGTCGAGTTTTGTAGAGAACACGAAAAGTAATATTTCCTAATGTTTGTATCATTTGTTTACACTCGTACACGTTAACGAACCGGCAAAGGTTCACACACATCCACATTTATTACACTTTAACACTCGAAGAATCTTAGGTTTTAGAAAATAATACAAAAGCACGACACCATCTTTTCGGTTCCCGCCAAAAAGTTTTTTCAGGCAGTGCTGCCAGCAAAATCCAAATACCCATTGAGCGCTGATAACGCTTCAAAAAGTACTAGATTTTATGAAATCCGCTTATTAGCGTTCTAAATTTTAAAAAAAGTCAGGTATTTATTGTAATAATAATAAAATGAATACTTCCTGAGACAATGACTCTTAGATCCCTCTCCGAAGTCGAGACCTACAAGAACCTCGGCTTGGGAGATCACGCTTGTCTTACTTGTGCAATGAACACGCAGTAACTATTTTGTACAGCTTTATTTATATACCGATTCTCAGAATACCTGCACAGAAAGTCGGAACCTTTATTGATTAACAATACGACTAATACATAGTTAACAAAATATTGTTGTTGTTGTATACTCGTATATGTAATTGTAATTTAATTTAAAGGTAGATTCCCATGAACGTAGACGACGAGAGAACTAGACTGGATTGCTTTAGTTATTGTTCTGAGGTGTAGCATACCGTTAGTTAACAAATGAAATACCGCGATATTTATCGAGTTTTATGTATGTGTATCAAGCGTGTTGCACCCGCCATGGGGTGACCAGTTTTTTTTAATGTTACGTTTTTCGGCAGGCTAGCAAGCCTAAAAGAAAACCACTTTCGTAAGATACTTTTTTTCAATTGTTTTTGCAACAAATAAACACAACGTCTACACGAAAAGCTAATCACACGACCTCACGTCCGCCAGGTACAAGACTCAAAGAGTATCTAAGCTAGCTAGCTAGCCTCGTTGACAGTGCTGCCAATATCGATGGTCTGGATTCCCCAAGTTTCGGACTGAAAATCCCCAACTTTGGGGAATATAAAATCAAAATTCCCCACATTTTCCCCACAATTTAAAAAAAAATTGTATTCTTTAATATCAAGCTTATTTAAAAAAAACAGCTATTTTTATAAATAATTGAATTAAATTCCTTCCACACGATTTTAATCCACTACATTGTTTCTACTAATTTACATAATTTTTGCAGCCGTTTGCAGCTCTTTATTACGCCAAACATTTTTGGTCAACATTTCATTTGAAAGGTCAAATTTTATGCTCCCTCCTTTCTTCTTAATGCCTTCTCTAGTGGTCATAAGCGCTAATACGGTGTCGGTTTTGGCGATTTCGATTCTCTGTTTTTAAATTCTTCAGGACTCTACATTTTCTTTCTACCATTTGAGAACGATAAAACGAGCATTCATAAAGCACAAGGCATTTATGGCATACCTTAGAATTTTATTATCGTCGTCCTTTTTATCCTGAGCTTTTGCTTTACATTTTAACAACCACTTGCCTATTATATTTGCTCTAAATGTTGATTGTAATTATTATTTTAGTAGACGAAAGAATCAATAAAAATTGGGGTAGGTTTGTTATTTAAACACACTAACAGTCGACACTAGAGTTCACTCGATTATTTTAACTCTGCACTGCACTGCAGGCAATACTTGTAATGTAGGTAAGTACAATGTAGGTAGTTTGTTACAAAGTATAAGTAAAATAATAAAATGTAGTTTCTCCGATGCCTTTTGATGTTGATGAATATTACTATGGTATGGCAACATGGTTTTACTTTGTCTACTAAACGATTTAGCTTGGCTATTAGGTTCACTCTTTTAACAGTATTTTTTAAAATTTTCCGGAACTAAACCATCGACCTGGAACGGGTTGCCTTCCAAATTTAAGCTCGATACGGGTCGCCTGCCCGAAGTGAGGATTCCTCACGTTTTCCCCACTACAATAATATAACAATATTCAAGTAACTGTTTTTTATTTATTAATTAAAACTACATTAATGGGCGCAACAACCGCTTTACGACATTATTTCAAAATAAAATCAGTGGCCTTATTCGGAGATTTGAGATTTTCATCTCACCTTTTTTCGTCCTTGTTGCTCTCGTTTGAAACGTCATAGGTGTGAAAGTGACCAAGATAAAATCTCATCTCATCTCACGCGCAGGAATAGCCCCCCAGTGACTCAGTACAACCGAGCGATGAACCGAGGAACCCGAGGGTTCCCGTCTTGTCGTGGTGGAGAGCTCAGTAGCCCTGGCCTGATCAGCCACGGTGAAGCCAAGAGGAGTCCGACGTGGGGCCGCTTTTCTTGGGGCTTTCCATTAAATCCTTTTTAGAAAAAGCGGTCAAGGTAGGTTGCGGCACTGCCGTAACTGCCGCGGGCTACGGTGTGGATTGGGTGGTACTGCTGCCGAGGGGTGGAGATCGTGGGAGGAAGGGCGTTTTTCTCTGCCTGCCGCAGCCTCGACGGGATGGGGCTGCTGAGGAAGAAGAGCGCAGTGTGGTGTTACACCACTCTTACTGTCCTCCAGGGTCGATGTGAGAGGCAGACAAAGTGTGGTCGTTCCTGCATTCCGCGTTGGACTCTGAAGGACTTCGTTGGGGACTGCGTTGGAGTAGCCTGCTTGAGGCTGCTAGCTGAGGGGGCCCCGATGTGTCGCTCGCTGGAGTGGCCTTGAACCTTGAACTGTGGGAGATATCCTTTGGGTCTGGAAGTCTCCACTGGAGTGGCCTAGGACAGCTAGCTGTGGGGTGGCCTTCGTAGATTTTGAAGGAGGCTACGTGAATGTGGTGCGGTCGAGTTGAAGCACCGGGAGAACTCGAATGTGGTGCAACGGCGCACCACTCTGAGTGCCCTCTGCAGTCAAAATGGCAGGTCGCGGGGCCACTTACCTGTTTTGTCGCATAGGGACCAAGGGCGTTAGACACGGGTGCTGTTTTGCGCTCATCGGCTGAGTTGTTCCCCGAGGTGAACGATGACGATGTGTTTAGTGTTCGGTACATCGTCATGATGAGGAAGAGCGTAGGCTTAAAGAGGTGCCCGTAGGGGCTGGTGCTATCGGGGGCGCAGTCATGTGCGAGAACGTTCCCGTTGTCCCGACATCTCGTCGAGGTAGAACACCTTTGGGTTTTTAGTGGGTAGACCAGTTTTAGTGGGTCAGTGGCAGGATTCCCACATAACAACTCTGTGCCCTCCCCGGGGCTGTTGGTGGCATCCATAAAATAATTTCTCATGGTTAAAAAAAAAGGTGATGATGATGGAGGGGGTGATAAAATATAAGGTTAATCCTTCCTCTTTCCTAATTCAGTAAAGCCGTGAATACTTTACTGAAATCTAGAGAACACCAAGTCACGTTTTAAAATGTTTGTGTAATTTGCCTACACTCGTGCACGTTTTTAACCAACCATTCTACCATTATTTTGCAAAAGCGAGCGGTCCGCGCTATCTACGGAATGGGTCCCCGTGAATCATTGAGAGATTTATTTAAAGAAATAAATATAAACTTTACCTTCTTTGTATATCTTTGAAAATATTATGCACGTTCGCAAAAATCTACATAAATTTAAATTGAACAGTGACTATCACAATTATAACACTAGAAATAAGGATAGGATAGCTGTACCGAGATTTAGACTGACAAAGTCAAAAAAGTCATTTTTAGGCAACTGCGTTAGTTTTTACAATAAAATCCCGAAAAATATAACAGGGCTCACCGAGGGAAAATTCAAATCACATGTAAAAACTACATTAATGAAAAGAGGATATTATAAGGTTAAGAATTATTTAGAAGATAAAGATGTCTGGAGCCTTCCACTTCCGCCAAGTAGCCACTAGTATTTATAGATATTACCTAGTTGTAAGCCAAAATTTGTTAGACTGTAATTTATTTATTATTTGAAAAAATAATGCCCCTCAGTTTCTTGCCTGTTCTTCTGAGTAGAGGCTTTTTGTCCGAACAAGGCGGTCGTGTCTATTTAAATAACTTTGACGTTCATAAGTGTATCTTTGATACCTAAATTGAATAAAAACATTTTGACTTTGACTTTGACTTTGATTGTTACCGTACAAAACAGGCTGTACAAAGATGGTTTCCCACACTCCCGATCGATTCGATCCTATTTTTTTTATTTGAACTGGCATGGCAGCACTGGCGCCATGTTTTTTTATTAAAAACGTAAACGGAAAAGAAAGCGGCTGGTGTTTTCTTTTTCTGTAAAAAGTGTGGAAAGAAACTGGCGAAAGTATTGGACGTAACTTACGTTTGTATTTTTAATCGTTATGTGAGTATTAATAACATTATTATTTCCTGGACACCAACATAATTTTTTACCTCCGACCATGGCTTTGTCAACTGAAATTTCAAGATCTTTTCGTCTCTATGTGACCCATGTGGATGGTGAGGGTCATTTTCTGAGGATAAGTGGGCAGCTTGACCAGCAGGCCTCGCTGATGATCGAGTCTTTATTTGAAACAGCCCGAGAAAATTTAGAAAAAGGCATCGGAGCGGTATCTCCGGGCTCCATTCACGAAGGCATTATTTGTGCCGCTAAATACAAAGATGGTACCTATTACCGCGCGAAAGTCATCAACATGACGAATATTGCCACAGGACTCGTCGGAGTACATTTTATCGACTTTGGCAACAAAGATATAATATCGCTGAGCACTATTCGATTCTTGGACAACTATGACCCTATGTTCCTGCAGCTGAGAGGTCAAGCCACAGATTACTACTTGTCTCGTGTGATAAACCCGTCGGGGCGGTGGGAGGAACCCATGCTAATGAAACTACAGAGCTTGCTCTGTTACTCTGAGTACCCTGTAACACTGGATGTGCACACACAAAGTCTGCCATTGATATCCATACAGTTTAAAGGCAATGATCTATCAACACATCTTGTCTCGATTCGTTTCGGAATGGCCATACCGACAGCAAAGCAAGAAGTTATCCTTCTACAAATGTCTGAAAGCCAACATCCTCCTACCTGGCAGACAAACTATTCAAATGATGCACCAGCATTTTCTGAACATGTGCCTTTTCTATTAAACCAAAGCTATCCTGCAAATCCTGCATCTGCAATGCGGGTACAGCAGAATATACCTCTGCCTTTCAATGGAAGCATTGCAGCAAGTACGTCATTGATGAGTAAGAGGTTAATTATAAATAACAAAGTGCCTAGGACTTCTGCTAACCTAAAAGCTCCCATACGGCAGCCCCAGCAGGCTATGGCAGCGCCCAGTTTCATGCTGTCTACACCTCCGCCTGCCACAGCGACACCACCTTTTCCAGCCACTGCACCAAAACCTCCAAAAAAGTTCGCTACCTATAAAAGTAAATTGCTGGAGTTGAATTCTCATCACAAAGTATTTGTCTCATATGCTGAGGAAGGGCCTGACCTATTCGCTGTTCAACTGGTGTCCGAAGCTAAGAATCTGCAAGACATGATGGACGAGATAAACAGGAGACCTCACAGCAGCCTGACTGAACCGCCCATGATTGGCACAGTCTGCCTAGGCCGTATGTCAGGGGACCGTATCATATGCCGTGCTATCGTCATGAACCTGTCTGGTTCCCAGTGTAAATTGTTCTTTGTCGATTTCGGGGACACAGAACTGATATCATACTACGATATCTTTGACATTCCAGAAGAGTTTGTAAAGCCAAACGTGTACGCGATGAGATTCTGCCTATCGGGGGTCAAGACCTTGGAGAAAGGCCCTCACTTGAACGAGGCTTTCAAACAATTGGCCAGCGGGAAAGTGTTAACTCTAAAGGTCGTAGCTCCGGAGGGTCCGCCGCTCATTCAGTACGGTGAATTATACCTGGAAGACAAGAACATTCTAGAATTGCTAGAGGCGAACATGAAAGACAAGGTTCAATTCAAATGGCCGGAGATGCTGCCGATGGGAGGCAACCACTCGGTGCTGGTGTCGTACGTGGACAGCTGCATAAAGTTCTACATCCAGCTGTCGGAGCAGATCGAGGCGTTGAACGGCGTGATGGAGGCGGTGCGCGCGCACTGCGAGAGCAGCGCGGCGCCGGGCGAGCTGGGCGCGGGCGCGGCGTGCTGTGCGCGCTTCCCCGACGACGGCAAGTGGTACCGCGCGCTCGTGCGCGGCGCCGCGCACGGCCGCGCGCTCGTGGCCTACGTGGACTACGGGAACGAGCAGGAGGTGGACGCGCGCGACCTGCGCTCGCTCCCGCCCGGCCTCGCCGCCCTGCCCGCGCAGGCCGTCAAGTGCGCCCTGAAGGTAACGCACGCGCACGCATCTTACATCCTCACACTCATCATTTTTATTATATAGTTATGGTTTCAGGAACACTTGTACCCTTTGAAATTATTAACAGATTAGAAAGTACTTTGAAACAGAAAACATGAAGTTTATTAACCTGGCTTATTATATTAGTAGCATGCCTCTGTTTAAAACGTTATTTTCCTTTTGGATGTAACAGAGTGAAACAAAGTAACCATGATTATTCTTTGTATCTTTTGTGAATGCTAGACCAAAGTGAAAGTTTCCCAAAACTGCATGATTGCATGTTGCGCGCCTGCCAGTCTCAAATTAGGTAATTATTTATCTAAACCTATGAACAGGGCTTTGAGGTGTAGAAAACATGTTTATGGAAGTATGTACCTGAATTGTGGGTCTTGTTGTACACCTCTGCCAGCCCTTTCAGGGGAAAGGCGTGACAATCTGTAAATATGTACTATATCTGAATCTGAACAACTTATAAAATGGTAGTAATGAGACTGACCATTGAGTATATTGGGAGCTTGGGGTGATGGAGTCAAATGAAAGAGTGGTTACTGCGATCTGAGTTTATGCCTGCAGTTTTCTTATATATATACTATCTTACCTAAAACTAATAATAATAATAATAACAACTTAGCTATGTCTAAACCTTACTTACTAGAGAGCCCCTACCTAACTATGAAATATGTACAATCGATGTTAAAACTATTTATCTACCTATGTATCCTATTACTAAAACTAGTTATTTATTTAAACCTATTTCTAATACAAAAACCTGCAAACTAAAAATCAAACTTATTATTTACAAACATCGCACACGCCGCGACCCGACACATAAATAAACGCGGCTGCTGCCTGCGGTCTTCATTCCGCCGCGAGCCGTCGAGCGTCGTGCGCGTCGTATGCTCCAGCCAACTTCATGTGCTCCGCCACAAGTATTAAACACTCTAATGCCCGTTTTCACCAACAACCCCTAAATTTTAGGGGACACCTAGGCCTAAATAGGTGACACTTAGCAGCGATTTGGTTTTCACCAACGTTTAGGGGACACTTATATGCTAAGGGAGCGCCTAAATTTAGCGGAATGTTGGGCCCTTATCGAATCCCTAGCTACGGGACACTATAGTCTTGACGAAATTGACAAACTGCTATTGATAAATTTGTGAAATGGAAGGTGTTTAAACTACTTATTTATTGAAAAATATTTATGTTTTAGTTCATGTAATAGCAAATACTTGTTGGCGCGACCTCGGCTTTACCGTGAAAGTGCCAACATCTTTTCGAAATATTATGACAAGATATAGGTTATCCCTAAATGATATCGTGTTTTTTTTGTCGGACAAAACTGAACAAGTTAGAATTTCTTGATGATAGGTTTCTCATAGGTCAGTAATTGAGTATTGCAACCTATGAATACCTTACCTACTTTGGTTACCCAAGGTACCTACCGGTACCTTATTTAGTTCTTTACACATTTAAAGTTTTTAACAGAAACCAATTCCCGCCCTCCCGACAAATAATTATTTAAAAAATTATATATACTTAAATATAAAATAAAATAAAAAATGAAATACTTAGATTAGTTAATTTATTTTTAAAATTTATTGAGACAAACACAAACACATCAATTACATTTACTTATGTCACACACATTAAAAAACCTTTAGGTACTTGCTCACAAATTAATTTTGAAAAATATAATATCACAACAAAAAATACCACGTTGAATGAATGAACAAAAACTTAATTTAAAACTATAATTTTAGTTTTACTTATTATTTTTTAATATTATTATAAGCCTGTGTTCCCAATGTTGGGTAAAGACATCCCTACCCTCTTTTCATTTGTCTCTATCTTGAGCTACAAGCCAGTCCCTCCGGTGTTTGGTGAGGTTGTCCCGCCATCGCTTCCTGGGTCTGTCGCAAGTTCGACTTCGATCTGGCATCCACTGAGTGGTTCTTTTAGGCCCCAAGATCATCAGACATGCGACAGACGTGCCCAGCCCAATCCCACTTCAAATTGGCAAGCTTTTGCGGCTTTGGCGGTCAGTGAGTTTCACACCGAGAATATTCCAATGCCCGCTGGCAGACCGCGAGGTCGGGCTTTAGAGCTTCAGTAAAAGATCAAGTTTGCGCTCCTTATGTGAGAATGGGGAGAATGCATACATCCATGAGCCTGCGCGATAGTGGTAGGTTTTTCTTCATGAGGAATTCCTTCTTTCATGGACCAACGGTTTCAGTGCGACGTGCAATTTAGTTTTGATGGTAATTTTATTTTATACATAATACATAAATTATATTAATCTAATATCACGACGCAAAAACAATAACAATAAAAATGACACTGTCATCTCAACTGACATATAACTTTTTTTGGCACTACAATACTTTTATTGTTATTTTAATTTCACCCTGTTTTCATTATTTTAGCAAGATTTGGGAGAAAAATGGTGGTAAAAATAATTTATTGTTCAATTAAACAATCATCTTAGTAAATAACATAAAAAATAGACACAAATTAGTAAAAAAAATGTAAGCCGAAGTTTACCGGTAAAAAAACCAGTAAAAGAGCAATCTTTTTAACCACTACGAACGTCACCTACTTATGTGTTCCCCATCAAAGTGTCACTTATCACTTTGAAAACGTTTTTAAGTTAGGGGTTTATTTAAGGGATCACTTAAGCTAAGGGATACTATATTAAGTAATGGTTTAGGTGCCACTGGTGAAAATGGGCATAAGGCTAAGCTCATAGTAGGGTTCACATTTTCTCATTCATGGAATTATGCTGGAATAAAAAGTTCTCAGGATGCATGCTATGTCATTAGCAGGGATTCAGATAGGATTATTCATGAAAGTATCCGTTATCGGCCGAGGGACAGTATTCAGTGTGATATAATTATGCAATGACACTTAGGGGGCACATAAAGCAAAAATTACGCAAAAAGAGTGTTTTCCAACACACTCTTTAGTAGTAACGAAAGTATAACATAGTTAGGTTTGAGTTAGTGCACAGAATACGCCCTATTACATAGGTCCAGAAGGATAGTCTTTATACAAAACACGATTTTCAAACAGGTCAAAAACATTTTTGTACCATAGACAACTTGTTTTTTTATATGTGATGAACTTGCCATTATACAGTGGTTACCCGATTTAGTTGAGTAAATTATATAACGATCAGAGTTATTTCAAAGAAATCACAAGACCGGAAACAAAGTATTAGGCCATCTTAGGCCAGAGCTAAACTACACACAAAGTCTTACTCAGATCCATTCATGACACTACAATATGACTGTACTACAAACTAATATTATAGATTGTATGTAAACTAACTAAAATCAGAGTAGGTAAAAGGTTAGAATTTAAGTAAAAATCAAGAGTATGAATTTGAGTTAAAGTCCCTTTAATCTTATTTACACATTATCATTATTTACATCATACATTTAAGTTATGTTTTCGGCAATAAAATTACATTACATTTACATAAAAATAAAAGTGACGCCCACTTGTCACGATATATCACTGTTACTTAACTTTCTTTCTTGCGAAGGTGCGCAGAGCAAACTGTTGAGAGCCGATGAGGATTGGATTATTTGGAGGATTATATGAGGAGGGGATTAATTTGTCCACTGATCGGCTAAAACTGGATCCTTTAGAAACCTAAAGATAATTTATTGGGAAAATATAAAAATACCTTGTGGCAACACTTTTTAAGCAACTTTTCGCTCTGTTGACATTAAGAATTAATTACAATTATTAGTTTTTTAAAGCATATAAAAAACTAGCGTTTGCCCGCGGCTCTGCCCGCGTGGAATCTATTGCATAGCAATTAATTACCTATTATGTAAATCCATTCATTGTATCAGTAGTTTTAGTAGTTGAGTAACAGTTACCTACTATCTATATATTAAAAGTGAAAAACCAGAACGAGATAAAAACGCAAGACGGAGCGAGATGGCGCTCTACAAAACTTCCATGACACGTTTTTCCTAAACGGCTACCTGTTTCTCGGTAATTAGCATGTAATTCGATTCCTTGACCTCGGGCATCGCGAAAAACTTAATATTTATGGTTTTGGGTGTGCAATTTTTGTATAATAAGCAAAATAAAATCCATTCCAATCCGAACCATTTTTGAAAATGGTTCGGTTTCATTACGTCGTAATAAAGAATCACAAATGAGTACACGGTTCATTAGATTTCTTTCAGTGAGCTCGTGAAGTACCCAAATATCGAGCTTTTTTGTGTATACTGTTTTTTTCAAATGCGCCAAAACTGTTTTGTGGTCCCAGTTCTTCAGCTACGTCGTAACTACTATATGCCGATCTTGCTCCACTTTTTAAAAAATGGCATCCATTTTATCCATAATAGGGCGACCAGAGCGACACACAGTTCAACATTTTTTTTAAGTGTCTTTTTTTTTGTTTGGTAACGATTGGGAATACCTACTACATGCCTTATAAAATGAACTTTTAGGTTTACAATCGAAAACAGCGCACTCAAATTTTTTTTCGTAAAAATGTCTATGGAGTCGGCATAATAAATGATGATTTTTTTTTTTTTTTTTTTTTATTACATAATAGGCTTGCGTTTGGCCGCCAACATGCCTGATGATAAGCAGTGATGCGGCCTACGATGGAGCACGCTTGCCTAGAAGAAACCGATTCACTCGAGACTTGAAGACACCCAGATTATAAGTGTCAGGGAACACACAGTCTGGCAGAGTATTCCACACTCTAGCGGTCCGTATGAGAAATGAGGAACCAAAGCGTTTCGTGCGTTTTGTAGGTATGTCAACCATAAAACGATGCCGCTTTTTCGTACTCTTGGTTGTTTTATAGAAGAACGGGCTAGGGAGAATAAGGTCATGCAAACCAGATGCACACTCCCCGAAATGTATCCGATAAAAAACCGATAGACTAGCAACCTTGCGCCGATGATCCAAACTTTGAAGTTTGGCCAGGACAAGGGAGTCGTTGCCAATGAGCTTCTCCATTATCGCACAATTGCGCCTAATATCCTCTTAGGTTATTAATATATGAATTACTAGCTGCTCCCCGCGGTTTCACCCGCGGTTTAAATGTCCTATGTGCTATTCTAGACTATAATCTATCTCTGTGCCAAATTTCATCCAGATCTGTTCAGCCGTTCTGGCGTGAAAGAGTAACAAACATCCATTCTTACAAACTTTCGCGTTTATAATATTAGTAGGATTAGTAGGATTTTGGATTTTTTGACATACTCCATGCCAAGGACAAACGTGCGCTTTTTTTTTAAATCTTTAAAAAATTAACAATTTTTTTTAGTTTTTTACAAATATTATGCTTAACATGGATGTATAGACTAGACATTTACGTAAATCAATAAAATTAAGTGCCATATTAGAAGTGAAATTCGCTTAAAAACTCATTAGCTTAAATCTGAAATAGTAACTATCTAATCTATCTAATGATTCTCAACATTCCCACAAAAATCAGGAAATTATTGTTTGTTAATGACATAGTGATAATATAGTATATACTTAATCGTTCTTTAAAATTTCAAAATTTAATTGAAATAAACTTTCAATGATACCAAAACCAGCCAGATACAAATAGTATAGCCAAAGAGATTTTATTACAAGTTCATGCATACTATAATGCGAAAAGATTTTTTCCCAAACCTATTTTAATATACTAGCAGCCCGTCTCGGCTCCGCACTGGTTGACAACAGTTCTAGTATAATTTCTTCATCCTGGTTTTGATGGAATAATATTAACAAAAAGCAGTTATTGCGACTTAACTATGACAGTCAGACACATGGTCTCGCGGACTTTTATGTGGGTAATATATATAATGTGTACACAGACTGAATATGCCCTATATTACATAGGTCCACAAGGAAAGTCTTCATACAAAACACGATTTTTAAACATGTCAAATTTATTTTTGTACCATAGTCAACTTTTTTAAATTCATGATGAACTTGCCATTAAAGTAATATCCCGATTTAGTGGGGTAAATCATATAAAGATCAAAGTTATTTCAAGGAAATCACAAGACCGGAAACAAAGTATTAGTCCAGCTTAGGCCAGAGCTAAACTACACACAAAGTCTTACCCAGATCCATTCATGACACAGTAAATCAAATCAAATCATTTAACACGCAAAACATGGGAAAATTTTACAATAAAAAAAAAAAAAAAATCAAAAGTAGCTGAGCCATGTCTTAACTTAACCTATCGGTATGCGAAAATAACATTGTCAATGTATAGTGAGGGCAACTGTAAGAGTATAACAACACTACAAACGCGACGAGGTTTCCACCAATTTTAATTTTTACTTTATCTAATATTTTTTGTCCACTGATCAGTCAGTCATCAGAAAAGGGGTATTTTATCTATGTCTATGAATGTGTAGTACATTTTTTTTTGTATCATCCATTGTTTTCGCAACGCACGACAATTAGTGACTAATGGGTAAATTTTTGATACATTGATTACAAAAAAAGGATCCCTATTTAAAAATAAATATAGCAGCATTCAGGGATAATGTAGCTTCCTATTAGTGAAATAATTTTTAGAATCGGTACAGTAGTGTCGGAGATTACCCTCGACAAACAAACTTACAACCTCACAAACTTACAAATGTTACCTCTTTATGATATTAGTATAGATCAGTATAGATAGTGTAGAAGTGTAGATTATTATTAACACTATCATTATGCTTGTTATCCAAAAAATATGTATATACGAGTATAATATGTCGAAATGACTAAGTCGTGACTCGCAGGGGTTCGAGAACAGGCCGGTGGAAACAAAGACATCCAACCAGCTGGAGATGCTAGCGCTAGAGAAGACTCTCATGTGCCACGTGGTGGGCGTGCTGTCCAGCGACACGACGCTGGTGACGCTCGTGGACGACACGGTCGTGCCGCCGCTCGACATCGCGCGCAAGATGAACCAGCTCTCGCAGCCGCGGAGCTCGCTCGAGGTGAGACCCACGCGCCGCGCTCCCGGCGTGCTGCCCAGCGACACGAGCTGGTGACGCTCGTGGACGACACGGTCGTGCCGCCGCTCGACATCGCGCGCAAGATGAACCAGCTCTCTCAGCCGCGGAGCTCGCTCGAGGTGAGACCCACGCGCCGCGCTCCCGGCGTGCTGCCCAGCGACACGAGCTGGTGACGCTCGTGGACGACACGGTCGTGCCGCCGCTCGACATCGCGCGCAAGATGAACCAGCTCTCTCAGCCGCGGAGCTCGCTCGAGGTGAGACCCACGCGCCGCGCTCCCGGCGTGCTGCCCAGCGACACGAGCTGGTGACGCTCGTGGACGACACGGTCGTGCCGCCGCTCGACATCGCGCGCAAGATGAACCAGCTCTCTCAGCCGCGGAGCTCGCTCGAGGTGAGACCCACGCGCCGCGCTCCCGGCGTGCTGCCCAGCGACACGAGCTGGTGACGCTCGTGGACGACACGGTCGTGCCGCCGCTCGACATCGCGCGCAAGATGAACCAGCTCTCTCAGCCGCGGAGCTCGCTCGAGGTGAGACCCACGCGCCGCGCTCCCGGCGTGCTGCCCAGCGACACGAGCTGGTGACGCTCGTGGACGACACGGTCGTGCCGCCGCTCGACATCGCGCGCAAGATGAACCAGCTCTCTCAGCCGCGGAGCTCGCTCGAGGTGAGACCCACGCGCCGCGCTCCCGGCGTGCTGCCCAGCGACACGAGCTGGTGACGCTCGTGGACGACACGGTCGTGCCGCCGCTCGACATCGCGCGCAAGATGAACCAGCTCTGGCAGCCGCGGAGCTCGCTCGAGCTACATATTTTTGGAATGCTTAGTAGTAACTAGATTAGAGTAGATTGAAACCAAGCCGCTGTTGCCCGGCTGAGCTGAGATTTTATAGGTAAATAAGTAAATATTGTGCGGCTAAACCGGGTGAGTTCTCTCGAGCTTTCATATCTACACACCTATATTTGATTTTGCCACCAGGCTATGCCGATTAATGCCGCCCCTTACCCGCGATTTCATACAAGCTAAAAAAACCATTTCGCTATTTTCGAAAACAATTTCCTCCGCGGTTTCGGTAGATTCCCGCCCTAAAAGTATAAAACTCTAAAAGGTAGGTTAGTAAAGGTACCCTTGCGTGCAGGTGAAGGCGCCGGCGCCGGCGCGCAAGGAGCCGGGCGAGAGCCCCGGCGCGGCGGACGGCGCGGAGGAGGCGCGGCGGCGCGCGGCGCGGCGCCCCGAGCCCGACGAGCGCCGCGACCCCGCCAGGTGCGTACCGCACGGCCCAGCGCGGAGCTCGGCTCGTCTGCAGCGAGCTGCCACTGCGTGCGTTCCTCCAGCTCGCGGGGCTGGCGGCCCCCGCGCCCGGGGACGAGCCGCTCGTCCGGTGAACCCTTTAAACTTGTTTTCTTTTTTGGCTTGATGTTTGATGTGTAATCTGGTTCGCTTGGAGGTTCTGATCGATTGTTTTGTATTTTAGGTTTGTTTGAGTATAAACATTTTTTGTTCCCAATGTTCTATCTTCTATTATTACTAATATTTCTTATATTCTATCTAATAAGATTCTTCATTTTCTGGCCATGTATCAGAGCCACGACGAGATTGGCGTAGTATCACTGCAACATAATGCAAATTGAAACAATTTTCTAAAACTGCCTCTCAGGTATGACCGCGATCGTAGTGAGCAAGTACTCGCACCTACTTCTCAGATGACACTAGGCGCAGATCGATAACCCGACGTCTATTCTTAATGCTCAGTTGACGTACAAAACCTGTCACGATAACCACAGAAAGAGATAAGCGCTCGTAACAACTGAAGGAATCTATCTATTACGCTTGCACGTACTTTTTATTTTGTAACAAAAAACCGTAATAATGGGTATGACTGAGTCATGGTAGTTTTGACCTTGGTTTCGGTTCTTTGAACTCGCACTTGGCAGTTCGGCTTCGGTGGTGCCGGCGAGACTGCGGCGTACTCAATGCATTCAGTGATAAAACTCGGCTCGAAGTGACGCTCGTTGGATCTGTGATGCTCAGGCGTAGGTGAGTCTCGTGCGGGATGAACCTGGAGCTTTTAGAACACGCTGTTTGCTTTTTATTTCGTTGTGCTCGTGTCGCTATCTGCGTACTGCATGGATTTGTTTGACTGTCGTTCATTTACAAACAACTAAGATGAGACGTGTTCGGAATATAAAGTACTTACTTTTATTTTGTTTTCTAAAATGGGATATGTTTGATCTTATGTTTAGTTTTAGACACGGAGACCTATATTGGTACATGATACCTACATATATTACCCACCTATCTTCTACGGGCGGGCAATGACTATAATATGTTTAAAGTAATGCGTAGTGTGCGTCGCTAGACGAGCAGTAGGTACAGTAGCCGTGTGTCGGCAGAGACGCGGCGCCGGGCCCGGGCCAGGTGACCGCACACCACACTGCACAATCACACATACACTCCTTCATTGTATCACTGCAAGCGTTGCTCAGGGCTCAGATCGCCGAGTCTGTGAAAATGTCCCGAAAAGTTATATTTACGTTGCTTCGTCGATGGGATAGCGGCGCGCAGCGGGTGGTGCGAAACCACAGTTGTTCTGACTGGACGAGTTCTTTTTCTTCTTTTCACTCTTCATTGTAAATTACTCATCTACGTCAGGTTGCGCCTAACGAGTGTGTTCCGCTCACCGGCTTCCGAAACCGTTCTGGAACCCCCTTGCATGTCTGTTGACCGCTGCTGAGGAAGCCGGCCTGGCCAGGCTGGCGGCCACAGCTGCGTAGTTGCGCGGCGACGACGCAGCTGCACTAGACGTCACCTGAGGTGAGGATGCGGGCAGCGGCGGTGCGGCGCACTCGCTCGGCCAGTAGAGCGCGCGTGCTGACGCGCCGCCGGCGCCGGCGGTGCGCCCGATTGCGCTGACTCGAAGCTAGCGTGCGATGCACTTTGCACTCCGCAACGTGTGTTGTCGTTCGATTTCTCCGATGACCTACATAATGAAATAGTTGCACAATGCGGCTACTTCGGCACGCGGGTGGTGGAGGAGGCTTCCAACTTCAGCTCTCTCAGCCAGGCAACCTGAGTGTCGTGATGTCTTTCAACAGCCCGATGACGTCGACGTGGTCGAATGTGACAGGCAGCTTTCGCAGGTCCTTCGCCACAAAGGGTCAGTACGTCGTCTGGATCAGTCTCTTTTAGCACCTTGATGATGTCTTGGAGACTTCTTTCCCCTTTCTCATCTCTTCTGCGAGAAGGCTTTCGGTCGGCGATGTTCAACGACGAATACAGAAGAGATTTGGCGCTTCTTATCTCTGCTTCTGTGAAGTTAGTCTTGCAGCTTTCCGCAATACTAACTTTGTCCATGACATCCAGCTGGTATCGCAGGAATGCCAGGACCTCGTTCGGCACGAGCGTGTCACTCATGGCGGCAAATAACACGGCAGGGTCACACGTTCAACGAAAATAAACAATTAAAATCCTTTACGTAGTGCATTATGTCTGTCGTATCTTGGCTTGGCGAGTCTAAACTACGCGCAGAAGTCTGCGCTTTTGCGCAATGGTGACACAAGGTAGCGTGCGCAGTGCGCAAGTTCGCAGAGCCTATGTTCATACTTACAGAGATACGCTGGCCGTACTATGATCATAGTGAATTATGTATCTGCGCCCATATTCACAATCATTCGGAAACGTTTCCGATCGGAGTCCAAAAAAATTAAACTCAAGATATTCGAATACCAGTCTAGTTTTATTCATGTTGGAAATGGTAATCGAGTATAAATCCGATCGGAAGAATGAATTACAGTAGAAAACTTATGAATGCGGACTGAGAATACTGAGATTCGAAGAATTTCAGTTTTAATTTATTGGTATCCGTACGTGAATGACTGTGAATCTACGTGCAGCAGGCCCAGCATGCGCAACGCGACAAAGGTATGTCGACTCTTTTCATCGAGACGGACGTATGAATGCACATAGCCTTGTCACGTTCTCGCATGACAAAAGTAACGAGAAGAATTTTGTCGCGCGCGCATGTTTGGGATGCTGGTCGTAGTAGTGAGGGTCGTGGTCGTAACAGGTGTTGTTTGGTCAGACGCGGCGGCGGCGGCGGCGGCAGGGCGCAGGACAGCCCGCCCGCGGCCGACGACGACTGGGACGAGGCGCCGGGACAGGCGCGCCCCGCGCGGGACGCCGCCCGGGACAGGTACGGACACCGACTCTACACCACACTACCTCTACTTCACTTTGTAACACTCTCATACGCCCTATTGATAACGTTCAATTGCTAAATTCATACAAACTGAAAATATACCTTTGTTATTGTGTAGTAGCTGTTACCGGTGACTTCGTTCGCGTTTATTTAGAAAATGTATCCAAACACTTTCATAATCTTTCGTTTAGCCGTGAAAATCCTACAAACAGACAGACAGAGTTTATATAATTTCGATTTTATATTATTAGTACAGATTGTGTATTAGAAAAGGATATAAATATTTTTAACTAGTTTAAATTTAGCCATTTAACGTTCTGAATGAGGCCTAATATTGTTTTAAAATTGGGGCCCCGGCCGATTAGTCTTGCAGTTTTTACTCTGAACTGTAAAATATAATATATTTACAAAGTATGCGTATGTATTCCCGTATCAAGCGAAACGTCGGAGGCGCTCGAACCGACGAGGCCGGGGCTGTCTGCGGTTAGGCATGCCAGGTGAAATATTCACAAGTCTGGAGAAAAAGCCTGACTGCAAAAATCTTAAGAAATCCTATTAATTTAAGATTTTTTTCTCTAACATAATTAACATTCATTTTATTATACGAGGAAAACAGACGGCTGATATTTAAACATCAAAGATTTTCGAAATCCAGCCGCAATCCTGAAAAGAGTGTCAAAATCCTGAGATCTCGGGACAAATCCCGAGATATGGTAACCCTACAGTACCTAACGAGGCAGTTCCTATTCTACAGAAGAAAACCTAGGGAGGGGGGCTGGAAGAAGGACGGGGGGGTGGGGCGGAGGCTGCGGCAGGCGGCCGAGGCGGCGGCCGGCGCGCCGCCGCGCGAGCGCGAGCGCGAGCGCGAGCGCGAGCGCGCCCGACGGTACGCGCTCGCAGCCGCTGAGGCTGAGGCTTCGCGCCTTTACCTTCTTGCGCTTCTGTAACCACCCAGCGAACTAACAGCTGACCAACTGCAAGCACGACATGTATCATAGCACCAAATGTGATCCGTCTGTCTGTCTTATCACCCTCGAGCTCGAGTTGTACTCGGGAATTGTAAAGAAAGTAACGATCTTTTCATTCGTATGTCAATATGCGGTTACGGGACAAAATAATTGCCATTATATGGCTGCAGTTTGTCGCCGGCCCGCTGTATCACTCGCCTCGCCGGTGCGGTGTTACAAACACAAACATCATGAGAAGGCGAGTATTTGTAATCTCATTACGGTAAACCAGATCAACCGATTCGAATTAAATGTACGGGAGTCATTTTTACCAATGACTTATAGCACATTATTTTTTTGTTCTAACTATATTTGCGTTACCCGTAAGATATTATTAATAATCGCAGAGCCTCGTAATCGTGTTCATAGTGTTACATACCAGATTGAGGCACGTCTGCAATTTTCGTTGTAGCATCACTAATTTATGAGTATCCGTTGTGCGTGATATAATTCCATTCTGCACTCGCTTCGGTTCAACTGTTACCTTGGTGAAGCGCGACGATTTCACGAATATTTCGTTCTATTGCAACTTTGAATTCGTAATGTAGCAACTTCCACCGGTTAGAATGCCGTTGGCCGGGTACAGTCGTATTTCGCAAGAGGTTGAACACACTCGAGAACTAGAAGAACTAGAAGCTCGAGAACTATATAGAAGCCTAGGGGCTAGCGTCGTCGGGGCCGCGGGAGAGTGCGAGAGCGTTCCCGTAGCCCCGGCATCAAGCGCCGAGGTGGAGCAGCCTAGGGTTTTAGTGAGTAGGTAGGTAGAGACATAAAAAAAAGTTTATTTATTTATTGATAGGAAAACAAACAGCTGTTAACGATAAACTAAGTGCACAACGAAATAAAACAAATAAGCCTAGATAATTTTAATTATAATGTTGTGACAGACATTGCGAATGATTAGTGAGTTGCGAGCGATGAAGGCGTGCGAGTAGCTCGCGGGCCGGGGCGGGGCCGCGGCGCTCGGCTCGCGCGGCGTGCGCGCCCGGAGCCGGAGCCGGAGCCTTGTTTCTATCATCACCACGTTCCCGCCGTCGCTAGTTTAACATTTCAACATCTTTTCGTTTCAGCATGCTTCAAGCACCTTTCAATGTAATCGATCAAACACATTTTTTATTTTCATGTTCATTAGTATCGCTCCGCTTGATGTGGTTTTTGGTTTGCACAATGTACAAATTGTCTTTTTAATTTTGCACTTAATTTTAAACAGCATTAATGCATCGTGTCTGTCGTTTCGCTTGTGTTTATTCCTAACGATCAGCTTGTATCTAAATACGAGAGATCGGAGTAGGTCGAGTATATTTACCTAAACTTTAAGCAAGTAAATAACAGTCACTATATTATAGTAGATAATACCCGGACCAAAAATCCCGAGGTTTAAAAATTACCAAAAAAAAAACTATTTAAATATAATTTAGTGAATACACATATTGACTAGCTAACTTTTTGTGATGTTAATCGTCTGTAAACCAAAAATAAAACATTATTTTAGTACTAAGCTACTGAACACTAATTTAAAAAAAAAAGCAAACCATTATTGATTTGCTAGTAAAAAAAATTGATTTTGATTTTATGTCCAATAATTCTTGGTTTTTAATTCCGGGGTTGCAGAAGGGGTTTTTATTAACTCTATGTTATTTACCTGCACGAAGTTTTGCTAAATGTACTCTACTTATTCCGATCTCTGCGTAAATATAGCTTTTGGACTTAATTGGACGTAAAATATTTCAGTGACACCAAATTCAACCAACAAGAAGAGCGCGAAGAGAGACGCAACGACGACTGGGGAAGCAGGAGCGGCGGCGCTCGAGCCACCCGCGGGGACAGGCGGGACAACTGGGGCGAGCGCGGCCCGCGGCGGGACGCGGGGACCAGGGACCGGGGTGACTTCGGGAACAGGGAGAGAAACGACTTCGGGAACAGGGAGAGAAACGACTTCGGGAACAGGGAGAGAAACGACTTCGGCAACAAAGAGAGAAATGACTTCGGGTACAGAGAGAGAAACGACTTCGGGAACAGAGAAAGAAACGACGGCAACCGAGAGAGAAACGACTTCGGCAACCGTGATAGAAACGAGTCTGGCCGTGATAGGAACGAGCCTGGGCACCGAGAGAGGACCTCGCCCCGCGCGCGCGGCGGGCGCGGCGGGCTGTCCCCGCGGGCGCGCGCCGAGCGCCCCGCGGACCCGGCCCGGGCGCCGCCCTGCAAGCCGCGCCCCAGGCCCGCGCCGGCCCCGTGCAGGGAGGTCGCCGACCCGGCGCCGCTCGACTCGGTGTACGCGGCGCCCGCCGTGAAGCCCGGCGAGCAGGTGGAGGTCTCCGTCACCTGGATCGTGTCGCCGGAGAGCTTCTACGTGCAGATCCTGTCGCTGCAGGCCAAGTTCCTGGAGATGATGCACGAGATCCCCGAGCTGTACAAGGGCGTGCGGCCGTACGAGGGCCCGGTGGGCGCGGGCGCGGCCGTGCTGGCGCGCTACCCGGCGGACGGCGTGCTGTACCGCGCCGCGGTGGTGGCCGCGCAGCCGCTGTCGCGGTTCGTCGTGCAGTACGTGGACTTCGGCAACAAGCAGGTCGTGGAGGCGCGCGACCTGTGGCAGCTGGACCGGCGGCTGCTGGCGCTGCCGCGCATGGCCGTGCACTGCGCGCTGCAGGGCGCGCGGCCGGCCGCCGGCGACTGGCGCGCCGGGCCCGAGCTGGACCGCTGCTTCAGCGCGCCGCGGTACCAGTGCCTGGTCCGCGAGGCGCGCGCCGACCGGCTGCTGGTGCAGCTGTGGAGCGACGGCGCCAGCGTGGCCGACGAGCTGGCCGAGCGCGGCCTGGCCGAGCCGCCCGACCCGCCCGCCGAGCCCGTCGTCCTGAAAGGTCGGTCTCTCTCTACCCTGCGCCTGCCTTTTGCAGGTTTTAACGAAACCAAAGAAAACTCGGTGCTCCTCGGTGGAGTACCCGGAAATGCGACGCGGATTTCCGGGTACTCCACGCGGATCGATTTCCGAGATACCGAGAAATATAACTTCCCGTTTTGCCCGAGGGGTCGAACATATTCCTGGACTTCACGGGAATCTTTTACGAAATTTACGGAATTTACGCTGGTAGTTGAGAATCAGCCGGTTTCTGATGCAAAATCGGTAGCCAACTCTTTTGAACATTTCTTCTCTAGCATACCCTTTGATGCCACCAAAACGCTTAACTCGTCTCCAGATGATGCAGGTGCTTTTCTAAAAGAACACTTCTCGCGGGATATACCAGACTTTCGGTTCAGATACACTTCCATCTCTGAAATTATCAAAACTTTCAAAAGCTTAAGAGTTAAATCTAGTGAAGATTTATGGGGATTATCAGTAAAAGTGTTAGAGTCTTTAATAGAAACTATTGCACCACACCTCATGGTCATATTTAACATGTGTATTGACAGAGGCACATTTCCCGATTTAATGAAAAACAGCAAAATTACCCCTATCTTCAAATCGGGTAGTAAGTCAGATCCCTCGAATTACAGACCCATCTCTGTGCTTCCGGCTTTGAGTAAAATATTTGAAAAGATTATACTTAATCAACTGTTGTGTCACTTTAACATACACAGTATATTAAACGAAAATCAGTTCGGTTTCACGAAAAGTAGATCAACAACAGATGCGGGAGTTCGATTAGTTACGCATGTGATGGAAGCTTGGGAGAGTTCACAGGATGCCATCGGTGTCTTTTGTGATCTTTCCAAAGCGTTTGATTGTGTAGAACACCGCACCTTGATCCGTAAATTACACCACTACGGAATTCGTGGAATCGCTCTAGATCTTGTCGAGTCATATTTAACTGATAGACAACAAAAAGTGGGAATTAATGGCGTCACATCTTCCGGATCTTTAGTTACAATGGGAGTACCACAAGGTTCTATCTTAGGCCCGTTCTTATTTTTGGCGTATATAAATGATTTGCCGTATATGGTTAAGGACCTTACAGACATAGTTCTATTTGCTGATGATACATCTCTTATTTTTAGAACAGATAGGAAAGATAGTGAACTTGTGCATGTGAACAACGTACTGACTATTATTTTGAGATGGTTCGCTGCGAACAATTTGTTACTAAATGCAAAAAAAACTAAGTGTTTAAAGTTTTCCATGCCTAATGTTAGATATATAGAACCAAACGTAATGCTTGAGGGCGATAAACTTAACATAGACAAGGCGACGGTGTTCCTGGGTATAAGCATTGATTCCAAACTGCAATGGGGTCCACATATTAGTGCTCTGTCTGGGAGACTTAGTTCTGCTGCTTATGCGGTTCGCAAGATTAGGCAACTGACGGATATAGCTACAGCTCGGATGGTTTACTTTGCTTACTTCCACAGCATAATGTCATATGGCATTTTGCTGTGGGGATCAGCTGCTGAAGTGGAGGCCATTTTTATTTTGCAAAAGCGAGCGGTCCGCGCTATCTACGGAATGGGTCCCCGTGAATCATTGAGAGATTTATTTAAAGAAATAAATATTTTAACTTTACCTTCTTTATATATCTTTGAAAATATTATGCACGTTCGCAAAAATCTACATAAATTTAAATTGAACAGTGACTATCACAATTATAACACTAGAAATAAGGATAGGATAGCTGTACAGAGATTTAGACTGACTAAGTCAAGAAAGTCATTTTTAGGCAACTGCGTTAGTTTTTACAATAAAATCCCGAAAAATATAACAGGGCTCACCGAGGGAAAATTCAAATCACATGTAAAAACTACATTAATGAAAAGAGGATATTATAAGGTTAAGAATTATTTAGAAGATGTCTGGAGCCTTCCACTTCCGCCAAGTAGCCACTAGTATTTATAGATATTACCTAGTTGTAAGCCAAAATTTGTTAGACTGTAATTTATTTATTATTTGAAAAAATAATGCCCCTCAGTTTCTTGCCTGTTCTTCTGAGTAGAGGCTTTTTATCCGAACAAGGCGGTCGAGTCTATTTAAATAACTTTGACGTTCATAAGTGTATCTTTGATACCTAAATTGAATAAAAACATTTTGACTTTGACTTTGACTTTGAAATCAGTCTCTGACACTAATTCTGACTTTGTACTCCTAGAGAGCTAGGGTACACTTTTTTGTACATATTATAAAATTTTGAAGCAATTAGAATGAATGGTCGTGTGGAGGATGCGTGTCCGCGAGTGCACGACTAGAAGCGTGTTGCAGACGAGCCGATCGACATGTCGCTGCTGGCGGGGCAGCGCCTGCTGTGCCGCGTCACGCACGTGGCGGCGCGCGACCAGCTGTGGCTGCAGCTGGACCTGGACAAGGCGGCGCGCCTCGAGGAGGCCGTCGACGGGTTCGACCCCGAAAAGGTACGGCTCTGGAGCCCGCCACTGGTTTCACTATACATAAAACAGTTTTAAATTGAGATTCATGACTGAACGTCGTTTTTTAACTTGAGCCTAAATCAAATCTAATACCTATATTTAATTTGATATCGAAGATACCAAATTTTTTTCGTTTTCCGAGCCAGGGGATAAAAATTTACCGCGCAACTGGGGAAATTGAGAGGGACACGAAATAAAACAAAAAGAGGGTATAGTCGGAAACTATAGTACGAGTAAACGACTAAAATGTTTTTTTTTTATTTTGTTCGGGAAATGTAACAGTGCGAACAAGGCAAGTGTATATCGAGAGTGTATGGTGTAAGAATACTTAGGATTACCAAGGATTTCAAGCTTATTAAAACCCTCAAAATATTATATTGTTCCTTAGTACGAAGTCAACTTGAGTATGCCTCCCAGGTCTGGAATCCGTGCTATGACAAATATATAAACCTTCTTGAAAAGCCTCAAAGAAAATTCCTACATTTCATTAATTACAAAGCCAAAATTTCCAACTCCAATTTTGACTACGAAGGAAGTTGCAGGCACCATCATATGTTGCCTCTTCGTAATAGAAGAGAGGCTGCAGACCTCTCCTTTCTGCATAATTTAGTATCGAATAAAATCGACTGCTCATCGCTGCTAGCTGAAGTCAAGCTTGTCTCGCCATCTATTTCGACTCGTAAAAGACACCTTTGTCTATATATCCCCCGCCATAGTACAAACTATAGTGGTAATTCTATCTTCTTGCGTACAGTATCTAAGTTTAATTCTAACTTTTCTCAGCATGTGACTTTTTCTCAATGAGGCAAAATGCATTCAATATATTAATTAGCAACAAGTTTTTCTTAAGTTAGTAGGCAATTATTTAACTAATTTTCTATGAGCACTCTTTTATTCATACGGCTTTGTCAGGTTTCTTCATCACTACTGTTATTTCGTACTTTAATTTATAGAATATTTGTTTGTGTGGTAGGTTATTATTATTATTTTTTAATACGTATTTTTTATTATTTTTCTTTTTTCTCTGATCTTCCAGTGTATAAGTTATGTTTCCTTTGCGCGCTAGCACTATTATTGTTCTTACAAGTGGTGACCTGTATTTGGCCTATCTGTTATTATCTTTGCATGTTTTTACGTTTAGTCATCCAGGCTGTTTGGTCATCAAAATAAAATAAAATAAAAATAAGTGGTCTGTCGGCACAGCTGGTGGCGCCGGCGGCGGAGCTGGTGGCGCCGGGCACGCACTGCACGGTGCGCGCCGGGGGCCGCGTGCGCCGCGCCGTGCTGCACGAGCACGAGCACGAGCACGAGCAGGACGGGGCCGGCGCCGCGGGCACGCTGCGCGCGCTGCTGCCCGACTACGGCGAGGAGCTCACCGTCACACGAGACCAGGTCAGACGAGAGAACACTGCACGGTGCGCGCGGCACTTAAATTACTATCGCCTCGTTTGGAAACAGAGCCACTACCCAGAAACAGGCAAGAAACTGTGGGGCGAACTCCGACCATCATCGATTTATTACTACTCCCCAGTTCAGATTTGATTTGATGTCTTTATCTATTCGTAATAAATACTTAATACTCATATACCTAGTCTAGCCATAAGTTCTGTTACAAATGAAAATGCATTTATTTTTATATACAGTAATGTAATATCAATAAAAATTATATGTATACATGTATTGAAGTCTTAACAAAAATATGACTATTATTTTATTAAAAAATGACCTTAGTTAATGCCTTTAGTCGGTCTGGCCAAGAATCTATGGATTTACGGACTGTTTCCATGGGAAATTTAGCCACTGCTTGCTTCAAAGATTTCTTAAGTGACTCTATTTCGGCGTGTCGTTCAGAGCAGGCCATGCCCTCTAAAACTGACCATAATTGTAGTCCAGGAGATTAAATCTGGGCTAGAGGAAGGCCAGTCTTCAGACCTTATAAAGTCCGGAACATTGGCTACCAGCCAGGCTTGGGTAGTTCGCGTAGGTTCGGTAGGTAGTTGTGACCGGGTGCAGAGTCTTGTTGGAAACTCCACGGTAGATTTTTAAAAAGTGTATTGCTAAGGGGTTTTACAACACCATCTAAGACGGTCTCTTGATACACTTTGGCTGAAGTTTTCACCCCTTTTTAAAAAAATGAAGCTTTGTGACGCCGTGATAGGATACCCCCCACCAAACCATGACTGACGCAGGATGATGACCACGCTGTACCTTTCCGACCACTTCCGCAGCTTCTTTAGAGCTGTGAGCGTACACTTTGTCGTTTTGCTTGTTGTAGTGCTCTTCTATCGTAAAAATTTTTTCGTCGGTAAAAAGGATATTTCTATAACTTTCACCTGCGTAACGGGATAGAAGACGTTTTGATCTATCCACTCTCTTTAACTGCAGCGATTGAATAAGATTTTGAAGAGTCTTGAAAATGACCGACGGTTCCATACCCACTTTGTGCAACGCAATCACTGCAATCCTGTTTCTTTACATCCCATTCCATGTTGTAAATTTAATAATAATCACGAAAAATATATGTGAAATGGCGGGAAATTGATTGTAGCTTTCGACATAATAATAAACGCATTCCAAATTTAAATGCAGAAAAAAAAACGAAGGAGTTTGTATTGTAACAATATTTATGGCCAGACTAGTAGACTTTCACTTCATATCATTTAAATGTATGGAATGATGCCTTTACTCATGGGGTCCGACCCGATTTGACAGTGCAATTTGAATGCATGCTTTCTTGATCAGCAACGGCCGCCCGTGTCTGTTTTATACACAGGCGACTATCGGTAGGTCTGCAAGTCAGGATCGATCCGAGACGGATCACGTTCTGTGTCCTACATGCGGTAGCGACACGATTCGACGCGACGCGAAAATCAAGTATGAGAAAGATAATGATAACATTATTCATAATAATAATAACATGTAAAATACGTGAAAGTGTGGCCTACGTGGACTACGTAGAAGATCATGTGGGTACAGCCACTGTTTGATGTGTCCGCACCGCGGCGCGCTACCGCGTTTGTCGCTCACGGAGGACAAGGAGTAAAGGCCCAACACTATGTTCAGTATACATGTTATGTTTCCTTTGCGCGCTAGCACTATTCTTGTTCTTATAAGTGGTGACCTGTATTTGGCCTAACTGTTAATATTTCTGTATGTTTTTACGTCTAACCAGGCTGTTTGGTCATCCTAATAAAATAAAATAAAATTTTGTTTCACCGGACTAGGCGTGCGTTTGACCGCCGATTCCCAGTCGCCCGATGGGAAGCGACGACGCGATCGAAGGTGCAACACGCCAGTCCAAGAGACAGCTATTCACTGCTCTTGAATATCCGTGGATTGTATAAAATGTCGGTGTCGTGCGCTGGCGCTGAGCGAGAGACGTTGCGCAGGTGATGATCCTGCCGGCGGAGCTGAGCGTGTACTACTACCAGGCGCTGCGCTGCTCGCTGCGCGCGGCGCTGCCCGGCGCGCTGCCCGAGCTGCGCGCGGCGCTCTCCGGCCGCACGCACATCGTGCACGTGCACGACCTCGACGGGATCACGTGCGTACTCTCTGTCCGTACGACTCTGCGCCTCCCCCGCCTTCGGACCTCGGCCCGTGGGCTCGGTTCCCACGTAGGGTATACATTTATGTGATCGACATTTGTGTTTGTTCGCTGTTTGGGTGTTCAAATCTATGTATGTATGTATTAAAAAATATGCATCTATGTATTTCAGTTTCTGACAGCCATAGTATAAACTTCGCCTAAATTGGGGTCAGGCGACCGTGCGTTTAGAATGTCCTGAGTTAATTTATTATTTTGATTTCGGGATTTCGAGTCAGCACTGACTATGTCAGTTGCACAGTACACGTGTAGGGTGCGTGGTGGCGCATCTTCCAATCCTTGAATGTTAGGAGCGAGTAGGAGACTTGAAATTTGTAGAGGTAGTTGTACTTCACTAGCAGAGCACGAATAAACAATGGGGCAACCTTGAAATCGAAAAAATAGCAAAAGCTGTTCCATACATTTTGTCGACGATCGACGAACTTATTAATATTTCAGCTGTTGATTTTCCTTAATATAAATAAATAAATAAATAAATAAATACTCCGGACAAATGTGCAATAAAGTATAAAAGTTTCAATCCGATTAATTATCTTTTTGAACGGAACAGCTGTTTTTTCTTCTCGCTATCAAGGCGTCCCCATAGTTTATCAGTGGTCTTGCCAGTTGAGTAGTTGAACCACTAGAATGATATTATTACAAGTTTTATTAACTGCGGTCTGCGGTTTGACCGGCTACCCTTCGAGAGACGCGTTTTGTTCCGAGAGACATTGAGGAGGCCGCGAGTGCAGGGTGCGACCCATTCGTGTGCGAGTGCGGCGGGAGGCGGTAGATAAGGCGGCGTAACGGACCGTGCGTGCGCAGGCTGGTGGGCTCGCTGCACGCGCTGGGCTCGGGCGAGGCGCTGGGCGCGGGCGGCGAGGCGCGCGTGGCGCCGCTGGTCCCGCGCGCCGTGCTGGGCCGCGGCTTCGGGCGCGCGCACGTGTCGCACGCCGCCTCGCTGGCGCGCCTCTACCTGCAGCGCGCCGCCGACGCGGACCGGCTCGCGCTGCTGCTCGACCAACTCTACGAGTTCTATGAAAACGGTACTTTCCATACTCACGTCTTTGTACTCGTCTTCAGTTGTAACCTGTACACAGTCGCAGTTATATCCTAGATAGTCTCGACAGATCTCGTCATTCGACGGAGCGAAAAGACGAGGGTCGACTTCTGGGAGTCGTCTGACAGAAATGTCCGTTCGGTCCCGAGGTTCCAGTCGCACCGATCGGGGAGAAGGGTCGGTCGACTGTGTAGTGTGAACGGATGCACGTTCCCTTCCCGCTGAATATCATCACGATCGGTCCAGTCGTTCCCTCGTCCGCTCGAAATCTAGGCGTAAAATTTTAAAAATGGAAATGATGCGTCGAGCGGCCGAGCATCTGATCGCCACCTGTTCGTTTACAGGAAGTCCGGAGCCCCTGGCCAGCACCGAGCCGGCGACGCTGTGCGCCGCCAAGTCCGCCGACGGGAACTGGTACCGAGCCAGCGTGGTGGCGGCCGAGGACGGCCGGCTGCGGGTGCACTTCCCCGACTACGGGAACTCGGAGACGGTCGGCGAGGAGTCGCTGCGCAGGCTCGACCCTCGGTTCCACGAGCCGTGCAGCCTGGCGCTGGAGGCCGGGCTCGGGCTGCGGCCGCTGCGGGACGAGGCGCTCGCGCGGCTGCTCGAGTGGACCGCGGACAGGGAGCTGCAGGTGACGGTGAGCGCCGGCGCCGGCGGCTGGCTGGCCGGCCTGCACCTGGACGGCGTGGACCTGGCCGGCCGGCTGGTGGAGGAGGGGCTGGCGGCGCCGGCCGGCGCGCCCGGCCCGGCGCCGGCCGAGCCGCCCGCCGGCTGCGTGCAGATGTACATCAGCCACATCGACACGCCGGGCCACTTCTGGCTGCAGGCGGTGGAGAGCGAGCGCCGGCTCGAGGAGCTGCAGGCGGCGCTGCAGGCCGCCGCCGGCGCGTACGCGGACGTGGCCAGCCGCGACCTGGGCACGCTCTGCGTCGCCAAGTACCTGGCCGACGAGCAGTGGTACCGCGCCGAGATCCTGGACTCGGACGCGGACATCACGACGGTGCGGTTCATCGACTACGGCAACACGGACGTGCTGGACACGCGGCCCGGGCTGATCAAGGAGCTGCCGGCGGAGCTGCGCGAGGTGGAGCGGTTCGCGGTGCGCAGCAGCGTCAACGCCGTGCCCACCGGCACCGGCGAGTGGAGCGAGGCCGCGGGCGAGCTGTTCGCGCGGCTGGCGGGCGACCTGGCCGCGCCCGTGGCCGCGCGCGTGGTGCTGCGCGCCGACACCACCTACGTGGACCTGCTGGTGGACGGCCAGAACCTCACGGACCGGCTCGTGGAGGAGGGCCACGCGGCGCGCGCGGGCGGCGGCCTGCCCTCCTGCTTCGCCAGCCACGTCAACTCGCCCGCCGAGTTCTGGATCCAGCTGGAGTCGGCCACGGCGGAGCTGCAGGCCATGGAGGCGGCCATGGAGCACGCGGAGCGGTTCCCGGCGCTGGAGGCGCGCGAGGAGGGCGCGCTGTGCGCCGCGCGGTACCCCGAGGACGGCGCCTGGTACCGCGCGCAGCTCGTGGTGGAGGGCTCGGCCGGCACCGAGGTGCTGTTCATGGACTACGGGAACGCCTCCATCGCGCTCGAGCTGCGCGCGCTGCCCGCCGAGCTGCGCCGGCTGCCGGCGCTGTCGCGCAAGTGCGCGCTGCAGAAGCCGCGCCACATCAAGGCCTGGTCGCGCGGCTCCGAGGTCCGCTTCAACGAGCTCGCGGCGGAGGGCGCGACCATCTTCAACGTGCAGTTCGTCGCCTCCGGGGACATCTCCATCGTGGAGCTGTACCTGGAGGGCGAGTCCGTGACGGAGCAGCTGGTGGCGCTGTGCGAGGAGCGGCCGGCGCCGCTGGGCCGCGACCGGCCCGCGGCCGGCCGCGTGTGCTACGCGCGCTCCGCGGACGAGTTCTACGTGCAGGGCGAGGAGGCGGCGGGCGAGGAGGCGCGCGTGGCGGAGGCGCTGGCCGCCGCGGCCGGCTGGGCGCCGCCGGAGCCGCGCGCCGGCGCGCTGTGCGCCGCGCACTGGCCCGAGGACGGGCACTGGTACCGCGCGCGGCTGCTCGAGTGCTGCGACGCGGGCTGGCACGTGCAGTTCGTGGACTACGGCAACCGGGCCAAGTGCGAGCAGCTCCGCGCGCTGCCGGCGGCGCTGGCGGCCGCGGAGCCGCTGGCGCGCCGCTGCCGGCTGGCCGCCGCGCCGCCGCCCGGCCCGCTGCTCGAGCGCGCAAGGGAGAAGCTCGACGAGCTCGCCCTCGACGCAGTCCCCGTCCGAATCGAATATTTGGACAGCACCACGGAACCCGCTCTCGTCAAAGTGTGGGTGGACGGCCTCGACCTCCTCTCTATGCTCACCGCGGACGCACTCGCCGAAGTTTCGCTCGATCCTGATGTCGAAACGACTAAAGAAAGCGCGGAAGAAACCGATTCTTCTATTCCTGAGAAAGAATTCGTCGAAAAGACTCAAGATACCGAAGCCGACGCGGACCGACTTAATAAAAGTGTAGAAGAACGTACGGAGAAAACTGTAGAGAATGCCGTCGAACCACCTACAGTTGTGAAGAGTGCCATCGAAGCACCGAAAGGTATCGAGAGTGCCATCGAAGCACCAAAAGTTGTGGAGAGTACCGTCCAAGCTCCTGACATTATCGAGAGTGCCGTAGAAACTTCTAAAGTTATTGAGAGTGACGTCGAAGGTCCTAAAGTTAATGAAAGTGCTGCGGAAGCTCCTAAAGTTATTGAGAGTGCCGTCGAAGCACCGAAAGTTGTAGAGAGTGCCGTCGAAGCACCGAAAGTTGTGGAGAGTGCCGTCGAAGCACCGAAAGTTGTGGAGAGTATCATCGAAGCTCCTAAAGTTGACGAGAGTGTCGTCGAAGGACCAAAAGTTGCCGAGAGTGCCGGCGACGAGCCAAAAAATATAAACATTGAACACAGCGCGTCGATGAATACGGTCGAAGTAGACAGGGACGACGAGTTCGATGATGCGGAAGACGACCTAGAAAACGACAAACTGAACACCTCGCACCCCGACCTCGACGAAAGTGTGGACAGCACTGACACGGTCGTCGAAAACACATCGTTCGAAGCCGAAGCGAGCGCCGCGGTCGACGAGGATGAGGGCGTCGCGACCGAGACTCCCTCCACGCCCGACAAGGACGCGTCCGCCGCCACGCTGGACGGCTCCGACGTCCCCGAGACGTCGCGCGGCTCGCTGCACGCAGACACCGGCTACATGAGCAGCGGCGACCGAGACCGCTCCGACAAGGATACGGACTCGCCCAAACGTCTACCCTCGCCGGGGACGAGCCCCGGATCTACGGAAATTGAACAGTCTCATATCGAGCCAGTGCAAGTCGAATCGAAAGCGATAGTCTCGGAAATATTGTCCGAAATTGTATCGGGAAAAGAAACCGCTAAAGAGATGGTAACGGGTGAAGTAGCGACAGATGCGTCCGCAATAGAAGCGAAGACCGATTAGTTATCATCATTTCATGACACTGCATCGCCATTTGTACTATAGACTTCAAATCTCATTATCTAAGTTTAACTACTTGAGCATATTGCTGGACAGTGCTTGTGATACTTTCTATATGTTTTTGTTTAGTTTTATCTTACTTTATTTACTCACAACTAAACTTTGATGGGGGGGAATTGAGAGGTGTGATCAATTTCTTGTCAATGTTGTGTTTTTGTGTTATATTTTTATGTGAGGAGATTTGAGTCAAAAGACATTTTTTTCATAAGCTAAGCTTTTCCAGTCATCAGTCTTAATTTTTTTTATTATTTGTATGTACTTTATTAATTGTATTTCATATTACTCACGGAGCTCAATGCATCAAGTATTTCGTAGGTACGAGTACATTTCACAACATGGTCATTACAAATTGGGTTCAATTTGTATTCATATCATATTGTGCCATTATAAATACTCATTAATGTACGAACATCCGTAGTGCCGTACCGTTTCTCGCCTTGCAACTAGATAGGATTTAACATTTTTAAAATTAGATGTTTTGTTTAGCTAAATCCACATTTCTAAATATTAAAAATCAAGCACTTTCGCTAATTGTTACGGTTGTATAGTTAACCAATAATAAATGTTATTATAGACTGGTATAATGGGAATATTTTAGTGCCTAATCTACTTTCTGGAAAGTGCTCCTACACAGCAGTTTTAACTGACGTAATGTGACACGATAACATTTCGATTTGTTAAGTTACCTCGACAACTTGAATTCAACTGCTTGGAGCATCAGAATGTTAAATAGGTATTCATTGAAATCCTTTTTTTTCAAATTGGTTCAAAATTGTAAACTAATTACTCAAACAATAGTTAAGTTTTCAAAAATGTTTATTCATATAAATGAAAATAAAGTTCTATGTAAAGAATTGTATTATTTTTAATAACCTAACAGAGTTCTTCCTATAAAACAATCAAGCAAGTGGAGAGAAGTGGTCTCTGCCTGGTCGAGTAGGTAGAGGGTGGTGAAAACCGGAAAATTCACAACATAACTCTAAAAAATATTGGGGTCAGGGATTTTTTCAACTTGTATTCTCCAAATAGGCCCCTGAACACGCCCATTTGGTTTGTTGGCCCCTCTAAAACACACAGAGGCTATTGTACATAGGTACATAGTTTATACGTGTGCGTAACTACAGCTTTCTCTTAGGTGATAGAATAATTATACCTATGCCAATATTTAAAGCATAATAGCTGCAATCTGATATCCCAGTCTTAGTTTAGCTGCCACAAGTACTTCGTTATTATGAGCCATTTACTGGAGTGACATAACCTCGGCTCGCACATCCAGTACAGGAAAACCAGTGAAGTTAAGGTTTTAGGCAAAAATTAAAGCATAATTATAACTATAATAATTTTGAACACAAGCTAAAATAACTTTTAACACTATTCGCGCTAAGATCAAATTGAATTGCAATAATGTACCGCACGGAACGGCAACGCCGCTTTATCACTAGGAATCTGAAAATTTTGTAATTATGCTTTAATTTTTGCCCTCTAAACCAAAACTACGTTTGATAGTTTCGTCGATTCAACATGTGTCAGCTGAAGTGACGTCACTTCAGCTTGCACATAGGTATTAGCTTATAACTCGGGAAGTATATAACCCCAGAGACTTGAAAATTTTGCTGCCAATGGCAGCAATTATGCTCTAAAATTTGAGCTATAATGCATAGTCATACCATCTTTCGTTTGGAAGATATGAGTAGCTGAAGTGACGTCACTTCAGCTTACACACAGTTTTTCTATCATAGCTTCTACATGTTTTGAGTAGCATCGTGCAGATTTTTTCCTACCTTGTGGAGTACCTTAAATATTGGCATAAGTAGAATTTATCACATATGAGGAAGCTGTAGTTACGCACACAGTTTAGACAGCAACGTGAGATGGCGAGGCCCGGTAGTGGGCAGCTACCGGCTATCTTACATCGTCGTGTGCGGTCATTAGCTGGGTAGCCAAAATTCAGGGCTGGCGTGTTTGGCGTGGCACGTGTAATTTCTATCATAATATCTATTCTGGATATGCTACGCCTAACGGTTTTATATTTGTCTGATGATCAATACCCCAGATTGACGAGAAGATCGGTGCGATGAGCATAGGTATTCACAATCATTCGGAAACGTTTCCGTTCGGATTCCACAAATTTCAAACTCTTCGAATCTCAGACTACTTTTATAAATTTTTGATTAAGGAATTGGTTACACATCCGATCGAATAAATCACGTTTAAAAACTTATAAATACGGATTGATATTAACGCGGTTATTGCGCGGTGCACGACGGAGGTAAAAATATCGCTTTTCAAAGCATATTGCCAGTCTTTTTATACGTGCAGTCTGTGGGTCAGCTACTCGCAGAAAACAGTCAATGCTCTCCGCGTGCAGTACAACAACGCGTTCAGGATGCTGCTGGGGCTGCCTTGGCGCTGCAGTGCGTCGGGCATGTTCGCCGACGCCCGGGTGGATGGCTTTCATGCCATCATGCGCAAGCGAGCAGCCTCCATGCTGAGCCGTGTCCGGGGCAGCACCAACAGTATCCTGCGCGTTGTTGCAGGGCGAGCTGACTGTCCTTTCTTACATCATGCGGTTGGGTTGCAAGTTAATCATAAATAATTAGATCTGACATTTTCACATTAATAAGTAATTTTGACATTTAATTCAATTTAATTTTTCAATTTTTATTTTACTGTAAATTCGTGACATATTTTTTATTATTTGACATCTAAGATTGACATGTACCAAATCAAAATATTTATATTTATTTTTTAACTTTAATTTTTCATTTTAATAGCATTTAATTTGAATTTAATTGTAGATGTGTGAATGAATTTTAAATATGGACATGGTCTGAAATAAATGATTATTATTATTATTATTAAGATAGTTTTTTCAATTTGAAATTTTTGAAATCCGAAAGGAAACAGTACCGATTCGTAAACGTTTTTCCGAATTATTGTGAACTTATGCTGGCAGCTATATCTATAGCTATAACTTTATCAAAACTCATTATAAGCTAGCGTTTATCGATTATTAATCAAGAAATAAAATTTAACCATAGTTAACTGGTTTTTAAAATAGGTATAGTTTGAATAAACCTTAAGTTGTGTTTTGCAGTTAAGGCAACCCTAAATCATAACACAGCGTTTTACATTGATAAATAGCAAACTGTTTACAACAACCGAATCTAAAGTAATTTCAATCTATTTAGTAATGTCTGCTACAGCGTTGCCGATCTGTGGGGAATTCCCCAAACTGGGGATTTTCAGTCTGATTGGGTAATTTGGGGGGAGAACGTCTAAGAGGGGAAAACGTGGAGAATCCTCACTCCGGGCAGGTGACCCGTATCAAACTTGTCAAATTTGGAAGGTAATCCGTTCCAGCAGGGCTATTCTAGTTGGTCGGAAAGCAGCTTCCGCTCGGTAACCGCCTTCGGATCGATTCGAATCGTCTAATCACCATTCACAACTTCAAAAGTTTCCGACTGGACAGTCGGAAACTTTTGACATTTCAAATCGGAACACCAGCTGATTTTTCACGGAAATCCTTCCGACAGACATTTGCTGTCGAAACCCTTCCCGTAGGTAGGTAGTTATTTTAATTCAATATTTCTAACTATTCAAGGATAGTTAATTGCAAAAGTAAAACGTAAGTAACGTACGAGTTTTATCCTAATTCTTATCTGTAAACTATTTCTGAAGGGACGGTATTCAAAACCACCTTAATGTAAATGTAAACAACTAATACTTCTAATAATCCAAACCATGTACAATATGTAGGTAATTTCAGTATGAATCTAATGGACACCAAGATCAATACTACAGAAAGACACCCAAGAAAAACACTACGAGGTCCGTCCTCTTCCGTGCTCCAGCGAGAAGTGCCGGTTGGACGGGGCGGGCGACTCAGGCGCTACTTCTTCATTCCTTACGCTACATTCATTCATTCATTCATTCAATACATTCCTTTGACAGTTCGCTCGCAAAACGTCACACAGCAGACCATAGACTGCATTCTTTTGTATGTGTTGCTAACACGGCCCTCCTGCGCCGTGCATGCCCTCAGGCACGCTTCTTATATTGGTTCAACTCTGCACATGAATTACGTATCTGTCAACACACACATGATTTCAAAGGCTGTTAAAATCTTTAAGCTCGGCCTATCATGACTCATGATGTCCTAAATAGATAGAACGTCTGTTGCAACCTTTTCATCATTTGATTCCTTTAGACTTGGAAATTTCTACCACTTTGTAACTAGTTATCTCATTCATTAACTTCATCATCAATCATAACACCGAAAAACAGTCGCGTGTGACATTTCACGGCGTGCACACTAATATTTTACGAATAGCGGCCATTTTATTTTTCTCTTTATTTGTTTTCATTTGAATAAAAATGGACGAGGTCTTTAGACCTCGATCCATCAGTGATTTAAGCAGCAAAAGTGATTACTATAAAGAATGCAACATCAGCGACGATGACCTTACTCTAAGTGGGAAAACAGTCGATGGGTCAAATACTAATTTATCTAGACCGGAGAAGAGGGCCAGAGAAGTGCGAGAGAGTGATGATCAAGTCAGTAGCGAGAACGAAGAAGGTAAAGATGAATTTACTGTAGTGCACAAAAAGAAGAACGGCAAAAAGATTAGAGCAATGACTGTAGAAAATTCCAACACCATGGCGGAAGAACGTTTGTTCGTAGATAATTTTGAAGTATCAGTGACAGCTGATGAGAAGCTCCCAAAGCAGATTGGCCTAGCCAAATTACTTAAGGTGGAAAATATAGTCAATGTAACACACATTAGATACAAAACACCATTCAAAGTAGTAGTGAAGTTTGAAAAAAGAGACGATGCCGAGAAATTATTGAACAGTTCAGTATTTAAAGAGTTAGGCTACAGATGCCGCCTTACCAGCGAGGTGAACATGTCATATGGAGTGGTTAAATACATAGAGCTGGATATCAAGGAGCAAGAATTAACAGCATTTTTTGAAAGTGAGACAGAGATTATATCCGTTAAAAGACTCAAACGCTTAAATGAAAAGAAGGAATGGATTGATAGTGAGACGGTGCGTTTCTGTTTCAAGGGTGCCATCTTACCATCATACGTTTACGGATCTGGCTGTCGTTTTAAGGTAGAGCCATACACATTTCCAGTCTCACAGTGTTCCACGTGTTGGCGATATGGTCACTTGGCTAGGTTCTGCCCAGCTTATAAGAGGAAGATTTGTCCTAAGTGCAGTGGAGAACATGAAAACTGCGATACAACTACTTTTAGATGTTCTAACTGCAATGGAGAACATGTGGCTTTTAATAGAAATTGTCCGAAATTTCTAAAAGAGAAAAAAATTCGGCAAATAATGTGTAAGCGAAATTGCACTTATAAAGTAGCTTTGTTCCACTATTTAATGGCCAAAAATGAGAGTCATACTATGAATGTTGGTGATGGTTTAACAAGGAGATTGAATGAAGAGTCTGTAACAGCGGACCAATTTCCTGACGCCTCTTTATATAATATTTTGGAGACTGATGATTCGGGAGATAATACAAACCCAGACACAAGTTATATTAAGAAGCAGAATGTGAACATAAAAAAAAGGAAGAAACAGATGAAAGCATGTCAGAGCAGTTCTTCTATTGATGGAAAACTTCTCTTCTCTGAAGTAGTTAAGGCTAGTAAACAAAATAAACCGGTATTAACACAATGCAAAACGAGAATAGAAGCGAGGAATAACAATGTCCAAAAGGTGGTCGAAAAAGAAGAATTTACATTTAAAATTTTGATCGAGAAATGTAAGGATATTTTCCGTTCAGAAAATAGCCTTAGTGAGAAACTTACCTTAGTTTTTAGTTATTTAATTGAAGAGGCAAAAATTTTTTTTTCAGGTCAATTAGTAATGGAGACATTTTTAAAAAACTTCTAAATATTTTCCAAAATGTATAATACATTCGGTGTTAGAAATCGTGTCCCATCAAACTTCGGTAATATCACTGCTCAATTGCGTATTGGGCAGTGGAATGCCCGAAGTCTTATCAATAAAAAAGCCGATTTAGAACTATTGTTATACCAAGATAAGATTCACATATGTCTGGTTAGTGAAACTTGGCTAACTTCGGAAAAAGAATTAAAAATTAATGGTTATAATGTATATAGGCAAGACAGAGATGAGGCCAATGGTGGAGTTGCTATTATAGTACATAAATCTGTTAAGTCACAATTGTATCCCGTTATTTTACGCAACTCTGGTATTGAAATAGTTTGTATACAAGTTTTTAATAGCAAGCATGTTAAATATGTAGCGTCCGTGTATTGTCCGTCTTCCGTTCACACCTCACAATGTGACTGGGATGAAGTTTTTTCGAAGTTTACCGAGAAGTGCATTATAGCAGGTGATTTTAATGCTCATCATTCAAATTGGTCTATTAGTACATGTTCTGGAGGTAGATATAGAGGTCAAAAATTATATGATGCTAGTTTGGACCATAATTTTATAAGTCTAAACAGTGGTGAAATTACGTATATGAAATTAGTAAGTGGTGTGTTACAAAAATCGTCACCAGATGTTACGTTCGTGTCATCGGATATAGCTATTTTCTTTAAATGGCTTGTTACGAATGAAACATTGGGTAGTGATCATTTGTTTATCAAGTTTTATTTGGAATTTTCAAGTGACCCACAGTTTATAAGACGCCGCAACTATAAAATGGCTGATTGGCACCTCTATAGTAATACATGCCAAAAAAGTTTTTCCAATTTTAATATAGCTCGGTTGGATGAAAGCGATGTTCAGTCCACGTACAATTTTTTTATTGAAGAGCTAAATCACGCAGCTGATAAATGTATACCATATGCTAGGATTAATACGGACCCGACATCGTCATTCAAACCAAAACCGTACTGGAGCCCTTCGTTGTCACATATTGTTGCTAAACGTCGATTAGCACTGAAAAATTTCAGAGCAAACCCAACTCCAAATAATTTTGATATTCTTACTAGATGTATTGCTGACGCACAACGATGTATACGACAGGCTAAGTTGGGTAGTTGGAAAAAATTCTGCGGGGATATTAGTGAAACCACATGTGCTTCTGTGATGTGGCAAAAAATGAAATGGTTCAAGGGGGTTAAAAAGTCTCGAGTTTATGCGCCGATTGACAAAAAGGAGGAATTACTACGATCCTTAGCCCCAGATTTTGTAGAACCCACTTCACCATCTTTTAGGTCAGAGAACCCTCGCTTGGAATGTTCTTTTTCTCTTCAGGAGCTTAATAACTGCTTAAAGAGAAAGGATACGGCTCCCGGTGAGGATGCAATCACTTACAGTATGATTTATCACCTTCCTGTTGAAGGTAAGTCATTACTCCTAAAAATCTATAACAGAATATTTTTACATGCATCAATACCAGAACAATGGCGTCAAATTAGGGTGATTCCCATTCCTAAACCAAACACGGACAATAATGTTGTACCTAAGTTTAGACCAATTTCATTGATTTCTTGCATGTGTAAGATCTTTCATATAATGTTAACTAAAAGGCTTGAATGGTTCATTGAACGTTATAAGGTATTATCTCGTTCTACATCTGGCTTTCGTAGAGGTCAATCCAGTGTAGATTGTATAGCAAGATTGGTACTGCATATACAGACTGGGTTTGTAGAAAAGGTACCTACCCTTGCATGTTTTCTAGATATAGATAGCGCATACAATAATGTTTTAGTAGATAAACTCGTGTTGATTATGGATCAATTAGGAATTGGAGGTAAAATTTGTAAATATATCTACGAGTTTCTGAGAAAGAGATGCTTAAATATACAAGATGATAATGAGCATAATTCTATTTCCAGATGGACATGCAAGGGACTGGCTCAAGGGGATTCAATGTCTCCGATTTTGTTTAATATAGCCACAGCAAAACTATGTAAATCAACTGATGAATTGTATACCTTACAGTATGCTGATGACTTTGTTTTTTATATTCAGAATAAGGATTTACAAAATAGCGCGTTAGTTATGCAGGATTATATTGCTTGGGTGTCTTCGTGTTTGGATCAAATAGGCTTAAAAATATCATTTTCAAAAACTCAGCTATGTTTGTTTAGCCAAGGTAGACGGAGAGATCAAATAACTTTGAGTATTGAGAGTAATCCAATACCTGTGGTTGATTGTGTTAAATACTTAGGTGTTTGGATGGATAGATCGTTGATTTGGAAAAGGCATATAAACGAAATCTGTGAAAAATCTTCGAAACTACTCAATATCCTCAAAGTTTTAGCGGGGTCGTCTTGGGGAATCCATCCTAAACACCTTCGAAGAATTTACATATCGCTAATTAGAAATAGAGTTGATTACTCAAGTTTTATTTATGATAATGCTGCTAAAACAAACTTACTGCGATTAGACAGAGTTCAAAATGCTGCATTGCGTGTAATAGGGGGATTTATTAAAACCACTCCGATTCACGTAATGGAATGTGAATTGTGTGTACCACCACTTTACTTGCGACGTAAATATCTTGCTACAAGATATTGCCTTAAGTCGCAGTCATGGGCCAGTAATGTTACAATAGATAAATTGAATAATTTTTTAGCATTAAATTTAACAAGATTAAAGAGGTGGCCGTTACTATTGTCCGTTTTTAATAAAACGAAAAGTGAAAGAATTAACAAAAGTAACCCTTTACATATGTTTAACTTGGAAACTTGGGTTTCAAATATTGATATGAGTTTTATTGAAACTGAAATAAACAGTATAATCGCACCGAAAAAAAGTTATGACACTAAAATATTAAAATACAATACATTGCATATGTTAGGAAATAAATATAATGGTTGGCATAAAATTTACACCGATGGCTCTGAAACGCACAATGGTCGTGGAGCAGCCTATTGTGATCCCAGTCGCAATGTGAGCGAGTGTTTTAAACTTAACAATTCTTGTTACTCAATTATGTTTGCAGAGCTATTTGCGATTTCAGAGGCACTATCCTATGTCATCAGCGCCGATCTTCCAAAGGCAGTAATTTTGAGTGATAGCAAAAGTGCATTGCAGCCACAGACCTAAGATTTTTTTTTGCTTCGCAAAAGACCAACGAAGCGTGGGACAGAGAAGTCTCCATCGAAATGTAAACTCCACAAGAGCGAAAGAGGTCGCCTACAAATAAAATGTTAGTCAATAATTCTATTGTCATTAATGACAGCGCGCCACCTGGGAACACGCGAAAATTCCTATGATTTATATTTTTACTAAAATAATTATAAATAGACTCAAAAGAGAGCAATTGTAACTAAATGCAGTTATGTCATCTTGTGAGTTTAGCAATTGTGATGTGAATCCAAGATGTAACCCACAAAATTTGTCGTTTCATGGGTAAATATGAAAATTCCATTGAGATGTAACGCACACACACACACACACTCACACACACACACACACACGCACACACACACACACACACACACACACGCGCGCGCGCGCGCGCGCGCGTATGCACGCATACTCACACTCAACACACTTACTAGGAAAATTGTACTTATAACTTAAATTGCTAATACTTAAATTCAATTTTGATAACTGTAGATATTCGCTAGGACACCTCTTTAATGTAAAAAATTTTCGTCCTCTTGGTTGCCACGTTACGGGCCTTGAGCCTAGTGTGGGACCGCAGGTATATCTGGGAATTGTCTTTAATTTTCAGGGATTTTTAAATCTTTGTATAAACTTGTATTTAATATTTGTATAAACTTGTGTTAAAATGTAATAATTCGTATTTTTGGAAATAAATTATCTTATCTTATCTTATCTTATCTTATGTTTTTGTCTAAATTTTGTCTAAAACATAACATAAATTGGTTCCAAAAAACCGATTTACCAGCGGTATGTTGTTGTCGTTTCTTCGTAACATCTATATTTCCTAGATGAAAGCAGAATTGGTGATGAAATTCAGCATTAAAATATTAGTTAGTTTACGCTCGATTTTCACTAGAGATGGATAAAAAGATGACGTCATTATTATCGATAGTTTTTATCAAAGTTCATTAGGTAGGCGATGGGTGCAATACATAAACAAACCATACATTTTTGAATCAATGCCATCAAAAGTAAATTGACATTCTTCCGAGTTTGTACTGAATGATGAGGCGTAAAACATTTTTGTATTAAATATAAGTATGTACCTTCAATTTCTGATCATCATTTTTAATTCAATTTACACATTTTGGGTGTCTTACATCCAAGTCTAATTTAATTATATTTAATTAAATTAAATAATATATATGTAAATTATAAATAAATGTACAAAACCAATGAGATAAGTATCATTATTTATCCTAATCCGTATACGAGTAAATTTTGTCAAGGGACACAATTCGAAATGAATTACTAGGATAGTATTATGTTGATCTTATTATTTACTTTTCTTATGTTAATTTAGATACATGGTGACACTGATATCTAACTCTTCCGCCTAGTTTAACACCCGTTTAGTGATTAATATTCATTTTAGCTCAGCAGCGGTGTTATACTTGGAACAAAAAACAACTCAATTGGTATGCGAAAGATTATATTTATCGACAAGCACCCGGAGGACCATTTTTGGTCAATCGATAAATTAATAAGTACTTTTCACAACACTAATTTACTCACGCATGCGCAACTGTTTTTTTGTATCACTATCGAATTGTCACTGTCGATCTTTTACATCCTAGATCTGTGATTGCAGCACTTGGCTCGATGCGCCTCTGGCAAAAGAGGCTCATCGATAGCCTATACCATACTGAGCAAAGTTCTTGCGCTGATGTCGAAAGGTGTGACTCTGGCATTGCAGTGGGTTCCGTCCCATGTTGGTCTACATGGCAATGAAGAGGCAGATAAATTAGCTGCAGATGGAATAACAAGCGGTACTGAAGTTTACTTTTTTTATTTTGGGGGCTGAGCTACCCACGTCCGTAGGAGTGTACTCTATTCTGATTCCCTACACGTGGTCCCCGGGTAGTGCTAACCGGGTAGCAAACTCTGGTGGGAGGCTTCGGCCGTGGCTAGTTACCACCCACCGGACCAAGCCATGCCGTGAAATGACCTAGTCGTGTTTCGGGATGTAGTCCGGTGTAACCGTTCCGAAGACGGGTCTGAGCAGTAGCGCACTTGTAGCGCCTCACTCAACTGCCGTCTTTGTACTTCTTCACTCTACAAAACTTCAAGGCTAGAGTGAATAAGTACCTTATAGGTCGTCGTGCTCCATCTTAGAACACAACGTCGCTTAACATCAGGCGAGTTGGTGGTCAAACGCCGACCTATTCTACATAAAAAAAAAAAAAAAAAAAACTTAACACCTGAATACACTGAGATGTTAATAACGTACAAAAATACGATCAACCTGTCATGGAAAGAATATTTTGACGAGATTTCTTTACGAAAGGGCATTTGGTATCGGACTTTGCAGAGTGAGCCTCTTCATGTGCCGTGGTGGACCAACAGGAGGCTAAACCGAGAGCTGATTGTGATTGCTCATAGGCTTCGCTCCGGTCACATGCCACTTAACAACTTTGAATATTTGATGGGCAGGGTTGAGGATCCTGCGTGTTCATTATGTGGGAAAGTGGAGGATGTTATACACCTTCTGGTGGATTGTGACCGGAGTGAGGACATGAGGGCGTACATGATGGCTGAATTTAACTTAAACCCCCGAGACGTTGGCTTATTTCAAAGTATTCTGGCCGCACCCGCAAGTGATGCGGCTAGGGCTTTGTGTGCTATCGTCTCGGATATTTTAGTCAAACGAAGGGAGTCTAATTCCTTCTAATTGTTTTTGATATCTGTAATTGTATTGGGTATACTATGGGACTGGCATAGTCAGTACTGACTAAATGTCCCTTAAATAAAGTAGATTAAAAAAAAAAAAAAAAAAAAAACACCGAAAAAAAGGTCTGTAGGTTTCTCAATAGTTCTGCAATGTATCTTTTTTTTAATAATAGTACTGACCATCTAAACCAAAGCTGATATATTTAGGCTTAGAAATTCCCTATACGACTGCTATTTTAGCTCACTCCCTTAATCCGAAGTAGTGCCTGGTCCAGATCATTCCTTTAGTCTTAGGAAGTCACTGCTTCAGCTCACTACCACTATTCTGGCGAGTGCCTATAGCAACCTTTCAGGTCATCTATCAGCTACTAATTCACTTACTGTTCAGCTATTTAAGCTCACTCCCTTATTCCGAAGTAGTGCCTGGTCCAGATCATTCCTTTAGTCTTAGGAAGTCACTGCTTCAACTCACTACTTCTATTCTGGTGAGTGCCTATAGCCGTCTTTCAGGTCATCTACATACATATAGTTACGCCTGTTTCCCATAGGGGTAGGCAGATACCACTTCTCTCCACTTGCTACGATCCTGGCATACATCTTTCGCTTCTTCTACTTCCATGAGTCTTTTCATACACGCTCGTCGTTTCATCTAGTACTGCCAATCTAATGAAGTTAGTTGGTTGCCAGACATAATAACATTACACGATTTGCTAAAAATAATTCCGGTATCTTTTGCCTTGATACCTTTATCGATGTATTTCTATTTCTTTTATGGCGCGAGAAAACTACATCTCACTTCTGATGTAAACTATTTCTGAAGGGACGGTATTCAAAACCACCTTAATGTAAATGTAAACAACTAATACTTCTAATAATCCAAACCATGTACAATATGTAGGTAATTTCAGTATGAATCTAATGGACACCAAGATCAATACTACAGAAAGACACCCAAGAAAAACACTACGAGGTCCGTCCTCTTCCGTGCTCCAGCGAGAAGTGCCGGTTGGACGGGGCGGGCGACTCAGGCGCTACTTCTTCATTCCTTACGCTACATTCATTCATTCATTCATTCAATACATTCCTTTGACAGTTCGCTCGCAAAACGTCACACAGCAGACCATAGACTGCATTCTTTTGTATGTGTTGCTAACATATCTAAATCGCCTATTGTATTGTAATTTGATTTATTAATACGAGGTTCATCCTCGGTCTCTAAAAATTGAAAATTCGATCGAATTACCATTATGTTTTCAAAGTTTCGATCCTATCAATAGCAATCGATATCAACCTATTTTCAAGTATAATTAAGTACCTATCAATAGCCAATGTTCATGTTCTATAAAAAATGTTTTGTGTTTCTACAAAACTTGACTTAAAGTTTCGTTAACGTAGTATCCACGGCATTACTGAAATGGTAAAAGGCAAGGCTTCATCTCATCTATCATCACTCTTTCCTTTATCATCTTCATCATAGATTTAACAACTATGATGTACGGATATCATATGGATGACTAGGTGGAATGCTCATGTTAGCTTTAGCATGCCCTTCGGAACAAAAAAATAAATTTATTGAAACTGACAATTAATACAAATCTGACATGACATCAACAACATTTGAGTCCAAAAAAGTGCTACGGTTACAAAATATGCCTAAATAAATGTGTTATTTGTGCGCAATACACAATAGCATATTTTTTAAATTTATAGCTTACTTTATGAAATGTCTTAAATTTATAAATTCAGTAACATAACAACACAATTTTCTTAGTTACAAATTTCTACCACGCGGGTTTTTATTCTACCATTATCAAGCTTTCTCTGTAAACATCATCATCATCATAACGATCTACAATCTATGACGTCCCATTCGGAAAGTCCTGAAGATTACCGAAGTTCTTTCCGATTGAAGTTGTGAATACCAAATTATAGCTCCGTCGGAAACTGATTGTCTTCCGAATCGGAAGAATCCGATTTAATTGAGAATAGGTAGGCAAGACTAAATTTTCTTTCTACCATGATACCTACGCAGAGAAAGAAACGGAGCATTTATGGTTTTATGACATAGGTACCTTAGAATTATCGTCGTCCTTTTTATATACTGCCAATGTACTCCGCTAATCATGGTTAAAATGCGAAGAAATATATTCAAATAATAAAACGTAAAATTGTAAATACAAATTTTAATTACAAAATACAAGGATAAATTATTATTTAATTATCCACCGTTTTTTTTATAACACAGATGTTGCGATCTTTTTAAAATAGGCTTAAAAGTATCCTTGGGCGCGTTTCGAATCGCGCCAAGAGCTCTCAAATGAGCCTTTCAACTATCCAGGCAACTGAAGCCCTCTACAGGCTCACAGCCCAAAAACACCCGACAAGTGTAAATGTGAGCGTTTTCCCGAGACTTCTTGCCGTCTGTATGGCGTATTAGAATACTTTCTCATGATTCGATTTCGTACGATTCGAAAGCGCCCAGGGAATCATTTCCATGACTCAAAACGTAAATTATTATAGTAGGCTCCTAATGAACACTTCATAGAGGTATATAAACAAGTAAGAAAACTTCGTACAGGGAACTGTTCCCTGCTACCTAGATTGTTGTCTATGAAATCGACATCTGCATCGTTTCCAGTGAAGACCCGCCCGAACCTAACTCTTAAGCTTTTAAGGAACCACGTAACGGTCATGGACGCTTCGGTAATCACAAAGATAAACTCGGGGGCCCTATTCTTGTTCGTGAGGTTTTTCTGGTCGTTTCGTCTCTCTCGCTCGAGAAATCATAGAATGGGGGAGGCACTAAGATAATATCTGTAATATAATAATTACGGAACTATTGTAAAAATCTTCGGACGAGGGCGTCGACATCTGCGACTCAAGTTTTACAATTCTGCAGGTGTCATCGATCGTTAAGTTTTGTAATACCTTGTGTTGTTTGTTCCAAAATAAACATATTATTATTATTATTGTATATTATTATCTCCCGAGTCAGAACAGGGGGCCAGAAAGGAGATCGGAGAGATATTTACTACGAGAGGAGTTATCTGGTTCGCGGGTCTCCCGACGCGTCAGGTCTCTTTTTCGACTTAACGGCTGACATCAATCGACTTCGAGAGCGAAACTAGCCCAGCATCGACTTATCGTTAGACTAATGCAATCATTGGTGGAGAGCCGATATGTCTATGTCGGCGAGGTCGTCCCTCGCGCGCAGCACGAGCCCGCGCTCGTTGGCGAGGTGCAGCGCGGCGAGCAGCGCCAGCGGCACGCTCAGCGAGCCGCGCGCCTCCGCGCCCAGCGCGCGCCCCAGCCCCACGTACAGCGAGGAGAACGTGCAGTCCTGCACCGCCCCCGCCCCCGCCCCCGCGCCCGCCCCCGCCGTCAGCAGCCGCCACGTCACCTGCTTCAGCTGCTTCATGTCCACCTTCTTCGCTCGCATCGCGTACGGAATGAAGATTTTGGCGATCTGGAACGAGAAACGCTGCTGATACTTTATCGATGCCACAAAATGATATCAGGGCAAATGGGAAACGTTCGAAATAGATTCTAAAGGCAAACCTGAGGACGAGTGGATGTTCGGTTTACTCCCTGTGTCTCGACAGACGGAATAGAGCGATAGCACCCGCCCAATCGGGCCCGAGCGGCAAAACAAATCTGGATGAAAATTGGCTTAAGGAACTCGGAAAACTACAAGTCAAATTTCAAAACTTTTTTCACCTTTAAAAAGCTGCATTATGTCCGAGTGACACAGCGTATGAAACGCGAACGAAGTCGCGGACAAAAGCTAGTTATAATATTGATAGAGACCTTGGTGGGCGGCTCGATCATGTCCCCGAAGTCCTCTGCGAGCGGCTGCGCCTGCGCGCGCGCCGGCGCCTCGCCGCCTGCCCACGAGGAGCCGTCCTGCGCACACACTGTCACTGTCACTGTCACTGTCACTCGCCGGGCGCCGGCCCCGCGCCACCCGAGCACGGCGGCCTTCCACTAGATGTACATACATGTCGTAGCTCATGTCATGGTGGCAGTGAGACTAGAGATTGCAATCCCGCAAAGTGGGATCCAGCAAACCAGCGGAGTCCAAAATCATTTTAGGCCTTGCGGGATCTCCGCAATAACCTGCGGATTCGCAACCAATAAAATCGCATATTCATTAGATAAAGTTCGCCTTTGATTCTTCAAAGGCGAATATGCGTTGCGCTGGATTTGCTGAACTGTTGGTTTAGCAGCGCGTTTCGCAACGCGACGTTGCCGTTTAATCTTTGGTTTTGTATGTTTATTTTTAGAACACATTTCCAAAAACAATTTAGATAACAATTTTTGTATGAATATTTAACCAAAATCTTAAAGTATTTATTATCTCACTCATCTCTTGAAATAAATTTTAGAATTCATATTTTCAGTCTACAAGAGTGCAAAATACAATGTACTACCTAATCAGCAAAAATCACGCGGGATTGGAAACGGTGCGAGATTGCAATCACTAGCATCGACATTGAACGTTCTATTCAAAATAGCCAAATACAACTTCATTTGAATCTAAGCCCTATTAATCCGCAATAATACTGATGACATTTGCTAAACCCCACGACATTTGCTACCCACTCAAGGTGTCTCGTCGAGTCACCAGCAGGCCTAGGATGCGAGCCGTTACAAAATCTTTTCGTCAATTTTCGTCGTGTGAGAACGTGACAAGGCTACGCGTAAATATACATGTCTCGAAATAAGAGTCGACACAATTCAATTTTGTCGCGGCGTGCACGCTAGGCCTCCAGGGGCTTCAAGGTGATGCATTGTCCTAATACAGCGCTCGCACGCGATCGTCGCGCGAACTGCATCGCCCGCTCACCCGATCAATCGGCATCAACAGGGACAGCGGAGTAATTCAGCTTGCCTCAGCCGATGCTCAACTGGAACCGTCGACGTCGCGTTTGTCCTCAGAAATCGGACGGAGAACGGCTCAGTATCACTAATTTCTCACAACGTGCCAGCCGAACGACCGGTGACACGTTTGTGAAACGTTAGCAGTTCCTCGTCCGTTTTAAGACAAACGCAACATCAACGGTTTAGTTGAGCATCGGCCAAGGTTAGCTGAATTGCTCTGCTGTTCGGAGTAAATATGTTTGATTTAATCGTGCACTAGTGAGGTGTTGCGACGGTCGCGCGCTGCACTCGGAGGCGGGAGGCTGCGAGACCTGCGCGTTGTATCCGCAGTAGGAGGCGTCGTTCTCGTTGTCGTAGTCGTAGTCGCGCGCCGCCTCCGCCGGCCGCGCGGGCTCCGGCGCGGGCTCCGGCGCCGGCTCGCGGGCCCGCGCCAGCAGCGCCGAGCGCCGCACGAACAGCCGCCGGAAGAACGACTCGTCCAGGCCCCTGCGGGCGAACTCGCGCTGTCACAGTGGGCTCGACGGCTTCGATGACATCTCCCTACCCGATGCTGATTTAAGTTTTTGTCTGTTGCATGCAAACATGTCGAGTCGACGAATTACTCGCATCGTCCAAACGATAGTTGCCGACGGTCTCCGCAGGTAAGTAGGAATTGCCTGTAAAAACTGTACTGTGCGAATTGGGCACTTATGTCATGAACGCGAAAGTTTGCGTATGTTTATTTGTTACTTTTAACGCTCAAAAGGAAGGGCGGATTTCGATAAAATTTGGGACGAAAGGAGCTCGAGCCCCGGATCGGCAGACGGGCTGCTGTCGTGCTTCATTAGAATGTTCCCGGGGCGCGCGGTCCCGGAGCGCTACCTGTCGACGGGCGTCCGGTAGTTGTGCTCGCTCCAGGCGGGCCCGGTGGCGAGCGTCCTGCGGCTGATCATGATGCGCGCCGCCGCCGCCGGCTCGTACTCGGCGGGCGCGGCGCCGCCCGCCGCCAGCCCGGCGCCCAGGAAGTCGAGCGGGCGCCGCGCGCGCGCCGGGCGCCGCCCGCCCTCGGCCGCGCTCGGCTGCGTGCGCTCCGCCCGGGACGCTGCAAGGGAGCGGCGGGGTGAGAGCGGCGGCCGCGCGCCCGAGCTGCGGGGCGGGCGTCGGGCGCGCACGTACCTCGCGCGTGCTTGAGGCGCCAGTGCGCCGGCCCGGCCCACGCGGCCAGCGCGCAGTACGAGTACTCGAGGCGCGCGTCGCGCGGCGCGCCGGGCCGCATGTCGGCGCGCGAGGCGAGCGAGGCGAGCGAGGCGAGGCGCGGCGCGGCGGCGGCGCGCGCCACGCACGCCGCCACGGCCACGTCGCCCTCCTCCTCGCTCTCGATGCCGCCCAGGGGCTCGTCCTCTGCCACACACAACGGCGCACGTCTAGTCTCTCCGCCACCGACGACTGTGTGCGTAACTACAGCTTCCTCATAGGTGATACAATAATTCTACCTGTGCCAACATTTAAAGCATAATAGCTGCAATCAAATAACCCAGTCTCAGTTTGGCTGCCACGAGAACTTCGTTAATATGAGCCATGAGGTTATAATACTAATACCTGTGTGTCAGCTGAAGGGACGTCACTTCAGCTGACACATGTTGAATCGACGAAACTATCAAACGTAGAGTTTTGATTTAAAGGGACGGAACGGCAACGCCGCTTTTCAGCAAAAATTTGAATTTTTGAGCGAGAAAACTCTTTTTTGATTATTACGTGGAAACTACGAGGTCTAGGAATCTGAAAATTTAGCTGCCTATGGCAGCAATTATGCTTTAATTTTTGCCCTTTAAATCAAAACTCTACGTTTGTTTCTTAGTTTCGTCGATTCAACATGTGTCAGCTGAAGTGACGTCACTTCAGCTTACACATAGGTATTAGCTTATAACTCGGAAAGTATATAACCCAGACTTGAAAATTTTGCTGCCAATGGAAGCAATTATGCTTTAAAATTTGAACTAAAATGCATTCATACCTTCTTTCGTTTGGAAGATATGAGATGAGTAGCTGAAGTGACACCACACCAGCTTGCACACAGTTTTTTGATAGGTTTTACATGTTTTGAGTAACATCGTTCAGATTTTTCCTACCTTGTGCAGCTATTATGCTTTTAATTTTCTAGCTATTGTCCAAAACCCTAACCTCACTGGTTTTCCTGTACTGAATGTGCGAGCTGAGGTTGTGTCACTCCAGCTGACACATAGTAAATGGCTCATATTAAAAAAGTTCTTATGGCAGCTAAACTAAGACTGGGATATTTCATTACAGCTATTATGCTTTAAATATTTTCATACGTAGAATTATTGTATCACCTATGAGGAAGCTGTAGTTACGCACACAACCGAACTGACCCCGCAATGGATAAAAGGGCCCGGCGGCTCCCCAGGTGATGACGCAGCAGACGAACCGGCCCGAAGGGGATCAGAACCCCCGGCCCGGACGAGAACGTGGCTCCGTAATACACCTGAGGAGACCCACCTTAAGGAATGGACAAATGTTGAGGGCTGCGAGCAAACCGAAGATGCGGTTCCGGTGACATCTAAAAGATTTGCACGCAACCCCATCCGACTAAATAGGGACAGAATTCGCTATACAATAAACCTATATACCACCTAATACCTATAAAAGCTTTAGGTATTATAACTGGTCCCTGTCCCATAAACAAACACTCGTTTAATATAGGTGCGACAGACGGCCCTCTGCGCAGCGGTCGCATGGAAGCGGAGGAAACGCCCCGGCATGCGCTCGTGGAGTGCACGACTCGTGGAGTGCACGAGCGGGGCCGATCGAAGGGCTCAGACCCTTCAATCCCCATCGTCGCTCCCGGAAGCTCGTGGCAGCCTGAACAGGCTGCTAGCCTTCTCGGAGCACCTGGCTTGGTTGGAGTGAGGGGATAAGGAAGAAGAGAAAGAGTACACGCACAATGACCCAATCAAGTGGCTGAGCGCAGAAAATGCTCGCCAAACAAACAAACAAACAAAGTGTCTCCCGGGGCCGCGCGCTCACCGTAGAGGTCGTCGTGTGTGTCGGCGGGCGGCGGCTCCACGGGCGCGTCCGCGTCGAAGGCCACGGCCTGCTGCGACAGGTCCAGGCGCGCCTCGGGCCGCTCCCTGCAACAGCGCGAGCTCAGCGCCGCGCGACCGAGCCCGATCACGCCGAGGGCTCGTGATCGGTCCCCGGTCGCCTTTACTTTTTGGAGAAACTACGATATTTTACGAGTAAAGTGAAGTATGAAATTACTAAAAATAACCTGGCAAATAAATAATGATTAAAAATAAGGCAGTCCTGGTGTTTGTAAGAGGTTTAATTAAATTATAATTCTGGAAGGTTTTTTCACTTGTTCCTATTTGAGTTTTGAAAAGTGAAAACTTGCTTTTGGCTCACGTGTCAATATTTATGTTCTATCCATTGTATTAATTACTAGCCGCCTGTTTTTCTTGTAAATTATAAATTAAATACGAGTCCGTCAAAGGGCCAGTCGGCGAGTGCCGGCCCAGTGATGCGACGGCGGCGTGCAAGTAGGCGGGCGGTCGCGGGTACCTCTCCTCGGAGTCGGGGTCCCAGTCGGAGATGGAGAAGCCGGTGAAGGGGCGGCACAGCTGGTCCAGCGCGGTGAAGGGCGGCAGCAGCCGCGCCGGCAGCGCGCGCCGCGCCGCGCCCCCCGCGCCCGCCGCCCCCCCCGCGCCCGCCTCGCCCTCCGCCGGCAGGAACGGGATGTCCGTCCTGGAACCGCACCACTCTCGTACCGCGACCACACATCACATATATGTCTAGGGGCCACGGCATTCAAGTATGTTTCAGTCTTTGGACAGAAAGTTGATACTGAAGCCGACGTGTCACGCGGTAGTGACAGAATGAATCTAATTCATATTGGCCATTTTAAATTGAAGCCAAGTTATGGTCCGGCGCGTCCGGCCACGCGTTACTCGGTTTACGTCGACAAGAGGAACAAAAATCGAGGACTGCAAGTGAATCGTTCACGCAATACCCAATTTTCATCATAGCGTTATTTGCCGGGTTCTATAAGAGTGTGATGTGGTCGAACGGAGACCAGCTGCCCCGAGTGGCAGCGGTAGCGGCAGCAGACCTGAGCACGAGCGCCAGCGTGCCGTCGTGCACGGGCAGCGTCGCGTTGAAGGCGCGGTTGGATGACGTCACGTCGCCCGTCGTCGCGGACAGACGCTCGAAGAACGGATCTACGGAAACATACATCACACTTTAACAGGGCCTATTCAAAATACTACATTGCTAAATATAAACACCCTAAATATTTCCCTATCCTTGTTTTTGCTGCATACTAGACAAGGACATCAATACTTTTAGCTAGTTTAGAATTAGCATGTTGAATAGGGCCTATTACTTTAGTAAAGAAACTGCCCGAATGCCTCTACCGTGACATGAAAAAAACGAGATCTACAACGTGTCATTTCAACTTAGCTACAGTAACACTCAGTTGTTGATGTTGCTCATGGACACCCATCCAAAGTTTATCTAGTATTGGTTATCAGTTAGAAACTATAACCCTAGTAGCACTCTCTCGTGATTGTCGCTCATGGTCGCCCACCAACTGCATATCACACATTAACATTGCTTACAATCAGAAATTATATTTGACCCTACTATTTCAACCAAACAGTGCAAAGTGAATAGTATTATATAATATTATATATCATACAATAATGTCTCGCGGAACAGTCCTGTAGTTAGAATGTGCCGCACTTATAACCAACTAAGCGAGACCAGAGACATATTTTCGTATAGTTTAATAAGTTTCAGATATTTTTTAAATAACTTAATTAAGTAATGTATTATTAAGTTAATTATAGTTTTTAGTTTCATTGTACATTTTAGCTGTGTCATAATTGGACTATAGGTTCAAATTTTATATATTTAATTTAAGTTGGTACCTACATGTGTTATAGCCTATAGTCTGTTACCGAACCAATTCAAATAAAAAAAAAAAATTATGCATTGACCTATGCAGAGGTTGGTTTCAAAGTCTCCGTTGAAGACTTCAGGATTGGCGGCGGTGGCTCCCTTCATGCGTTTCTTCTTCTTGGCGGCGAGCGGTGGTGCGTCGTTGTCTACCGCTCCGTCGTCGTCTGCGTCGTCGTCTTTCTTGCCTCTTTTTGTCTGGAAATTAAATTAGTCTTTTAACTTAATTATAGGTAAATCATGAGTGAATCGGTTTCTTTTAGCCAAGTTTATTCCATAGTAGATGACTTCATTGTTTAAAATCAGCATAGGTATTCAGAATCATTTGAAAACAAATTTGTGGAATCCAATTAGAAGCATATCCGAATGATTGTGATTAGCACCGCAGGTAAGATAGTGGTCACATGCAAGCAAATTTTTTTATGAAAACGTTCACACAACTAGTAGATAAGGTCGGAACACAACATCATACTACTAGTTTCGTTATGAAATAATACTTTTTTTGAGGTGTAATAAATTTAGAGTATAGGCTGACAAAGAGTGAGTGTTGTAAGAGAACTTTCCTAACCCTTCAGGGGAAGAGGCGTGATGGTATGATGAACAAATTAAGGCGTTATCTTGAGCGCGATCATTACGCGAACTCGCAGAAATCAAACATACACAACATATCCCAGACAGGTGTCCTAAGGTATCGCTCGCACAATACTCGCATCGCCAGTTCGTGCGACGATCGTGTGCTCGCGCTATTTTAGGACAACGTACGCCTTAGTGTTGGTAATAATTACATTGGCGACTTTGGTGAGTCCGCCGGCCATGAGCAGCACGTCGTGGTGCACCGCGTCGACGCGGAAGGAGTAGATCCTGGTGGAGGCATCCACCACGGTGGAGGCCGTGGCCAGGTTGTCCATGCGCTGGTCGTGGCGCCGCAGCATGGCTGTCATGAAGTCGATCAGCTGCAGACTCCATGCGTTGTCTTTCGTTATTTTCTAGAAGAAAATTTGTGGCTTTTGAAGGGTTTTTAACATGGCACTATACACCTTATAATCATCTGCCCAATCTGATTGGAGCCCAGTGTATAGCAACCCTCTTGCCCTGTCACATTTGGAACTGAATATCGTTTGGCAAAGTGTGGGTGTAATACACCTCTGTCACCCTTCGCAAGAAAGGCATGACCATATGTTATGTTCTGTTACTTTCAATCTGAAAATAACCATGTTGAAAAGGTCGCGATTTCACAGCCTCTGATAAAACTTGAACCTACAGAGATTATTGATTAATTGATGTGAAATGAGTATTCAGTGCAACAGCAATATAAATGGCTAATAGAGTTGGAGGCAATTTTTCTCAATGTGCAACATTTAATTTATCATACATTTATGAGAAACTTTCTGAAAGTAAATTTTGTAATTTCTAGCAAACTTACACAGCATATTATGTTAAAAGTATACCATCCCAAACACTTAAATGTTACATTACTGCACTGTTATGGCCAGGTTTTGTGATAAGGCAAATGTCTGCCTAATCTTCATAGGCAATCGTAAAAAATAAAATAGAAATGCTGTGAGCATTCAATGTACTATGAGCATTCAATGTACTAACATTTTCGGCATACAGTTTGAGACATCCCTGATAGTGTTCTTTCTGAGGTGTTGTTGAGATAGATTGGTCTCTGCCGGTGCCGGTGGAAGACGGTGTCGACGACACCACGCGCTCCGAGGCCACGAGCGAGGACCGTTCAGCATCATCATCATTACAAGCCTGCAAACATGAGGGAAGCTGCTTAGTTCTAAGCGATTACTTTTAGTGTTATTTTTGGTTTGTTAAGTAGCTCTATTATTTTAATACATTTTGCAGTAGGTAGGCCAAATTGACATGACGACCTATGGGTAGAGCGAAGTCTTTGGTTGTAGACATTGTAGGTACTTAAGAAGCAATTTTAGAATAAGTATTAACTGAATTTAGTCTATAGATATCCTAGCTTATTCTTTTAGAACAATATACGCAAATAATAACCTCCTCTCGATTAATAGTCTTTCTTAGTAGACTCTGTCTCAAGCTGGACCGCTGTGGCCCAGGAGTCGAAGTGATAGGATTGTCGAACATAATAGCGCTCATGTTAAAACCCGCATAGAAGAAAGAAATTAGCTTATAACTATGCTACAAACACACAAAAAACAGTTGTATTTACTAAAACCAAACAACACAAATTTGTAACGGATTTTTAGGAAATTTAAATTCAAGATGAAGTTTGAATGTTTGACGTGAAGGTTTTATTCCTTGTCGCTTTGACGTTGACAATTAATTTTTCAGGTTTTTTTTCAGCCAAGATTTTGGCTTTTGACGTCACACAGGTTTATATTTCTTTTTGTCCACCAATCATCCATCAGTCATCACATCAGTCATTACCATGTGTTTCGTCCATGGTAGCGTGAAGTATCGCCCCACGGTCACTGAGCAATGCATTAAATAAAGTACGATGAGAATACTTCACACTCGGCGAGCACAAGCCGCACCAATATTCTCCGCGCACCTTTGATCTGGGAGCCTATTCGGAGATTTGAAATTTTCATCTCACTTTTTTTCGTCTTTGTTGCTCTCGTTTGAAACGTCATAGGTGTGAGAGTGATTAAGATAAAATCTCATTTCATCTCACGTCTAGGAATAGCCCCCCTGTGTCGACAAACCGGCAAGTGACGAATCGTGCTAGCTTTGACTAGCTGCGTCGATCTTTCCCGGATCCGCCACTGACTTAACTCAAGAACTCGGACAGAATAACTTTAAAAATTACTATGCTTGATACAATGCTTGCAGTATTCTTTGTTCCTAGCTTACACTTTCGTACCACAGTTAAAAAAGATAAGTTTTAAGAGGTCGAGTATGAGTCGAGTCATGGTCGAGCGAGCGGATCGTTTCCATAAATCTAAGTTTTCATCCTTATTGGATGTTTTTGCTTTTCAAGGTCTATACAATATTTATAATCTACCAGGGCCGCAGGTGGGATTATAACTTCTTTGTCACACACTGAATTATATTTAATACAATAAATATTTTGTTACCATCCTCGGGCGGTAGACAACCATAGCGGTAAACGGGGAACGGCTACCATCAATCTGCTTGACATTCTCAATCTTTCCATAGACAGTAGAAAAACGCGAAGATAGCTACATTTGCCATTTTGGTATGTCATCTCATGTCATGTCATTTTGATGTCGCTTTAGGGTTGCTTTGCTATGCTAGCGACCTCTATCTATTTTGAATTAACTTTAACTCAGATTTTATTACGAAATTATGTTGTGCTTTTTGTAATTTTCTACTAAGTCTTACTATAAAACAGCTTTAAAACTCAAACACGTTTAGAAATTGATTTGTTTTAGCTAAAAACGTGCTGTATTTGTAATAAAAGTTTGCTAATTCAAACTTTAATTTTATCTCAAATTTAAATTTCCCTCCTTTCACACAGCTGTTTGTAAACGCCGCGCTTGCTGCCAACTTCGTATCACTCAATTTTGTTCGGTGGCTGAAATTTTGCGGTCGTCGTTATCGTAAAAAATCTTTGTCATCGGAGAGTTATTTTTAAAGTGACATTATGAGTTCTGGGATGCCTGAATTGGGCTCCAAGATAAGCCTAATATCTAAAGCGGATATTCGTTACGAAGGCCGACTTTTTACGGTCGATCCTCAGGAATGTACCATCGCCTTAGCTAGCGGTAAGTTGACAAATGGATACTGTTATCCTTACTTTATTTACCCTATATTAGGTATTTCCTTATGTCTTCTCATGTTTTTTGGTCTATATATTTGATTTCTTCACTAAATTCCTTCAGGAACTCGCAATAGAATCCTCCAGCTTGCCTTCGTAGTTTTCCCTCCTTTGCTTTCCAACAGATCTGTTGTTTATTGTTTGAGAAAGCGTCAAATAATTCTTTTGCACTTTTATAATCTAAATTTGCTACAGTTATCTTAGTAATAGTACTAAAGCACGTTGTTTTTAAGCTACCCTCAGAGTCAAAACCTGAGCATAAAAAGGTCTGTGACCGCGGTTTCACATTGATGACGTTGTATTTCATCGTACACAGTCGAAACTAAGTTCTGTGCTAGGGATTTCGTTTGACATTCAATGCACCGGTGATGATCTGCAGTTTTATGCTCGAAATTAACACTAAACTCACTAATGAGGGTAGTTATGAAATTGTGGATGAAAAATCCTATTGTCGTTTTCAAAATGTAAATACAAGTAAGTTATGTTAAACCATTTTGGGCTAAAAGGTACTGTTGAAAAAAAATTTTTAAAAGGCATTGTCATCGAAGTTACATAGGCATTCCAAATTTCAGCTATCGGACACCATATAGTGGGTCAAATTTACAGAAATTTATCTACAGACCATCAATTTTTGAGACAGGTGTAAAAAAATATGCACTATTGATAAGGTTTTTTTTTTTAATTTTTGATGTAGTTGCTCTAACCTAAGTTAGATGAGCACCTCCCTCTCCATTGAATGTAGCAGTAACCATGCGTTGTGTGTGTCAGTCCGGTCGTTCGGCACGGAGGACCGCGAGACGCAGTACCCGGTGGCGCCGCAGTCGCAGGTGTACGACTACATCCTGTTCCGCGGCTCGGACATCAAGGACATCCGCGTGCTGAACAATGTGCCCTCGCTGCCCAACGACCCGGCCATCATGCAGATGTCGGTGCCGGCGTCGCTGGGCGCGGGCGGCGCGGCGGGCCAGTACTCGGCCCCGTACGCTCACCCGGTGGTGGGCCAGCCGCCGTACGCGCAGTACCACCCCATGGCCGGGTTCCCGGGCGGCGGCGTGCACGCGCAGCTCCCCAAGACCAGTGAGTTGTCTCCGCACGCGGACCTGGCGCCGCCCGCGCCCGGGCCCGTCGGCTCGATGCTGCCGCATCACGTCAACCAAGTGAAAGACCAAGGTTTTCTTCAGTGGATATTTTTGGCTTCAGCTTCCACATGCCACCTTGCGATTTTTGCTGAGTCATGATCAGATTCTGAAAGAGCCGACTTCAGTGTTTGGAGTGTACACGAGCATGTTTTAAACATGACATTTGAATACAAAGTGCCTGTATCTGATTATGTCTCTGTAATGCTTTACTCGGTGTTGGGTATCGGCTTGTAAAATCATTCAGAACCCATCATTTTTTGTTTGTCTTGGACACTGTGATCAATTTATTATCTTGTGTCTATTTATTTATATTTGTGTTGTTGAGAGATTATTTTTATCTAATTTCAGAAATAATCAAAAACTAAAATAGAGCAACAACAACAATATTATGTACCATTTACATGTATCAACAATTTTTATTTACATATATAGACACATATTTTTGTTTTATATATTATTAACCTTTTTCTTTTGTATTCTACAAACTAAATCTAACTAATAAATCTGTGCATGGATTTCCTAACTAATATTGTTTGGAAAAATCGCAAATTGCATAATATACTCCTTGGTCTGTTGCTTGAACAATTTATAAATAATTTATCAATTTATTAATCATATTAATAATGTAAGTAATGATAAAGTAAATGAAATAAGAATAAAACAACATATCTCAGTACAATAACTTCTCATAGACTTCTCATTGCCACTGCTTTGCTTTTAAATGTAGCCTACATCACATTACCTTACGAGGCAGTAATAAATAAATAATCATATTTATCAAAACAGGATCATTAATGTCAGATGTGAAATACTCTAGGCTCAGACTAGTTCAGAGTTGGGTATAACGTAGTTTTCATGGGGTAGGAATAAAATGTACAAAATAATGCTATAAATCATATAAATGGGCTTCTCTAGGTTCCAGTCTTAACATTACTCAACAGATGTTTCTTGTTATTCTGAGACTAAGCATTTTTTTCTCATATCACCGTAGTCAGATCTAGAAAGGTTGGCGCGTTCGTTATACTCAAATAATACTTACACCATCATTTTCGAAACATAATAATAAATGCACCAGTAAAACATCTATTCTCGGCAATGCTTTTTTGGAGCCTGTGCGACAGACTAGGTCGCTGACTTTTTTCAATTGATCTCTTACATGCAGTGGGAGCACCATTCTCAGTAGATTTGAAACATCCGTTTACCGATCGACTGAGGACAGTGCGAGCACTGATGGTTTTCAACGATCTCAGCGAAATGGTCATCAGCGCAGGCCGCCGGCAAGTTCGCTAGGGGTCACTGTCATAAATGAGGCATGAGATTGCTGAGCAGGAGCGAGTCGGGCGGAGCGCGAGCGCGGCAGTGAGGCTAACGCTCAGGTTGTGCAGGCTCGGTGCTGGAGCTGCTGGGGGGCTCGCGCGCCGGCACGCCGCACGCCGCGCTGCGCCGGAGCCCCACGGCCGACCAGGGCACGCAGGTGAGCGCTAAGTCTCGCGTCCTAGTGCCTCTCATTATTGTATGCTTTTTTTGGAGAGACAGTTTTTAACTTTTCAAATCGGCGCAGACTTCATCGTAACTAAAACCAAAAATTTACGAACGAACGGCCGAAATCGGCAAACTGATGTTAAAACTTCGGCAAGGGAGGTGTGCGCACAATGTCGGCGCACTTCGGATGCATTCGATTCGAAAGCCCGGGTGAAGCGAGTAAATCGCGAGCACGTCCCGGCGCAGTAGTAACCCCGCTCCCCGGCAGGCGGGCGCGGGCGGGGGCGCGGGCGCGGGCGGCGAGGCGCGGCGCGGCAGCGCGGGCGCCGGCAGCAAGCCGCAGCGCGCCAGCAGCCGCACGCGCACCCGCTACCCCAGCGGCGGCGCGCACCACCCGCACCCGGCGCCGCCGCCGCAGCACCACACGCAGCCCGCGCAGCACCACAACCAGCCCGCGCAGCACCACAACCAGCCCGCGCAGCACCACAACCAGCCCGCGCAGCACCACAACCAGACCACCCAGCACCACAACCAGGCGGCGCAGCACCACAACCAGTCTGCTCAGCACCACCACCAGTCCGGTGCGTTACCTTTTCGACACCTTTACCTTTACCTTTTTACATCAAACATTATGACAAGATTAGCGCCCACTGAAACTATACATCAAACATTATGATGAGACTCGCGCCCACCTACCTATCTGACCAATTTTCCAGTATACAAATTGAGGCTTCTCCAGAAATGTATCAGAAAATATACATATATATATTTTTTTATTTCAATTGAAATCTTCTGGTTCAAACCCAGCCTCGATCCCGAAACGAACGTTTCTCTAGGTTAGCAGCGATTAAAACTGTTTGAAGTGGTCGGGCAGTATGATGAAGGTCGTGTGGTCCCCAGGTCAGAACTACAACATGTCGGGCGGCGGCGGCTACGGGCGCGGCGGGTGGCGCGGGCGGGCGCGCGGGCGCGGGCGCGGGTTCGTGCCGCGCAACAAGAACACGCTCAAGTTCGACAACGACTACGACTTCGAGCAGGCCAACACGGAGTTCGAGGAGCTCCGCACGCAGCTCGCCAAGACCAAGATATCCGACGACGCCGGGAAGGTGGAGGTGCGACGCGTCGCTGTAACGTAACCCGAACGTTTCACACGTTCGGCTATTGGCAAGCCCGGCTAGACGTCTCCTTGAAATAACCAATTAGTACTCTTTGTCTCGGTTAGGAACCAGGATATTAGGGCAATTTCGAAATGAATGCAGTTTTATTTGGATAGATCTTGTGGGGTATATGCAGGGAGTAAATCTCTTCAAACGAGTGTTTAGTGTGACTTCACTCTTGATTGATTCACTAACTCAGTCCCAAAATGACACTCGAAATGTTTAAAATATACTATTTTATTCTTTCAACAGAATGCATCCTACGTCCATATTCACAAACACCAGTTGTTTGTATGTTATTGGCATGTTTGGCTTTGCTGGACGATAGTGTGGAAGGCATTGTTTCTGCTCACTCTAGTTCAATTCTGTAAATAAAACAAAATGTATTAATTTAATTTTCCTGTTTTGCAAATGATCTTAAGTTTCATGAAGATATCGCTTTGCAATTAAATTTTTTGCCCTCTAAATAATGTGCCGTCTCTTTACCGGCTGCTATTTTTAAAAAATGGACTAGAAGAAGGTAATACTTCATGGACGTATTCTATGCGTGTGTATGTTTGTGTTTATGTGACGTCATGCCCAAATTAATTGAACCGAGTTTGGAATGATTCTTCTTCTAGAATGTTATAATAAAATACATTGTGCAGTCCGTTTCAGACTGTTCTGGTTTCTGGGGTAGACTGAACCAATATGGCTACTTGAGGGTGGCTTAGGTTAGGTAAGGAAAATTAAGACCATAAATGAAGCGATCCCATTGGTGGGTATTGCCGCTACACCTGGCCACGTGCGTCGGAAGCCCCGGAGCCAGGCGTGACCCGAGCGTGTTGCAGGAGCCGGCGGCGCCCGCGCCGGCCGAGGCGGACAAGAAGGACGACTCGGGCAACGAGACCGGCGCCGGCGAGCCCGAGCTGGACGACGACGGGTACACCGGCTACGACAAGACCAAGAGCTTCTTCGACAACATCTCCTGCGAGGCCGTCGAGAGGTACGTGCGGCCCCTGCACTCACGTTGCTGGACTTCGTAACGAGGTTTTGCCTTGCGCCAAACGGACGAGCGTTCGATGGCCTCAGTCCCGTTCCGCCTCATTGCTGCCATTTCGATACGAAAATGTTCGATTTTTCGACCGTCTGACGACAAGTTGCAAGTTGCTTTCACACAAATTATACAAATTATATTCGCAATAAAAAAATGTTTGTCTGGATCCACGACGCCGCGAGGAGAGACCCGTGGCCCGTCGCTAACCCGGCCGCTGTCCGCAGGTCGAAGGGGCGCTCGCAGCGCACGGACTGGCGCACGGAGCGCAAGCTCAACTCGGAGACGTTCGGCGTGGCCTCCGCGCGCCGCGGGGCCTGGCGCGGCCGCGCCGCCTGGCGCCACAACCCGCACCACCAGCAGTCAGTACCGCGCGCCTCGCCTCCTTCCTACTCCTCGACACTTTACTTTTTAACATTATTGACGAATGAACCACCATATCAAATAGCCTAAAATAAAATTGTAAAATATCAACAGAGAAGTCAGCGTCGCCTCGATATTTCAGCCGAGCCTCAAACACCCCTATTTTTAATATACTAGCAATAGTTTAAAAGGCTGATCATCTCCAATTCCACATTACAACAAAGAACAACTTTTTAACTACCGACCGGTAACTTTTTACTACGGGACCGACCCTGTAATCGCAAAACAGAAATCAGCCGTTCCACACAAAAAATCGATACACCTGCGACAGAAGGTATGGAACACTGATTATGTTCTCTCTCGTCGAAACCCCCGAGTGAAGGTTGTATTTGGCGCGGTGTACGAGCGTGTCCCTCGCCCGCAGGATGTCGTACTTCCCGAGCTGGCGGCCGATGCGCGGCGGGCGCGGCCGGCCCGCCAACCTGAACGTGAACATGAACAGCCCCGCCGCGGCCGCCGCGCGCTCCAGCCAGCCGCGCGCCGCCGCGCCCGCGCCGCTGCCGCCGGCCGCCACCGCCGCAGGTACGCGCCTCCTCCGAGTCTCGCCTGAAGCGACCGCTCGCCCGACTATCGCTGTCGGTTCCGATGTGCCTCGACGACGCCTCTAATTAGATACTTGTTTATCTTTCTGTATTCAATTTAAACGGGCAAGTATGTAGTTCGCCTCGAAAGGCGACCTCGCATATCTCCGTGACTTCGTTCGATTTCGCTCCCGTTCGAACTTAAAAATTGTATTTGCATGAATTACTTGCCTGCAAAATTTCATGAAGATCGGGTCGACTATACTCAAGTTGTCATCGAACAAACGACCGCCGAGAAATCCCGGTAGACCGACCCCGCCTCGCTCCGGCGACCACTGGCCGAGCCCTGCCGTGTTCCTCGCGATTAAAAAATGCCTGCGTCCATATACCATGGACGCAGGCCACTTTTCATCTAAACTATCTTGTTTACGAATTTCATTCAAATCTGTCCATCTGTTTGAGGAAGTAAGAACTAAGGGGCTTTGGGGGCTGAGCTACCCACGTCCGTAGGAGTGTACTCTATTCTGATTCCCTACACATGATCCCCAGGTAGTGCTAACCGGGTAGCAAACTCTGATGGGAGGCTTCGGCCGTGGCTAGTTACCACCCACCGGACCAAGCCATGCCGTGAAATGACCAAGTCGTGTTTCGGGATGTAGTCCAGTGTAACCGTTCCGAAGACGGGTCTGAGCAGTGGCGCACTTGTAGCGCCTCACTCAACTGCCGTCTTTGTACTTCTTCACCCTACAAAACTTCAAGACTAGAGTGAATAAGTACCTTATAGGTCGTCGTGCTCCATCTTATACCACAACGTCGCTTAACATCAGGCGAGTTGGTGGTCAAACGCCGACCTATTGTACATAAAAAAAAATTTAAAAAAAATAACAAATTTTTTGCATTTAATATTAGCGTGATTATGAGGATCATTGTCTAATTAATTTTGTTTTCTCTTTCCAGCTAAGTAGGAGTCGCTAGACGTGGGGACTACACTGAATCTTAATTTATTATCGCATGGACTGATCACAAATGGAAAAGTAATGGAAAAGTGTATGTTAGTGATTGCAAATGTGTTTCATAACTGTAATCAAATGTCGAGGCTTACCGGGAACCTATATTGTGGTGTGGAAGCAAGCAGAAGGACAATGTTTTGGTGTGATAGTGTTGTATCCAGTAAATGGAAAGTGAAAGAAGGAAATTCCCGTAAGCGAGCGACAAGTGTTCGTCCGGCGACATCGCTACAGACAGTGTATTGTAATTATGTGGGCCGGCATTGGCATCTACGCAGCAAATTGTATAATGTCACAACGTCGATCGAAAACTGAATGATATTAGGCTAATTAATTAAATTTTAGATGTCAATGTCTAGGTGAAACAGTAAGCCATGTAAGGAAGCCTCTATTGTAAATTGCCCGAGGCTACGTAAGAGACGCATAGTTTAATTGAATCTTTATTTATGTCATGCCCGATGAAATATATTTTCCTAAAGCTTCTCACCTGTTAAGCGCGCATGTGTGCCTATCGAGAGTCGTTACGAATGTTAGATTAATATTGAGGTGTCTTATCGTTCCAAATGGTCATTGCACTTCCATTTTTATTGACTCAGCAATGACTAAGGGAGTAAGGAAGCAGCCTAGTGAAGCTAGGACGGGTTCGCAGCCTTAGTGTCGACCGGCTCGCCTTCACCACTCTGCTCCGTTTTACTGCTCCTGTCAAATACATTTCACCACTCGATCAAGCTCACTTTACATTAATGCCCTCTGCACCTAAGGTATTTTCCCCTCACATGAGGGGTCATGTGAGGGGAAAATACCTTAGGTGCAAAAATACAGTTGAGTAGATTTTTGACAATGTAAACCAATGTATTACAACAATGAAACTTAAACAGTGGTGTGATATATCACATTGTGAGTATCATAAGTGCGAAATGCAAGAGCAGAGAGCAATAAAACGAATGTAAAAGAGCGGAGTGTGCCTCGACGCGAGCGACCGAGCGGCGCTAGGTCTGCGCCGCGGATGACTTGGAAGTGTTCAAATGGACTGTCGTTTTATTGTTAGTGATAGTAAAGTGAATGTGATGTCCGTGGGACCGCGGGCCGGCTCGGCTGCGCTCGACTAAACTGAGCCGAATAATTCTCACATTGTATTAAAATTTTATTATAGGAGTTCTGAAAAGGGCCATTTTATTTTGTTTTCGTCGATTGGAATCATTTGTCGTAAAAATTGTATATTATTTGAATCAAAACGTCCTTTTCAAGTAAAGTTTAAAAAAATATGACAAATAATATATTTGTTAAATCTGTAACTCAAAAACTGTACCTGCTGAAATATACATTTACTACAAATCTTTCAAATGGTTATTTTATTTTTTATGAGAAATAGTTGATTTATTCTTTAAAATTTTATTGCAAATAAATAAGCTTGTACACAATGTACTTGGCAATAGCATAGCTGTTATAGTATAACAGAACAAATATACAAATTTTAGAAAACATGTAAAAAATGTTTAATAGTAGTTGAACCAGAATATAACACAATGTTTTACATTTATAACGAATTTCTTAAAAGCAGTACAAATAGGTCATTATTTTATAAAATACTAAGTATACACGATAAATTCACTTATACAGGGTAAAAGTAGGTAGGGGTCTCTTCACTAAAATATATTTGTAAAAAATATAATCGCCGTTTCTTAGTCTAAATTCCTACGTAACATATTTACACGCCCGCCCCTTCACGCAACCTCACCGGTGCTGTCGGGCAGGCCATGAAGTTATCATAAGAGTCGTCCCATTCTACGACAAACTAGAAAAATTACATGGTTTTATAACTAGGTATATTTAAAGTACGTCTTATTCCTAGAGATTAGATAATTAGTATTATTACATTACAACATTACAGTCGCATGTATACCTCATCTTAAAAATGGCAATTTTGAATGGGACGTGAAACCACTTGTCAAATAAAAATAGTTCGTAGGTTGCCTTTGCGTCAGTAGTACCATTGGTGGTACAAGTGACACAACTTTGTATCCTTAGTTTTGTTACGGAACTCTAAATACATGGAGATGCAAAGATATCGCATGCATACTGAGATTTTACTTGTCCTGTTGTAATTTGTTGAACCTAGTGAACAAACGTGGCGGGCAACGGCTGTAGTCTTCCAATCCGCCGTGTAGGTAAGAGTGGTGTGTTGTGACGAGCGGGTCGCGCGCCATGCACGGCGCGAGTGTAGCGGCGCGCCGGCGGCAGAGCCTAGCCGCGCCACTCGCGGGCGGGGTGGCCGTTCTCGACCAGCCACACGGAGCCGCTCTGGCCCTTGTTCAGGACTTCTATTAGTGCCCGGGCGACGTGCTCCGCGCTGCAATCATACAACGACATTATTAAACTGAGGCAGTAACTTATTTGTGAAGGATCAGAATAGGGAACTTCCCTATTCTGAGTGTGAAGGTATTTTGCTCTTGAGGTGCTAGTTAAAATAATGCAATGTGTCTCCTCCTACTCGAGTTTACAGACAAATTCTTTATGTGAGCTGGAGAGTGGACACTTTATATTATGTAGATTTTTATTTGTCCAGTCAGCTTTTGGAAAATCCTTAAAATGATGTTTTCAAAATATTCATATTAAAATTTCCAAAAACTAAGTCGACAAAAAAATTTATAATTATCGAACCTACTCACAAAATTTGAAGTAACTCGATTAATTCGAAAAAAAGTATTTTCGATTTTTCCAAAATTAACTCGAAAATAAGAAATGCGACCTGTAGACGAACACAGGTCTTGAATACGAAAGCATTTTTGTCGAAGCTGAAGCATAGACGCTACGCTCGCTCGGTCGATTATTGGGTTTTTTTTCTGGAGTTTTTAATACCGAAATATATAATATCTTGTAATCTCTGTTTTGCAAATAAGCTTACAACGTGAGAGTCAAACCCTCAGTTTTCGAAACAGTTAAAGTTTTAGGAACATACCAATACACATTAAAGTATGTGCATTGAAAGGTTCCTGTAAGCGTGTATTATTGAGCACTAGCTGTTACCCGCGACTTCGTTCGCGTTTATTCAGAAAATAGTATCCAAAACCCTTCCTCGTGAAATACTGTAACTAATTGGGGCGTGGGTTCGATTTCCACCTAGTGCAAACATTAATGCGATGAACATTTGTGTTTGTTCTATGTCTGGGTGTAAATATGTATCTATTTAAGTATGTATTTCAAAATATATACATAATATATTTATATCAGTCTCTGGCAGCTATAGTACGAGCTTTGCTTAGTTTGGGGTCAGACGACCGTGAGTGCAAGTGTCCTGATATTTATTATTTTATTTTCAAATTTCATCAAGGTCCGCTCAGCCGTCTAGCCGTAAAAGCGTACAAACAGACAGGCGGCTACTTTCGATTATAGATTTGCTATTTTTGTGTAGGTAAGTAATTGTAAGTAGGGACCTCTGAGTCTTGGAGTTGGCGATGTCCCGCTGCCAGGCGAGCTCGTAGTCGGCGGACATGAGCTGCTTGCCGATGTCCTTCACGAGCCCCGTGTCCGTGAGGCCGGGGCACAGCGCCAGCGTGCGCACGCCCGTGCGGCTCGCGTGGTACTGGTCCTGCGGCGGCGAGGTACGCGCATCACAAATCATTACTTCCAAACAACTAATGACGTCATCCATCTCCTTCGAACTATTTGTAAATGACTTATTTCGGTCTTGCTTAACCATCGATTGATGTCATTACGTGTTGCCCCCGTGACCGGAATTCTATAACCTGGCAGAGTATTAAACCATGATAAATACCAAGTTTAAGTTCAACTCTTTCAAAACGATCATGGCCAGAGTTGAAAACTGACCTCACGACACAGGTTAACCTAGTTTGGGGGACGGGGTTCCACTTAGAGGTAAGTACATAATTGTTTTTTTGGAACATCAAATAATTTACAAATATTTTAAACTAGCTACGCCTCGCGGTTCCACAGAAACCGTTATTTTATTCGGTATTCCCTGACAACGTGGATGCAAAGTTTCATGATCGGTTGACGTAGTTAAGGCGTGAAAGCGTAACAACAAACCCACTGTCGCGTTGATAATATTAGTTAGGTTTACTCGTTTGTTGAGTTTTCACGCCTTAGCTACTCAACCGATCATCATGTTTTGCATGCACGTCAGGGGTATAGTAAAGGATATTGGTTAAGTACCTTCAATCCCGAAAAAACTACCAGTTCCTGTGACAGCGCGGGGCGCAGCTATAGTAAGACAAAAATAAAAAGAATACCACTTATACCATAGTGTAACAACTGGCGGCCTTATCACTAACAGTAATTTCTTCCAGGCAACCTTAGGATGGAGAGCAAACAACGAATAAAGGGTCGTGGCACACGTCAACTCGGAAAGAGATCGTCGCCGTATGAAACGTACGTACGTTCTTTGTATTGCAACGCAAAACGCAATTGTAACGTTATCGCCTTATGACGGTGATGATCCCTTTCCGAGTTGATATGAGTGCTACGGCCTTTAGTGTTGGATTAGCAGAGTTGTTGAGTCAGCGGTCACGGACTGTGCTGTCGAAGCGTAGTGGGGGCGAGTGCGTACTGACCCCGTAGGCCCGAGTGAGGCCCACGATGGCGTAGTTGGTGGCGGTGTAGATGGGCGCGGAGACCTGCGGCCGCACGAGCGCGGTGGAGGCCGTGTTGACGATGGTGCCGCCCGCCCCGCCGCGGTCCGCGCCCAGGAACCGCAGCGCCAGCAGCGTGCCGCGGATCACGCCGTTCTGCAACATTCACCATCGCCATTTTCACAATGAGTCTTAGGGTAAAAACTTTTTTTTTTATGCATTTGCCCAATGTTTAAAAAAAAAAAACAATTTTTTTTTAAACTTTCTGATTGTATGCTACCATTTTGGTGTCACCGTAGCGTAAATTACTTTGCAACTTTTGTGCTACTATTGCACAACATTTTGTGTCACTGTTGTGTCATTTCCGTCAATATTTTGGACTTATCCTTCAACAGCAGTCCACTTTGCCCCACCAGAGGTATCTAACACTTGCTGGGGCAAGGCAGAAGTAAGTACCCAATGATTTTAATTCTATTCATAACTTTTTAGAATACCTACCCACCCCAAATAGGGAGTATTTTGTGAAGTATACTTAAACACTGATCTATTAAAAGTGCGATTTACCCCCCAGTTTCGGAATTTATATTATAAAGTGCGTACAACGTTATGTTCTTTCTTTTAAATTTTAAAGTATCAGAATAGATATTAACACTATCTATTCTGAGGCTATACAAAGTTCATGGGGGGGGAGAGAATTTACGGGATTAGCCGACCAAGTTAACGCTTATGAAGATTCGAACAAAATGTTCCGCAAAATAGCACAAAAGACTTTATCCGCCATGCGCATATCAACTCAACACTCACTATGGTGTATTTTTCTGGATTGCTTTTGCAAAACACACTGCACTTGACACCGCTCCGGTGTTCGGTGACGCGGAGTTTAGATTTGACAATTAAATCACAAATTGTATGCAACCACACTGCCGCAAACCGCAGGGTATAACACACCGACACTGCGTCTCCGTGGGGAGAAGCACATGCGAATTTCCGTCGCTCCGCACACCGCAGCGAGATGCGGCGGCAGTGTGAAATCTGCCTAAGTGATACCGACCACGTTGACGTCGACCTCGAGCTCCCAGAGGCGGTCGTTCATGAAGCCCGCGTTGTTGATCACTATGTCGAGCCGGTTGAACACGTCCATCGTCACTATGAACGCTTCTGGAAACAACAACAGTACCTACATTATTATTTATCACTCTACGCAACGCGGATAAAAGTGGCATATCTGTTATCCAGTCTATAAAGCTACATCCATACCAAATTTCTTCAAAACCGGTACATCCGTTTGTGCCGCAAGACACACAAACGACGAAGTAACACACAAGCTCATCCTCGTGTTATCGTTCGGTGGAAATGCATGCGTGCTTTTTTGCCGCACACCTGAAGTCTGTAGAATGAGCTCCCTCCTGCAGTATTTCCAAGTACTACTACATGGGGTTCTTCAAAAGGGCTGTCAATATATTGAGGAGGATTAAGATAAATGATATAAACTTATATCATTTATCTTAAATAACTTCGCCTTTCTCGCTCCCTGCCATCAAAGACAAGGTAAGTATACCTAGGTAATTAACGTATTCTCAATACCTAGGTACTTGGGGTATCCTACTATTATTATAACAAAAGTCATTTTTATACCATAGGTGGCTAACAAGTAAACGGGCCGCCTGATGGTAAGCGATCACCGTCGCCTATACCTGTAATAGAAGGAGCATCACAGATGTTGCTGACCCTTAACCAATCAATGTTAATAATCTTAAATGAATTTGAATTAACCCTAGACCTAAGTCGGGTAAAAAGAGGTTGAACCCATAATGTGTTAGAAATGATAGCCGTAGCCGTAGAAATTGTACCTATAGCTTTCTTGCATAAGGTCGTGTGTTTTGAACTATTATTTAATTTTATTGTATGCTATTATTTAACTTCTTGTAGCCTAAAGTAACAATAATTTGATATTCCACTGAGCAGAAGTCCCCTTGGTTTTTATCTGTAGTTGCCCCTAATTGGAAATCAGCCCCGATATTCTCAATCATTCGAAAACGTTTCCGATTGATTGGAATCCAATTAGCTGGGCTGGTATCCAAATGGTTAAGAATATGGAGATCTAATTAGCAAGCTTTGAAAGATACGGATACGATGTGCTTCAGGCTAGCAGTAGGCATACCTTCGAACTGCGGGTAGTCGGTGACGTCCAGCCTGTTGAACATGACGTTCTTGCGGCCGTACTTGGCGCCGAGCTCGTCCACCGCCGGCTCGCCCGCCTCCGCGTCGATGTCGCAGAACGACACCTGAAATATTATAATTATATCAACTAAAACTAACTATGCAAAATAAGTACATACTTCTCTCACACTCTCCTATCTATTCTTAATGAATAAACAAGCATGCATCACTACAAGTAGGTATCCTAATTATATTTATGTTATAAATGCGAAAGTTTCTGTGTGTGCGTGTCAGTTACTTCTTCACGCTCAAGCGGATAGACTTTTGGATTTTATGAAATTTGGTTTGGATGTAGCTTTATACCCTGGACTAGCACATATATAGGCTACTCTTTAATCGCGGGTAACACCGTCGGCGCAAGGCGCGCGCAGTTGGTACCATTTAGGAACCAATCGATGTCCGATGCACATAGAAACACATAATTTCAGAATCATACTTAGTTTGAGCGACACGTTACAAGCTTATTTATAAAACAGAGTATAGACAAGATCATGTGACATATCGGTAGGTATGTTATACGCAGGAAGCACCGCAAGACGCAGCTAGTTAATTAAAAAAATATAAAGCCTCGACAGTTATAGCTAATAACACTCGAACCATTCATATTAAAATAAAAACAAATCCGTTCAGTTATCCGTTTCTGAGCTGTAATATACTCGTAGGTAGGTACGAGCATCCCCTATATTTATAATCTCTTTGGGTACGTGTATGCCGACCCACAGAACTAACACCCCTTAGTTAATTGCGTTAGAAGTTAAAAAACCCAAGTATAGGTACCTACGTGGTATACGTGTCAATCAAGACATGCTTAAAACCTAGGTAGTTACCTAGTTATGTTAGAAATAAATAATCATTCGAAACGTGAGTTCTCAGGTTTTTGCGCGTATTAATTATGGCGAAATATTTTGTTCCATAGTAGATACAGGCTTACTACGGAACCCTAACAAGAAACTACAGCTTTTAAGTGTCAAGTTACTGAAGTCATAAATTTGCTAGTTAAGCTACATTGCACACTCAAAACACATCAGCTCGTAAGTATTTTAGACCGCCCAAACTGTCTGGCCTCAAGACAATTAACGACGAAAACTGATAGAAATGTCCTAGACCAAACCAATTATAAGTGATCAACCCTCCATTTTGCTTCGCCGTAGTCGGTTAAATACAGAAGTGTACGTCGTTCACAGGAGAACATTATAATATAAAGCGTAGACCATGAACATGTGGTTTAGGTGCATTCACTAAAAAACTCCTATAAATAAGTAAAACAAAGGAAGCTAAAAGAAAACCAAGTTTGCATCGGGTGACCGCGCACCGGGGAAAATCAATACAAATGAGTGACGGCCGGGAAAACTAATTCATTCATCTTTATTACATTTTGAATGAATTATTCTCAAATCTCAACACAACGACACGTTTCTCCTTTATTTATTTAACCACAAGTGAGAGCAGCATCATTCAACAGTTATTTTACCTTGAACTCGGATTTACAGCGCAGCGAAGGAAACTCATTCCGAGTAATTTCCTCGACGTACCCGAGTGGAACAGTGTGACTAACCTTGGCTCCTTGTTTGAGCAGCTCCTCGCTGTAGGCCAGGCCGATGCCGGAGGCGGCGCCGGTCACCAGGGCGACTTTGCCTTTGAGAGATTCCATTCTCAGTCGTGTGTAGTGAGGGAACGCCGCGCCCCGATGCGTCCTCCCCGCGAGCTCGCCCCGTAGTGCGGCGGTCGATCGGCGGCGGGACACACCCGCTTCTCCCGCGGCTCCCCTTCCGTAGTAAACACACGCACGGCCGCCCGCCCGCCCGCCGCCGGTCGCGGTCGCGTCGCGCCGCCACACTATGGGACCAAACGGTGCGATCCATCTCAAAAATGGTTTGAACAAAAGTCATGTCACTGAAAATGTTTTGATTACTTTATATTCTAGGAAGATGGAGCTATACGATAGTATAGTAAATAAAAATTAATAATCAGTTTTAGGTACATAAAATTGCACCCAAACTTTGAACTTTGATAATTTCATATTAACTAGTCTACTCATTATGGAAGTTTAACATAAGATATTTTTAAAGTTCTTCGAAGAAATATATAAGTATTAAATATTTTTGGATTGCTCAGGATTTTTGGTTTATGAATACGTTTATGCTTTTAGTCAAAATTTGTTTTTTTTATTTATTTTATATTTTTAAGTGACATAAGAAAATTTTCAGTCTTTCCGATTTTCAAGTTGAGGTTTCTTTGTTGCCGATAGCTGCCGATGTCGAGTTAATATCATTTTTAGATTCGTTAACTATTCAGTAATAATAAAAAATAAAAAAAACCTGCGTCATTACTGCGCCTTTTCAAGCTAAATGCAAATACGTCGAAAGAGACCCGTTATAATTATTTAACAAGTAGGCATAAAATAGCATATTTCGATATAAAATATTCTCAAGTGAGATTTTTTTGCGTTGAACATTTTAACCACACGTATGATAAAAATTATGCAGCATATAATATACTCGTGCAGTACAACATCAGCTGAAAATTCCGACTTGAGTACTAGAAATCGCGATAGACAACCAAAGCCCTATGAAGAGTGTTCGGAAACTACAAAAAAGCGAAAAGCATGGAATTAGTCCAGGAATATGAAATGGAGCATGTTCACAACGCTTATGTACAAGGTTTACGGTCCATGGGTGGAAATGATGAAGCTTCGATTGTGAGTATGGTAAGGAGTGCAGAAAAAGAGGAGTTAACAAACATTCTTCGAAATATCTTACGGAATCTAGGTGATGTACCATCCTATACCAAAGACGAAGTATTTATTTATTTTTATTTTATTTTATTCGGAAAACATACAGTATTAAGTATGTACATATTTATATTGTGGAGCTACTCCTAGCCAGATGAATGATTTAACAAAAGTAGCTGCAAGAGTTGAGAATGAAGATGCATTTAAATACGGACTCTCCACCTTACATGCGTGGATAAGATGTATGAAAATGATTCTGCATATTTCTTATAATCTAGGATTTGAAACGTGGATTGCATCAACTCCAGAGAAGAAAAAAATGAAAGTAGATAAAAAGAAGCACATTCAAACTCGCTTCCGGGAATTGCTTGGTTTAGGTACACATTGATAAACCTCGTCAAGGTGCAGGAAATAGCAATGATGGAAACACAGCAAGGAGATTTTTCCAAAACTATCAATGCTCTGCAGAAATCACGGGTATCGATGAAGAGTTAATCAAGAGATTTTACGTCATTCTGCAAACCATGTCATCGGGACTTTCTGTAGACGCAATAAAATTTGGTGAATATACACTGGGGACTGCACAGTTGTATGCTAATAAATATAGCTGGTACTATATGCCATCGTCAGTCCACAAAATTCTTTTACATGGTGCCAAAATAATCGAGCATTTCGCAGTTTTGCCAATAGGTCAATTAGCTGAAGATGCTCAAAAAGCTCGAAATAAAGACTATTAGAAATATAGGCTGCATCACGCTCGGAAATGTTCCAGGTCAGCGACAATTGAAGACGTTCTGCACATATTGTTATATACTTCTGATCCCTATATATCTAGCCTAAATAGATCAAGTATTATGATACCGAAAGAATTACTTCACGAAGCTAAAGAGCTTATAGTACAACAAGTGATCACAAGTCTTTTTATAGTTTAATATGTTGTAATTATGTAGTTTGTAACTTATTAATAATTTAAATTTAACCTAACGTAAGCACATAAGCAAAACAAATATTAATTTCCTTGTGTATTTTTGATGTTAGCCTGTTTTTAAATTAATTTAAGAATGAAATATTCAATTTTATTTTTTTGCATTTTTTTTATCTAAATAAATATAGTTAGTACAGTAGAGGTGTTTTAATTTTCGAATGTCTTAGATATCCAAGAATAAATATACAAAATTTAAATTCAAAATGTCAAGAAACAAAAAAGTTATTGATTTATGAGATGGAACGCACCGTTTGGTCCCATAGTGCGCCACTCGCTTCGCTCTACTTTGATTCAAGCTACTTATTATCTGGTTTAGGTTGCATACTGACTGCGTTTATTACACATGTGTTTCACCTGTTCTTTTCGGCACGCACCAATTTGTTCATCATAGGTATGTGCGTATCGTATGTCATCTGCTACATGACTGGAGCCCGGTGTATGGCGACAGGCTCGCCCCTTGTCACATTTGGAACTGAATATCGTCCGGCGAAATGTGGGTGTTGTATTACATCTTTGCCAGCCCCCTCGGGGGAGAGGCGTGACGATATGTGTGTTTTGCCTAAGTATATTGTTTCATTTTACTTGACTGTCCTTAATAGCTATAGCCTAGTAGTCGCATACCTATATCCATAGCTTCTCATTTTAAATTTCGGTCAAATTCGAACTAATTTTATTTTATTTACATACGAGTAGTTCCTTTTTAATGTTTGTCATAAAAAAAAAATATAATTAACGAGACTGTCCATACTGGACATTCATAGCAGCTGCGTATCCATACTGAGCATAACGCGGCCGGCGAAACTGCAGGTTGCGACTACTTTAGACCCATGCAATATACCTATCGTTAGCATCCCGGCGTCGGCGTCGCGTCCGAGAACATTTGTACACAGGTACACAGTTTAGTTTAGTTTCTACATAGGTACACAGGTACACAGTTACACATTAAAAATATTATATTCTATTTCCTCCCGGACAAAAACTTGTAAGTATTATACAATGATTTAGATTTAGCTTGAAGCCTATACCTAGTGGTCGTCAGCTGCGGATCCGTAGGTGGGTTTAGCAGTAAAACCAAAACAAGTAAAAAAATATATTTTTTTGTCATTTCCTCCCGATTGAAAATATGTAGTATCAAAATAAAGCCAATAAATTTTCGGTGACAATTTAATAATATGGTACAATGGAGCTGATCTGATGATGGAGTCGAAAGGTGGCCATAGGAACTCTTAGTAGACTGGTCGTGTTTGAGCCACAGATCTAGGATGTAAAAGATCGACAGTGACAATTCGATAGTGATACAAAAAAACATTTGCGCATGCGTGAGTAAATTAGTGTTGTGAAAAGTACTTATTAATTTATCGATTGACCAAAAATGGTCCTCCGGGTGCTTGTCGATAAATATAATCTTTCGCATACCAATTGAGTTGTTTTTTGTTCCAAGTATAACACCGCTGCTGAGCTAAAATGAATATTAATCACTAAACGGGTGTTAAGCTAGGCGGAAGAGTTAGATATGTATATGTCACCATGTATCTAAATTAACATAAGAAAATTAATAATAAGATCAACATAAAACTATCCTAGTAATTCGCTTCGAATTGTGACCCTTCACCAAATTTACTCGTATACGGATTAGGATAAGTAATAATACTTATCTCATTGGTTTTGTACATTTATTTATAATTTACATATATATTATTTAATTTAATTAAATATAATTAAATTTGATGGCATTGATTCAAAAATGTATGCTTTGTTTATGTATTGCACCCATCGCCTACCTAATGAACTTTGATAAAAACTATCGATAATAATGACGTCATCTTTTTATCCATCTCTAGTGAAAATCGAGCGTAAACTAACTAATATTTTAATGCTGAATTTCATCACCAATTCTGCTTTCATCTAGGATATATAGATGTTACGAAGAAACAACAACAACATACCGCTGGTAAATCGGTTTTTGGAACCAATTTATGTTATGTTTTAGACAAAATTTAGACAAAAACATCACAATGGAATTTTCATATTTACCCATGAAACGACAAATTTTGTGGGTTACATCTTGGATTCACATCACAATTGCTAAACTCACAAGATGACATAACTGCATTTAGTTACAATTGCTCTCTTTTGAGTCTATTTATAATTATTTTAGTAAAAATATAAATCATAGGAATTTTCGCGTGTTCCCAGGTGGCGCGCTGTCATTATTGACAAAAGAAAAATTGACTAACATTTTATTTGTAGGCGACCTCTTTCTCTCTTGTGGAGTTTACATTTCGATGGAGACTTCTCTGTCCCACGCTTCGTTGGTCTTTTGCGAAGCAAAAAAAATCTTAGGTCTGTGGTTTGAGCTCATTTTGACCAGTTCGTGGATCTGCTGCTAACTTCATCATCGTCTTCATTATTAGGCAAATGTAGGAAGGTACATATCTTACTTTGGTTTTTTTTTTTTTAACAAAAATAAATTTTCCCGTATAGGCACGTAGGTACCCATTTATTCAAGTTTGAATATATTTACTTCATATATGTTAAAGTAGCGGTTAGGGACGATAGGGAAGTAGGGATACGTGGGGAATGTTGAGGAAGTAGCACACAAGTACAGAGTATAAATAATATCTTCTTCCCCTAAACTTCGGTCGCTTTATTGAGTCCAGAGCCAAAACAGCAGCAAAAGAACTTGGTATTTTATCTAAGGTCAGGCAGTTTTTTACACCCGCTCAACTGCTTAACCTGTACCAAGCACAGGTGCGGTCCTGCTTGGAATACTGCAGCCACTTGTGGGACGGCTCTGCAAAATACCAGCTGCAAGCATTGGACTCAATTGAGCGACGCGCCATTAAATTAATTAATGACCAGGCGCTTGTAAAGAGGAAGATGGCGCACAGTCTCCAACACAGGAGGCGTGTGGCTAGTTTGTCAATTTTTTACCGCCTCCATTTTGGAGAATGGGCACAGGAACTATACGAGCTGATTCCGTCATCTGACTTCCACCATAGGTCATCGAGGCAGACATTCCATCGATATGTCGTCAGCTTTAACAAAGCCCGCACGAAGCGCTTTCAAAACTCCTTCCTAATCAGAACTGCCAAGGAGTGGAACGCGCTTCCTGCCTAGGTGTTCCCCAGCAATGGATACAACCTGGGTCTCTTCAAGACAAGAGTGAATAGTATAATACCTCATGGGCAAGCATGCTCCATCTTAGACCGCATCCTCACTTTCCATCAGGTGTGTTGCGGTCAAACGTGGGCCCATTCAATCATAAAAAAAAAAAATATATATATATACCTACATAGGTGCCCGTTGGGACCAAAGTGACCAAACAGCCGTTTGAGTGCTCCTTGCCTGCTAGAAGCCAGGCGTCGCGGCGGCGGTTGTGGAGTTCCGCGGTTGCTCTGGTGGTATAGTCAGGCGTCGCACGAGGTTGAACTATGATCGTTTAGTATCCGTGGTGCACTAGTCGTACCATATTTATATTCTCTTTGTGTACCCCCGCAGTGGTACCACGGTTACTTTTTCCTAACCTTGGCAAGTACCTCATAAGCCCACAGTTAATTTTTCCTAATTCTGGTAGTCAAATAGGTACGCTCCCTCCTCGTGCTTACACTACTGAGCAGTTCAGATATTTTTTTAATTACTAGCTGTTATCCGTGACTTCTTCCACGTTTATTCAGAAAATAGTTTCTTTTTAAAATGTCATCAAGATTCGTTCAGCCGTTTAGCCGCGAACACCCTACACACAGAGAGACTAGAGTTACTTTCGATTTTTTAGTATTCCTTTATCGATTCTTCGTTTATTTAAAAAAAAGTAAAATTACATACCTACAAAGTTTAAATTTAGGTATAATGAAGCAAGGTGAAATTAAGTTAATAACATCTATTTAAGCTACTGCATGAGTAGGTACTGAGTGACGGGACAAGCATTGGGATTTGGGACAGGTACCAGTATCAAAACAACTAAATATTTTTGGTTTTTCTTTATTTGTCAATTTATTAACAATATCAATTCTTCATAGTTCAGGTACAGTAAATTTTTCAAGAAACTTGTTCATTATTAATAATTTTACATTTTTTTAAATTTTCTATCACGATTAGAAAAACTTGAAAAATATCACAGATATAAGAATATCACGAGCGCCGCCGCGATATAGAAAGTATACAAAACGCGACCTTTGATTGAACCCGGCCGCGGCACAACAAAAATATGAAATAAAAACGATATAAGTACGAAAAAACTGGAAAATTTACAAATCCCTCTCTAAACAAATTTCAAAAACCTGTATACATCCGAGGGAAGTTTACGTTATACATCGATCATCAATAATATAATACAATAATAACAAATTTCAATCAACGATCCGTGATCTGTACAATAAATATTATAGTTTACCATGATTCACGATATACAAATAAAATTCCTCTATTTACAAATATCACAGAGCTAAATCACTATTACAGTAGGTACGATACATTCAAATCAGTGATCGGTGAGAGACGACGCGAACGTACGACTGGTGCAGTGCGGCACATCACACACATGCAGCGAGCACGTGTCGGCTGCTGGGCCAAGATACGGACATAATATTATGGAACTAAGTAAGCGAAAGCGAAACATAATTGAATAAAGAATTTGCATTTGAATGTGAGACATGTACTTTTCAACTTTACATTACAGCTGTTTAACGATATTAGGCCGATGTCGCACTTCCCGGGTCCCGGGGCTTACTCTTCCAAAGACCATAGCATTAGCATAGCAGGGAGTGCATATTGTCCATATCGTGCGATCAGTCAGACGATGTATTCTAATGAGATTGATGTATCAAGTTAGGAGTGTGTATTAGAAAGTAGGACTGAGGCCCAGGTCAGGTGTGTGTGTATCAGATAGGACAGGTGTTGTATCAGAATAAGTAGGCATGACGCATCAAAGTATCAACAAGTATAAAGTGTCAACGAAATGTAGACTCGCATCTACATTTCGTTGACACTTTATTAAGACAGGTGCAGTGTTTTTATTTCCATGTGTCTAGTTTCGTCACGTTCTCGCTTGACAAAATATGATGAGAAAATTCCTATGCGCAAATAGGATTATTAGAACCAATGTACCTAGGCAGTAGATCAGAAGCGTGTATCGGGGCTGACTGTTGGATCAGAAGACAGGGAGGTTTCAAACTATATGGACGCATGAGATGCGAGCGTGTATTACAATAGGGCTGTATTACTTTAGAGGATATATTTTATGAGGAGTGTGTGGTAATGAGATGTGGTCAGGAGCGGTGCGCCTGGTCGGCGCCGGCGGCCGGCACCGCCTTGGCCAGGTAGGAGAAAGGAGCGGTCAGGAGCGGTGCGCCTGGTCGGCGCCGGCGGCCGGCGCCGCCTTGGCCAGGTAGGAGAAGGAGCGGTCAGGAGCGGTGCGCCTGGTCGGCGCCGGCGGCCGGCACCGCCTTGGCCAGGTAGGAGAAGGAGCGGTCAGGAGCGGTGCGCCTGGTCGGCGCCGGCGGCCGGCACCGCCTTGGCCAGGTAGGAGAAGGAGCGGTCAGGAGCGGTGCGCCTGGTCGGCGCCGGCGGCCGGCACCGCCTTGGCCAGGTAGGAGAAGGAGCGGTCAGGAGCGGTGCGCCTGGTCGGCGCCGGCGGCCGGCACCGCCTTGGCCAGGTAGGAGAAGGAGCGGTCAGGAGCGGTGCGCCTGGTCGGCGCCGGCGGCCGGCACCGCCTTGGCCAGGTAGGAGAAGGAGCGGTCAGGAGCGGTGCGCCTGGTCGGCGCCGGCGGCCGGCACCGCCTTGGCCAGGTAGGAGAAGGAGCGGTCAGGAGCGGTGCGCCTGGTCGGCGCCGGCGGCCGGCACCGCCTTGGCCAGGTAGGAGAAGGCGCGCGCGGAGGGCAGGCCGGCCAGCACGCAGGCGCTGAGCGCCGAGCGGTTCAGGTTCATGGGCGCGGCGTCGAACCACTCCAGCGAGTCGCCGTCGTAGCACTCCACGTGCGGGATCGTGCTCGAGCCTGCGGAGTGACGCGCGTCAGGAGCCGCCCGCCGGGACTTACGTTCGCCCGCGTTTTATACTAACCGCCGAGTACCTACACACCTACCTATAGGTTTCTCTTCTTGTACGCAAAACTCATCCCGTCCAGCAGGGCCAGCACGGACCGGGGACAAGTTGGCTATTCGCGTTTTGAACCACGCTTGGATGTGACAAAGCTGGAGCACGGACATGTCTGTTTCTATCTCGCCGGATAAAAACGGTGGAAAGACAATTTGTCTCCGACCCGTGCTAGCCCTGGGGGGCTATTCCTACGCGTGAGATGAGATTTTATCTTGGTCACTCTCACACCTATGATGACGTATCAAACGAGAGCAACAAGGACGAAAAAAGGTGAGATGAAAATCTCAAATGTCCGAATAGGCCTACTGCTGCGTCATTAATTTATCCGCAGGTGCGGCACGCGATATAATACATATGTACCTACCTATTTAGGTACCACACGGTACATACAGCCAAGTGCCGGTTTCGCTAAGCACCGGCGTCCGACCGACTGCGATCGAAATCTCACTGGCGGGATCGTTCAGCCAAGTGACACATGACGAGGGCCGCAGGGCCGAACAGACTCCGCCGCTACGTACCGTTGAAGCCGCCGATGACGAAGATCATGTCGTCGAGCAGCGCGGTGGCGAAGTTGCTCCGCGCGCTGAACATGTCCGTCACCTCCGCCCAGTCGCCGCCGCGCGCCGGGTTGTACTTCTCGCCTGCACCAACACGCGGGCCTCACTGGACGCGCCTCCACCAAGGAAACGAATTTAAACAAGCAGAGCTATCTCGTAGTCACACTATATTGCTCATTTGAGTGCGAGGACACAATTCGCGCTGCTTCGTTTTGATTTGTTTCTGTATTGTCGCAGGCGCATCGTAGCTTATACACATTCATGTCGAAATCTTTTTTTTTTTTTTACAACAGACTAGGCATGCGTTTGACCACTGACTCGCCTGATGGGAAGCGTCGACGTGATCGAAGGTGTAACACGCTTGCCTAGGAGATACCTATTCACTTTACTCTTAAACACCCCCGGATTGTATTTAGGTGGAAAGACAGACACACGTAACGAGTTCCACACCTCTGCAGTTCTCACAAGAAAAGTTGACTTGAAACGCTTAGTGCGTTTTAGCGGAATTTCCACCATAAGAGGGTGTCTTTTACTGGTGCGCCTGGTACAATTATAAAAGAACGGCGATGGCTGGATCAGGTCGTGCAGTTCTTGTGCCGTAGTGTATTCTGTAGTATACCGACAGGCTGGCCACTTCACGCCGGTGTGACAAGCTCTGAAGCTTGGATTCAATCAACGAGTCATTGTTAATAAGCCGTTTGGCGCGCTTTTCGATGGAGTCCAGAGCGTCCAGATGATACTTGGCGGAGCCATGCCATAGGTGGCAGCAATACTCCAAACAAGATCGAACCTGTGCTTGATAAAGGGTAAGAAGCTGTTCAGGAGAGAAGTATTGCCTCACCTTGGAAAGGACACCAAGTTTTTTAGCAGCAACTTTGGCTTTAGACTCAATGAATGAACCAAAATTCAAATTAGACGTAAGCCGGACACCTAAGAGCTCAAGGCAGTCAACCGTCGGTATCGGTACACCACGGAAAGTCGGCGTCAGAGAAAATGGGCTCTTTTTTGTGGAGAACAGACACGACTGAGTTTTGGTGGCATTCAAATTCACCAAGTTAGCGTCGCCCCAGTCTGATACAGCTTTCAAGGAAGAGTTTAGTCGGGCAACCATAGCCTCTCTTTGCGGTTGGGTATCAACACTGCTGGTTCGGGCACTGGACGTATATCTCTCAACAACAGTGCTGTCATCAGCGTACCCAAAGATTCCGGGTTTTAGCAGATCATTGATCTGCAGTAAAAACAGTGTTGCTGAGAGAACAGACCCCTGAGGTACCTACACCGGCATTGATTGCCAATAGATCGGACGAGCAGCCATCACCAACTAAAAACAACAACAAAATCGCCTTGTTACACAAAGCGAATTATAGTTAGAGTCTTAATCTGAACGCTTGCGACATTATCTCGGTTACTCTAATGACTGTTCGTTCATGCGACCTCAAGTACCTACATATCACACGCGATAGAAAAAGTCCCATGTAGGCAAATCACAGCGTTTACAGGCAGTCGCGGTAGGCCGCGAGGCTGACGCCGGAGCGCGGGCTCAGCATGGAGCGCACGAAGCTCGCTGTCGAGGCACAGTACCGGTGTTGAGGCGGCTGTAGCCGTTGAACCCGCCGAGCGCGTACAGGCAGTCGCGGTAGGCCACGAGGCTGACGCCGGAGCGCGGGCTCAGCATGGAGTGCACGAAGCTCCACTGCCGCGACGCCGGGTCGAACACCTCCGCCGAGCTCAGCACCTCCTGCCCGTTGAACCCGCCCACCACGTAGATCTGACAAACCGGAAACGATGCATTATATTATTATAGAGTGTAGGGTTGGCCGCATAGTAAAAGTTGGTCCTAGGTAATTATTAATACAATTGTTATCCTAGAATAATGTCCGTCGCTTATAGATACTCGGTATATATCACGCGCTCTCACGTACGCCACATTGAAATTTACTTTTGGGTAGTAAAAATATCACAAACACAGATCAGTGCCTCTAAATAAGCTGAAGAGCAAAAACGGAAAAAATCTCCGGACTTCCTGAAAGAAATCCAAAAATTGAATCGTTAAAAAAATCCATATACTTAATTTTGAACCTGCTGACAAAATTTCACGAGAATCGGTTGAGACATGCGACCTTGGCAAACAGCCAGAAATCCGCCGGACATACGAAATCATCATCATCTCATCATCAATCATCCCGAGCGCCACGAATAGGGGCCCAGTGCAGTCGCCGGCGCGCGGCGCACCTTCCCGTGCAGCGAGGCGGCGCTGGCGTCGGAGCGCTGCTTGTTCATGGGCGTCGTCAGCTCCCACTGGTTCTTGTCCGGGTGGTAGCGCTCCACCGACGACATGCGCGTGCGCCCGTTGTACCCGCCCAGCGCGTAGATCAGGTTATCTGCGCACACGTCGCTATACTTGTACATGTAGGTATTACTATATACGTACCTACTACTTACTATTATTTAAAAAGTGGTATTCCTCGAGATTTGTAATGAAGTATCTGTAAAGTATTCTAGATTAAATAAAATGATGATGAAATAAAATGTTCTATTTATTAGCTACTAGCTACACCCAGCAGCGAATAAGTAGCATATGTATCAATCTAGGGCATAATCTACCTCTATACCAAATTTCATCAAAATCTGGCCATCCACTTGAGAGTTAAAAAGTAAAAAAAAACACAAATAGAATTATTTTTAAAATGTTCCATTCTAAACTTAACAGTACCAAAATATCACTAAGGACACGAAGCGAAAGGAGTTGTAATGTTTGGTGCTCGCGCCGGGCCGCGCACGCTAGCACTCACCGTGCGCGACGACGCTGACGTAGCAGCGCGCCTGGTACATGCAGGCGCGCTCCTGCCACGTGTTGGCGGCGGGGTCGTAGCAGCGCACCGTGTTGAAGTGGTCGCTGCCGTCGAAGCCGCCGATCATGTAGATGAGGTTGTGCAGCGCGCACAGCCCGTGGTACGCGCGCGGCGTCAGGTCCATGTGAATCGAGAGGAACCATCGGTCGGCCCTGCACATGCACGACACACTGCTGAAGCTACTTGCTTTTAAATGTTTCTGTGATGGTACACGCGATCAGTTCGTCAATTTAGCTCAACAATTTTCATGTATGCCTCCTCCTACTAAAAAAAATCAAAATTGTAGAATCGGCTATATCGAACGAGTTCTGGAGTTACGCGAAGTTATGAGGTTACTGTTCGAGACGAACTACTTGTATATATAGGTTGACATTTGATCGCTAACTCGACTGATGTAAAGCGAAGTTGTGGTTTGATAAACAAAGTTTTACACTGTAAAGACCATTTTACAAAGGTAAGTTTGAGTTGCGCTGAAATTTAAAATTACGCACCAGTTGATACTTGAATTTTTGAGACAAAACCGAACTTGTATTTTCCGGAAGTGGTTTCCATTATGGCAATAATTGAAAGCACAGAATAAAAATATTGTAAAATCGATCGATTGTGTAAAAACTACACGTCACCTTGTATCATAGGTTTCAACGAAGCTAGTCGGACTGCCAGCACTCCAACCGCCCACAGCGAAAAGTATCTCGAAAGGTATCCGCGGCCTCGCCAGCGGGTCATTCAGATCAGCCTCTGCGCCAGGTCTTGAATCCAGAAGCGTTAAGAACACTACTGCTGGATATAGAGCTTCTTGACACGACTAAAATCGACCAAAATCAATGCTATTATGAAGTAAAGCATGGTTAAGGGCAATATTAAACTATTTAGTAGGTATATTACCTCATCATCCGCTACTGGCTGCCATTGTAGTATTTTTGATTTGAAATATTTATAACTGATGTGCCCGAACCGAACGCAGGAAAGCAGTGACGGAATATATATTTTCCTGTTTTGTAAATCGTGTTCTACCCAAGTCTTCACTGCTTGGAATACTACTTCTTCGTTTCTAACATTCAACTCGTCATCTCTCAGGATGTCTTCCAATTCTTCGTGAGAAAGTGATTTAAATTCATTACATTCCTTAAGAATTCTGCTAAAATTCTGTCTTATATACAACTTTCCTTTCTTCTCCAAGTCTCCGCAGAAGTAATATTTTGCAAATTTAAAGATTCCAAGACAGTTGTGTGGCCTCAGCTCTTGCAGGAGAAACTGACAGCACAGTTGTATAACTCCAACCACGTCGAACTGGTCCGCATATGGCAGCAAGAACTCCACATTCTCCGCGGTCACTTTACACGTGCCAGTGTACGCGTAGTCAAGGATCAGATTCACGTACAAACTTGGAACATCTACACATACTTCGGTCTCTTCTGGCTGCCCCTTTTTCAAAGAATTTATAAAAATGGCTTTGAAGTATGGACTTACAGCTGAAAGTATTGCCCGATGAATACGTATTGATTTCATATCCCTACATACGATTGTGCCATCGCAAAGTTGGCCGTTTTGTCGTAGTTCATTCCATATCGCTGGGAACTCTACTATTGAAAAATTTTCAGGGAGGCACACACATTTTCGTTTTCGTGTAACTATCTTCTTTTTTGATAGACGTGGTTTTGTGGACGTAGCTGAACGAACGGAATTTTTAGTTTTTGATAATTTTCGGTGTTTCGTATTAAATTCCATCCCTTTCGAAAAATCGGCGGTCGAAACTTGTTTATCTGTCGCGATGACAGACATGGCGGTAATTAACAGTAGTGAAGTGTTCTTTTGTTTTCATGAAAGACAGAGATTTAATTTCAAAAGTGACGGTAATCAGAAAAAAGTTTGTATGGATTACAGGGAAATTCGAAAGTACGAAAAAAAAGTTTCTGCAGCGGAAGTATAGATACCACAGGTTATTAAAATATATTTTTTCAAAACTTTATTTTTGTCTATGGTTTTGATAGGATCGGGGAGCACGGCAGTGCCCTCGCCAAGTCCAGCTTTATTTTACAGCTAGCAAGTCCTTTTTCTTAAACGTCAAATCTGTCAGTTGTGTGAGTGTCAATTTGTCAAACATTGTTATTTTTTGTCTCTTTTTCATCCGGTTGTCAAGATGGTGAGTTTTAGTGGTTCTAAAATAAAATAAATCGGAGGAAATCTAAGTGAAAATGATGTGCAGTGAAAGTTTAAAGTGTTCTTCAGCCAACACAGTGCAATCAAAACGTGTTACTTTGTGTATTTCAGGGTATCGACATCAATCATAAACACGACAGGAAAGTCCGGCGCACGGAAGTAAAGTCCCAGGATGTCTACCTGAGACTGCTAGTAAAAGTAAGTACATAGCTAAAACCCTCATATCACCCCTGTTCAATGGTTAGTCATGTTCAAAAGATTAAGTTTACCTAAATCACCAAACCTAACCTATGATTGTTGTTTGACAGCTATACAGATACTTGGCTAGACGTACAAATGCCAAGTTCAACCAGATCGTGCTGAGGAGGCTGTTCATGAGCCGCATCAACCGGCCCCCGATCTCGCTGTCGCGGCTGGCGCGCCACATGAAGAAGCCGACGCGTGAGGGTCTGATCGCCGTGGTGGTCGGAACCGTCACCAACGACGTGCGTCTGTACACAGTGCCCAAGCTCACCGTGGCCGCTCTCCACGTTACTGAGAAAGCTCGTGCCCGCATCTTGGCCGCTGGAGGTAAGTGTTGTTTATTTTTGTCAATAGTGGAAAATTTTGAGGTTACAATATACTTACCCAAGTTGAGAGAAATTGAGTAGCAGTGCAAAACTAATACACATTAATAACCACAAAACAATACTGAGGTTTCCATGGTTTTCTAGTTTTCCTGAATTTTTTTTGGGAGATTAGGTAGGGATTTAGGTATTAGGTATCCTTTGTTGAAGTATTTTTTCATACCTTTTGATGCCTACTACTTACAATCTCAACTTCATCAAGAAATCATCATCTTAATTTAAGGTAATGACTGTTTTCATAAATAAAAAATAAATGTGTGTGTTATTCTAAGTGTGATTTATTTGCCAATGGATAAAAATGTAATAAAATCAATGGATGTTGAATGAGCACTGAAAAAGACCACACAGAGCTAACCCCATTTTAAATTAAAAAATCAAAGAAACTTTGAATCAATCTTTTGGGAATGATTCATCATTTTGAGCATGAGAAATGATTAACCCGCCTGGCACCTGACCCATGTTTGACTAAGGAACAATGTGCAACTTTATGTGTCACATTAGGTTAATCTTTCTGATTTTTATATTCAAGGTAAATTCTTGGGACATGCAATGAGCAAAACTGCAATGCAGCTTTGCGAAGTTGAATTTTGTAAATTTGATATTTGCTGACCAATTGCCCCACTGGTTAAATCATTTAAAATCTGTTCTTTTTAGCATTAGAAATGATTAAATCAGTTGTATTGTGTTACCATGTTTCTGAATAATGGTTATTTACATTTTCAAAAACCTAACAATTGCTTTTCTCGTAAGAAAACACAGACTTCATGTGTAATGTAGTTTACATTGTATACAGTATGAAGAGTGAACTATTTGAAATTATAACAGTTGTGAAGATCCTGCTGTTATGATAAGTTGCAAGCAATAAATTGCCATTTAGATCACACTAATGTTAAACATGTGAATTTGAGTTGTTTTTTACTTATTCACACTTAAGCTGGGCAGATTTGGATGAAATTCGCAATGGAGATAGCTTTTACTCTAAATTACACAGGCTACTTTTTAATCATGTGTGGCACAGCCTAGCATTTGTAACATTCATTTGATTCAATTCAATTTTTTGAGTGGTGAGGATTCAGGCCACTAATAATTGTTTACGACAGCTCAATGCCTGCACCTATGTATCATGATCACTAGGACATGATTAGCATTACTTCTACCTTACTGTCTTTTTAATAATGTTATTAGTGATTCAAGTTAGCATCCTAGTATTTCTCCAATCCTGGTTTAAGGAATAAAAAACGTAAACTACATTTGTTGCAAGGTTTTTAATAACTGTACACTGCGCTGTTTCTGCAATTTTGCCATGTTTGTTTTATTCACTATTTAAATCACTAAAGCTCACTTTGGTCCTATGTCTATCTTCTTCAAATTACAGTAAAGGTTAGTAAAGAGCTTCAACTTCAAACTTTTAAACTTCAGCTTTACAATTGCTGCGGTACCTGTCTCATGCATCTTGCGTAAACTACACATTAAATAACAAGGCCTTGACTTAAGCAGGGCACACACCTGTCACAGTCTTAACTTCACATTTTGCAATAAATGTTTCCTATAATGTTGTCCAACGACTGATTGGCTGTTATCGTTTCCCAGGCGAGCTCCTGACGTTCGACCAGCTGGCGCTGCGCGCGCCCACGGGCCGCAAGACCGTGCTGATCCAGGGCCGGCGCAACGCGCGCGAGGCGGTGCGCCACTTCGGCCCCGCGCCCGGCGCGCCGCGCTCGCACACTAAGCCCTACGTGCGCTCCAAGGGACACGAGAAGGCGCGCCCCAGCCGTCGCTCTAACGTGTAATCTTTCTAATATAAGGACTACGAACTATTTCTGACTATCATTTTGCATGTGAAGTACCTGCCTTAAGATTATCAGGAATCTTCTATCAGAATTACAAAGATATTAAGTCTCAATAAGTAAAATGGCACCTTGAAAATAAGGCTTAGATTAAGTTTAGCCTTGTTTTGCTGTGACTCGCTCTATGATCGCGTTGGTGTCGGGACAATGTGCTAAAAACACTAGCAAATGTCATCAACGCTATTGCGAAACGATAAAGCTAGATTCACATGAAGTTAAATGTATTTGTTTGTTTTTAATAGAATGTTGGTGAACATTCACGGTGCCATAGAGGCCTCGAAATGACACTATGTATATCTGGTCGGAGTCAAGAATATAATATTAGGGTACTTTATCTTCAGAACCAAATATGCAGAGCTGACTAGGAAATCAGGAAGTTATTTTTGCGGGCTCTTTGCTTCACAAGAATGCTGAAATATTATGAAAAAAAATTAATCAACGGTGTGCTTAGCAACCTTCGGCCGAGATCTTGGCGGTCGGTTCGCAAAAGGCTGCCGCACCCGCCGCGGTTTTCGAACTGCAACAATCGGCTCTGTCGTGAGTTTTGAAATTTGACGGCACTGCGGTCCCACGGGCGAAAACAAAGTCAAAGTCAAAATGTTTTTATTTAATTTAGGTATCAAAGATACACTTATGAACGTCAAAGTTATTTAAATAGACTCGACCGCCTTGTTCGGACAAAGAGCCTCTACTCAGAAGAACAGGCAAGAAACTGAGGGGCATTATTTTTTCAAATAATAAATAAATTAGTCTCACAAATTTTGGCTTACAATTATGTAATATCTATAAATACAAGTGGCTACTTGGCGGAAGTGGAAGGCTCCAGACATCTTTATCTTCTAAATAATTCTTAACCTTATAATACCCTCTTTTCATTAATGTAGTTTTTACATGTGATTTGAATTTTCCCTCAGTGAGCCCTGTTATATTTTTCGGGATTTTATTGTAAAAACGAACGCAGTTGCCTAAAAATGACTTTTTTTACTTAGTCAGTCTAAATCTCGGTACAGCTATCCTACCTATCCTTATTTCTAGTGTTATAATTGTGATAGTCACAGTTCAATTTAAATTTATGTAGATTTTTGCGAATGTGCATAATATTTTCAAAGATATACAAAGAAGGTAAAGTTAATATACTTATTTATTTCTTTATAAATCTCTTAATGATTCCCAATCCGTAGATAGCGCGAACCGCTCGCTTTTGCGAAATAAAAATGGCCTCTACTTCAGCAGCTGATCCCCACAGCAAAATGCCGTATGACATTATGCTGTGGAAGTAAGCAAAGTAAACCATCTTAGCTGTAGCTCCGTGAGTTTTAGTTTAAGGCGGATATTACACTGCCGCCGCTTTCCGCTGCAGTGTGCGTAGCGATGGAACTCCGTATGGCGCTTATCCGCACGGAAATGTGTCTGTGCTATACCCTGCGGTTTTTGTACACATATCGAGATTTTATTGCCAAAGCTCAACGCACAGCACACTTCAGCGGTGTCTAGTGTTGTGTGTTTTGCGCCTAAACCTTCATTAGGGATTAACAACAAGGGAACTTTAGAATAAACAACATAGTAACAAAGATAAAATATCACAGATTTATTCTTACACACATATTCAAAGGAAGGCTCAACAGAAGCTGCTCATCCAGAAGCTAAGCAACTGGTTGTCATGTGGGGAGACTCCGAGCACTTGTTTCAACTTCACCACAGCAACAGACTTTGCTCCTGATGCTTCTACTGCTGCTTTCACTGATTTCGCTATTCTGTAAATGTCAAAACGAAAAATATCAGCAATCCATGTAAAAGTACTCTATCTTTTTTTTTACTTTTGTGTTCTGGATGAGCTTTGCAGCATACTTTTTATCTCGGATAATTGGAAAAGTTTGGGGTGCAACTTTGAAGTACTGGCAGCTGGCATCAAAAAAGAAGGGGGTTGGAGAGATTTACACATTGAGTCCGTTAAAATTATAGGTATAATTGTTATTGTTCACATTCATAGTTATGCATTCCTTAGGCCATCTTACCCGAGCCATTCCAGCTGTAAGCACTTGACATGTTGATGTAGTACTGCATCATTAAACTTTTCATTTCTCATGGCACTTTCAATTCGATTCATCAGTGTTGGACCTTAAATAAATGTTTTAACCAGTAACAAACAAGTAAAAAGCTTCCATGGAAACCAGCTATGAGCAAAGATAAAGAAACCTTTTGTCAAGACTAGTTTGGAAGCTCCGGTTTCGTAGACGACCGAAGCGGTTGGTAGCTAGCTAGAGGTCTACTATACTGTTTCTTTCATTGAAAGTCCAAGTTCTCATCATTACTATTATGGTTTTACTGCAACGTCTGCTACCTATAATTTTATAAACTAGGGGTAATTAGCAATTTTCGGTTTGAAACGATTCTATTACTACAATCGCTGACGCTTAAACGTCAGCTGCTGATGGGACGACGCCGGGATCCGTGGATAACACAATCTGATCCCGGGGGCGGCGGAGACAAACCCGAGCTACCTAGGTATATTTATGTCCTGTGATTTTAGTGTCAAGTCAACTCGTCCAATCTAGCAGCTAAAATTCGTAAAATTGTAATCCTAACTAATATTATAAATGCGAAAGTTAGTTTGTTTGCTTGTAACGCTTTCACGTCTCAACTACTCAAAAAAATTTCTGTATGCAAAAACAAATTTTGCATACAGAAAAGGACATAGGTTACTTTTATCCCGAAAAAATAAACGGTTCCTGTGGCGGCGGGTGAAACCGCGGGGCGCAGCTTGTAGAAATAAAGCAATTGAAACTTGTCTAGGGCTCAAGGTCTTCTTACATTTAGCAGGTATTGCTCCTGACCATTTTAAGCAGAAATTGTTGTTTTCCGTCTCTTCTAAAACACATCCACTTGGTGGCATCTGCCCTTCACTAAACCTTGTAATATGTGACAGATCTGGGACTGGTACTAATCTTGCTATTCCATTTATCACAGTAGATGGGTCTCTACTAGTTGTTTTTATATAGATCTGAAACAAGAAGTTCTCTAGTAATGGATTTTTAAATTCTTTCCATAAATGGACAATCATAAAGCTGGAAAATAAATAGTTAAGCATATTATACAAATCTCTTGGACTCTAAATAAAGTATAATATAACTAAATTAATATGCAATAACAAGTGCAAAGGGTGTTTTTATTGCTTACAAGTGATCTCTTACAGACAACCTTTGGATGGAATAAGTACATAATCATGCATGAACATTTTGATGGCATTTCTTTTTAATCCCCGACACCAAAACTATGGGTGTTATAAGTTTTATGTCTCTGTGTGTGCATTTGTCTGTGGCATTGTAGCTCCCGAACAGATTAACCAATTTTGATTTTGTTTTTTTTTTATTTGAAAGGTGAATTAGTCAGGAGTGTTTTTAGCTTGTCTGTGTTTTTAAATTGTTTAATTTTTTTTAATGCCATATGTGGCAAACAAGCAGGCCTAGTTTATCAGTTAATCAATGTTCAGTAACCTTGTTGTATGTTAAAAGCTGTCCACACTGCTAAGCACAAAGCTGACACAACACCAGCACAGTTATGTTTGTATTTCATGAAGAGTATCATAACATAATACTTACATTTATACCTATCAAGGTACAATACAACAGAGTTCTAAATGGTTCCTTTGATACCAGATTCTGCAAAGTTCTCAGAGGTATACATTCTTCATCATTTGGTACAGAACATGTACCCGGGTCAAATATGGACCCTTTCGTCATACTTGAATTCAACTTGTTCAAAAGGTCCTGGCTGGAGTACAGGGTTTCAGAGTATATGTTGGCACCGGCTTGGAGCATCCAGCTGAACTTGGAGTGGAGCCTTTTGAATACTGCTTCATCACCTTAAAACAGATTTAATAGTTCTATGGTCAGATCTTGTAGTTATATTCAAAGATAGGATCTAAATCTGATCAGAGGTAGTTTAAGTCACAGAATGAACTTATTAGTACGTACAAAAATATACTTAGGAAAGGATAGAAAAGTTAAAATCATGCTAACATCAATAACTTGCCTGTCCATACTTGTTACTGAGATAAGTCAAAAATCTTAATTAAAACAGCATAGTTTACAGCCCCCAGATTTCAACATGTTTTAGAATAAATTAAATGTAAGTATTTTACCAGTAAGTTGAATTAGTGAGCGAGATTGTCCAAAATCATTTCTGCCCGTTTTTAAGCGGAGTGCTCTTTGTGAGCAGATCTGCTGCTCATTATCAAACACTGTTCCAGCTAGCTGCTGCAACTCCTTCGATATCTCCTGCATATGCTCCGAGAGTAGTGTAGATATATTTAATAGTAGCATTTTATCTTTCATCAGCACAACAATAGAAAACCATCTTTTAAGTCCGCGGGCGCGCGTGTCTCGCAGTTGAAAGGTGAAGCTGAGGACGTGACCATGTGTGTCACTGAAGTATACAACACCACCCTCTTTGCTCCAGTTTACCTGGAAAGTATTGACTAAAATGTTTTTGGCAATAAACACCAAACGGGAATGGGAGTTCTTTTCTTCGTTTAAGTATGTTATTGGGCTAGTTTAATACCTACTTCACAAGTGATACTTCTTATCGCTGCTTGCCTCAAAAACGTCGTTACGTCTGCATTAGGGACCGATTCCCTACTGCAGAATATTGTGCCGTCATCATCTCTCGAAACCAAAACCGTTTCAGGGCCCAACGAAGTGCAACCGTTGCACTGAACCGCAGATTTTGATGGATTGGTTGTATGCTCCTCGTTGTCTGTCGTAAAAGTACAAAATATTGGCCGTGGACCGTGAGCTTCACAAAAATGGCACAAACCTACTATAGCATTCATAATAAGGTTATTTCAGTTTTTCTGAGAATAAATGATATTTTCCAACTCAGTTTTAATTTCCAGTACGATCAGCTGATCTATCAGCTGTTTCTCTTTGACATGAGTCTGGAGTCTGGAGTGTTTCCAGATGTTTTTGAGAGCTATCGTACGCTAGTCAGAAAGAAAATAGTAGTTCTATTGGGTGAATAAAAATCGTACGCAGTTTTTTTCACTTAAAAAAACTTAAACCAATAGATTTTTTAATGTCCCTGTATAAATAGACACATTGACATTGGTTAGAAACTGCACTGCTGAAAATAGCCTGTTGAATTAATTTTCTTAAAATATTTCACCCTGATTAGAGATAACTCAATGAGTAGTAATGGGCCAACATAATCAGTTTTAAGGTTTTTTGGTACGATAAAGCACGAAAAAAAAAGTTGTTCTATCGTGTACGATTTCCCTGATGCGATCTATTAATCTATTTTACTGATGTATCGCTGATGCGATCCATTGGTAAAATCCGTCTAAAGTATTACTCTATGGGTAAAATGGTCGAAAAATCGTACAAATACGATTTAAATCATACGTCTGGCAACGCTGACGTGACCCGACATTGACATCAAACTTATTTTGACACTGACGCAGCGTGACTTTTTTTTAAAATTTTAATACTCTCACGCGTTGTTAATTTAGCTAGCGTCATCATTTCGAACCAGTGACCCTATTCGGAGATTCGAGATTTTCATCTCACTTTTTTTCATCCTTGTTGCTCTCGTTTGAAACGTCATAGGTGTGAGAGTGACCAAGATAAAATCTCATCTCATCTCACGCGCAGGAATAGCCCCCCAGTGAATTTAGTGCACGCCTTGGCTTCTAATGAACGCTAGTTGGTAGTTGGACCCCGACTCATGATTTTTGCGATAATCTACGATCCGCTGAGCTAAGTCAATAGTCAGAAAACTGTACCTAGCCCTCTATCACCTACATTGTGACTAAACACAAATGTTTTATGCAAGCGTGATTGACAAGGACCATCAGTTTTTTTAAAATCGCCTGCAAAATGTAGTATGTATGTAATGTAGTAGTAAATTGGTTTACCGTTTGGTAATGACGAGGGATCATAGAGACAGAAGTACCGGTAGATACATACCGGCTCGACCACAACCCTCCTCTTTTATCTTCGCCAGTCAGGTAAAATACAGCACGTCTCAGGAATGTTTCTGTGCTAAGCTACTTCTTTGGAACAACAGTAGAATAAAATAAATTCAGAGTACACATGCCAAGGTAGGTATATTTTGTTTGCTCCTAGTCATTTCTACAGATAAACCACATATTTTTACTCATTATTTGTTGATCTAAAATACAATAACAAATCTCATCTCACTAATCTTATATCTTTAAATGAGCAATTCTTGCTAAATATATAATTGGAATCTCGGAATCGGCTCCAACGATTTTCATACGATTTAGTATATAGGGGGTTTCGGGGGCGATAAATCGATCTAGCTAGGAATCATTTTTAGAAAATGTCATTTTATTCGTGTTACGATAATCAACTTAAACATAAACTTGGAAGAAAAATAACAAAAAGGAGGCGTTTGAGTAGTCTCAACTGAAAAATATGACTCTTCCTGACATCTATTGGCGAATAATAATACTATTTTTTGTGAGCAACTAATTGCTTTAACGACACAACAGCAGATGGCGTTGTTAAGTAACACGAAGTCAATCTATATAAATATATACACTTACGTAATTGATTGATAAACTGTAAAAAATTAAGTATTTGTTTCTATAAGATTAAACTAATTGCACTCATGATTTTTTTTTTAAATAACCAGTTCATATTTTTTTATTATTCTATCGGTAAGATCGAAAAATATTATTCATATTTCATCATTTCATTAGTAATTCGTACTTAAATATAATTTCCAAAAAACACAATTAAAAAAATAAAAAAAAATACCGAGCAAAGCTCGGTCATCCAGGTACTATTACTTTAAATGTGAAAGTTAGGATGTTTTGTTACGCAGGGTCACAGCACACATAACAACTCGGAAAGGGATCCGTAACGTATCAGCTCAGTTAAATTAGCTCAAAATAGGGGCAAACCCGGCAATAAATTTACGTAGCAATTAACGTTCGGAACTCGGTGGAGGGGGTCAGTGGCAGTCTACATTTTGGTAACCGATTCGTTGTCCTAAAACCCGTCATCTTAAATTAAGGGCCAATTTTCGTTTATTTAACAATTCATTTATTTTCAAATTTACATGAAAATTGTGATAACAAAAAATGTTTAATTTTAAATTTTCCTACAATTTTGGTCCCATTATTTTTTTCTAGGATCGATATTTACCGAGCGACCTCCAAAAGAGGGGGTGAATTTTTGTTTGATTAACAACTTTCGTGTCAAATTGAAAATAAACGAGCCATTCAATAAACAAAACAACATTTAGACTGCCAGTGACGCCCTCGTAACGAATCCCTTATGAATTCTTTGTTTTTTTTTTCCGGGTCAAATAGTTGGTGGAAGTCTGTGTGGGTCAAATAGTAATTCGACTTGGCTATATCACCTCCAGACTCTTCAATCTTCATACATTTCTATTGGTAATCCGGAATGACCGGGTGACTATAACTATACTAATTTTGGTTGAATAGAAGTACTGTTGAACCTTAACATAAATGTACTAATTTTGATTTAGAAGTATTATAATCTCGTATTTCTATGACACAAATATAGATGTCGCTACTTGAGCAGACATTGTGCTAAAATTGATAGGTACTTGATGTCCACACCATAACAGTATGGTGGTAGTCTCCTTGAAATAGTTGGTTAATAAATATGATGTGTGACGCTAAATGTCAAAACAATTTGAGGGCGCTTGCTCTACTGGCCTCAGTGCTACCACTTTTGCACTTTTTGCGCTAGAATTAGCGATACTTTTAGAAGTTTTGGCACTTATTGTAGCATTTAACTTAATATGTCGTACATATAAAATAATCAATAAATTAAAAAGTAACAAATAGAAAACAAGCTATGACGGCACCAAATGGCGGATTTTGCCATTAAGTTAAAAACAAAGACTCAAACGTATTTATGGTATTTATAACATTCTGATTAAATTAACGAGTTTGTGTTAAAAGTGTATGTGATGCCGTGTTGTTTTCTTAAAAATTAAGAACGTTAAAGTGTGATGTAAAGAAATTACGAATTCATTCACAATCAACAAAGTTAACATTTTTTTTTTCTAGGAGTTTTGTTACGTCACGTGACTATCGGCCTCTGTCCTAACGGATGAGATGTTATTTTCACTCTCACTCATTACGACTTTTCAAACAAGAAAGACTAGGACCAGAAAGCGTCTCACGCGCAAGAATAAGGCCCAGATGGCCATACTATCAATCGCATACGACAGTTCGCATGGTCATAGAGCCCCTTTCATTTATTGTCTAGTCAATCTAGCCATTTCTTATTTCATTGACTTGGCAACACTCGCTGATGTTGACTTGACCGTTCCGACCGACCAATATTTTTGGATGATTTTTAAGTTTTCTGTTTGTTTCTACAGTAATTTGCCGAATTTTTTAGTTTATTTTACTAGTCCGTTGAGTTGAGTGTGTCTCCTCCGGTTAGTGTGGTGTTGAATGTGTAGTCTGTGTGGTGAGATAGAAACTCCTGGAACTGAGATAGAGACTCGAAGTTTTGTGTCTTAGAAATAAGATCCTAGGACTCCTACAAAATAAATGATGTCGTTGTCTTGAAGAAAGTGTTGCATAGATTCTGAAAGTGAGCTATATTAGTATTAGGTCAATATAATAAAGTAAAACCCGTATTTTCTATGGTAAACCCGGCACATAACCTCTAACCTAACCAACCAAACCTAAAAAATCTCACCAAACTAAAACCTAAGCAAAATTATGTTGAATGTAGGCTATTATGACTAGTTTTGTTTTATAAGTATTAAGTATTAAAAGTTTTATAATTTTGTATGTACTTACATAAGGTTTTTGAATAAAGAGTTACATGTATGTCATATTTTTATCATCGTTAATTATTATTGATTGCTGATACTTGTTGATTTTTTTTGTTTATAATTATGTAAAGGTGCTCCTTATTCGAGCCATGTTTTTATTGCAATATGGGCCCGGCAATATTGCCGGTAGCCCGGCCATCATCAGCCATGCTAGAAATGTATGACGATATAGCCCGGCCACCCTTAAAATATTGCCGGGCCAGTAATGCATTAAAAATATGGCCCGTCTTGTGATTACCAGCCATCAATAATTCATTGTTTCCCCTATACCAAAATAATAATATAAAAGTTTCATTAATCTGTAATATATCTACCTACAGCTATAGCTATTCGAACCATCGATATAGTTATAGTTATGTATGTAGTAAGTCCATGACACGAATACAGATGGCGCTGGCAGGTGTTGCTTGTTTTAGCTGCCGAGAGAGGTCTCTATTTCCCTACATAACAAAGTACTCTGTGATCACCTCGCCGGCGCCGTGAGACTAACGTAAGCACTTAAGTGCTGTTGGCAGGCCGCGGGAGAGGACAGACTGAGGGCACGGGGTGACGTAAGCGTGGGGACGAGCTGTGAGCGGTTTACTACGAGGCGAGGCGATTACGCTATTTTTCCGATAAGTGTACGTTGCAGTACGAAGTTTAACACAAGGAATACTGTTAATCTATTACTGGATTACTGATCTACTACTGATAATCGATTACTGGAATACTAATCTCATTTAATATATTAGATCGTACTTGTAGTACTAAGTAGAAACTATATTTCGAAAAACGAAAATTGTACGCTCGAAATGGGCAGGCTGTTGATACTAATTTACAACTTGGAAGATCTTATGTACACAGTTATTCAATAAATATATTCTTATTATTACTGCACGGCTCGAGTTGATCTGGCAATGATCCTGATAATACGTGTGCGTCACGTCAGAACGGATCGGGATGAAATTTAGCTCACAGATAGATTACGGTTCGGAATGGCACATAAGACTACTTTTTAACCGCGGAGCTAGCAAACAATAAAAAACGAATAGTATCGATTTTCAATAACTCATTTATTCAACTGTACACTGATTCACAGTTAACGTCCACGAAATCACAAGCGCAGCTCGATCCGGAGCGGCCGCTGAACCGGCTGCGCGACACTCGTCGACGAAAAATGCTATACGATAAAAATACATCAACGGTAACCCACGATCTTCAGGATGGAAATCATAAACGCGACGATACAAAATAAATTATAATTTAATTATAAACAGAACATGTTACTGTGCCTATCGAAAAAAATTGTCTAAAACGCTAAGTATAGGTCGCGCGCTTATTTCTTAGTGACGGGCTTGTAGGCTAGCTTCCTGGACTTGAGGGAGGACCACTTGTGCCGCTTCATGTAGTAGACGACGGCGGCCAGCATGGAGAACATGCCGATGCACTTCATGGTCATGAGGCGGCGCTCGTCCAGCTCGGGCTCCGAGCACCAGCGCAGGAACGTGGCCACGTCCTTGGCCAGCTGCGACGCCGTCGGCGGCGTGCCGTCGCTGAACTCCGCCGCCTGCAACACAGCGCTGTGAGCTCCGGGGAGAAAAAAGGTTACTCGCCGTGCGAGTCGCGTTTCATTTCTATTAACTATCACCCCCCGTGACAGTACAAAGGCGAAAATTACATAATGTCGTTAATCGGATTGGCTATGATTTTAAGCAGCACGCCCAACATGGGAAATTTTATTTTTATTGCACGTGCGATCAATTGATTTTATCATCTCTTGTTTCAAACTAATCCTACACAGGTGTCCAATCTTTGACACAGAAGAGGTTAGTTTTCTGCTGTTGAGTGCAATGTGGGGGAGTGTGTCCAGAGGATCGTCTTCAACGTATGAATCCATCCGTGATTTTTATTCCTTAATATTATCCTATTTCGATAATTCTCTTTTAATACGATGGGAATCATAAATAGCTAGGGTTGTGCGTTTCACTTTTTAAAAGTTTTTTTAGTAAACTAGCTGCGCCCCGCGGTTGCGTGCGGTCCCACAGGAATCGTTAATTTTTCCATCCCTGGCAACGTGGACGCTTGCACGATGATAGGATGAGTAGTTAGGGCGTAAAAGCGGAACAAACGAATAAATTAGTTTTTACAATTAGGTAGATTCGAAAGTAAAGAATTGATAATTAAAAATAAGCCGCACAAGCCTAGCCACACATCGTTCTAAAAGAAGTATCGGATTGGGATAACGTCAAGGGTAGAACTCGGCGACCTCCCGTAGAGTGCGACGAGTGCACACCAGGAGCCCGCGCCGCGTCGAGTACCTCGTCGAAGAGCACTTGCGCCATGGCCAGCGCGCCGCCGGGGAAGTAGGGGTTGTAGTTCTGTCCCTCGCGCAGCACGACGCCGGCCGGCGCCTCCACGTAGCCCGTGAGCAGCGCGAACAGGTAGTCCTCGCCGCCCTTGCGCCCCGAGCAGATCAGCGACAGGTCCGGGGGGTACGCGCCTGCAACACGCCGACACACGACTGTGAGCTCGCTGCGCGCGCTGCTGTACTCGGACTGCACTCCGCCAGGTGCGGCGTGCCGGTCGCGTGCCCGACACGTTTTATTACACGAAATAAAAAAAAACAAGTATTTGTTTGCACCTAGTTTGATATGAAGAGTTGTGATGATCAGGTGCAAAAAAATACAGCTGATAGAAAAACATCCAAAATCAGTTTAAACGAAGTAGAATTTTGAAAATCATTCTCATTGTGGAAAAAAAAGCACAAGAAGTATTGTCTCAAAAAAACTGTTTGAGCATAGTTCTCTAAATTTTCAGTGATTACAACACTTTTTTTTTCTATTATTGAATAGCCAGATTAGTTTAACCGAGTAACTTATTCTTATTTGTGTTCTTATTACGATTATACCAATATAAACGGCCAAAATAAATTCCACGCGCCGATCTCATTTTACCAACAAATATGATATACGATTTTCAACTCTAAATGAAGTGTCTTAAGTGAACGTGTGTGTGGATGGAAAATCATGGTATGACCGAGCCTAAGCAAGACCGAAATAAGTCATTTACAAATAGTGCGAAAGAGACGAATGACGATGGCGAATGACATCATTACGTGTTAGCTCCCGGGATGCTAGACCTTGGTTTTTGGATCACAGGATACAGCATCACACATCACAACTAGGCACCTTCACAGCCCCACCCTAGTTTAAATTAGCTGTTACCCGCGATTTCGTTTGCGTTTATTCAGGAAATAGTATGCAAAAACCTTCCTCGTGATGTACTGTAACGAATTATCAAATCACATCAAAATCCGTTGAGACATTTAGCAGTGAAAAGCTAACAAACAGACTGAGTTACATTCCATTTTGTAATACTAGTGGCTCTGTAAGCTGGAGAGCTCGCGGCTAACGCCTGTCCTCCTCTATACGTCGCATTTCTCAACCGATTCTCGTAAAATGTTTGTGGACAGGTTCGATAATTACTGTTTTATTGTCTGTTATTGTATTGTATATTAAAAAAAAAACTATTTAATTATCGAACTTACATACAAAATTTTAAGAGAATTGGGTAAAAAATGCAACCTGTAGAGAGAAAGCGATCCGGCAGAGTTCTGACATACGAAAGCATTTTTGTCGTAGCTGAAGCATAGACAGGAAGAGAATAACAGCATGCGGATATTGCCCGCCAGCGGCCGTGGACCAATTACATGCGCGAACAGGAAATCTCTCGCACGCCGCATGAAGGTTCCATCGAGTAAATGTGAACCGTTTTGCATGTGGGACCTCTGACACACGGGCTCTAAGGACCAATGAAAATGAGCCTTCACAGTAATAGGCAGTCTGTCATTGTCCAACAGCATCGCAAGTCATATCAGTCTGTAATTCCGCTATATTACAGACTGCTATGCCTTGCAATGCCAATAAAAGCTGCAGTGTACCGTTGTTGGCTGCTCTAGCCGCATTTTCGTTGGGGTATGGCGAGGGGAAGTAGTCCGAGAGTTTCCCTGGCCGCTCGAAGAAGTTGCCTTCCTCATCTGGGCCATCCTTTACCATCACCTGCAAATAAACATACCAATATTAATAACTAGCAGTTCGCCAAAGCCTCGCAATTCTCGACCAACTTTACTCGTGTTTTAACTTAAAAATTGTATTAGCATGAACTACTTGCCTGTAGAACTATATGAAGATTGGATCAAAGGTAGTCTGACAATGAAATTTAATTCCCATTTGTCCTGGGAGACCCTGACACTGACGCTTCTCCGAGTCGACTTTCCTACATTAGCAATTTTTGTTTACCTAACATTTTTTTAAAGTTCCATACAGTATAAAGTTTTCTAAATAGTTTCATATGTGGACCCTCATAGAGCACAGTAGTTTCTTGTCATAATTGTGGTGAGAGGTATGTGTTAGAAGCTAGTACTGACCTCGGCAGCCTCCGCCTTGGCCTCCTCCTCCGTGTGAGACACATCCACCAGGTTGCGGAAGGCGATGTATTGCAGCGAGTGGCATGCTTTACACACTTGCTTGTACACCTCATACCCACGACGAATGCTAAATAAAAAAAGAACATGTGAAATATCGATTAGGATCTAGCACAGCCGCGCGCCGTGCTTCCAGTTACAATACAGTACAGTACATTATGGCAAGCAATAGACATGTAGATGAGTGAATACTGCATGATGTCATCTTGCATCCTGATTAGCCTGTCAGTCTCTTTAAATCTTTTTTTCATCTCCCCCCTAAGTTTGTTTTTGCAGGGTAGTAGTTATGGCCTTGGGAGCATAATGTAACCCATTGGCCTGGCTTCAGGTCACGGGGAATCTACCCCGTGGTCACGTTAGCTACGATTCTAAATCTCAGCTAGAGCTAGATGTCTACCAGCGTCATTCTAAGCTGGGCCAGGTGAACCACAAAACAATGTGTTTTTTTACATTGTTTTGCCATAAAATAAACAGTTGTGTAATTCTAATATGAATAATGTGAGGAGAGATGAAGCCCAAGAACATATTGATTATGATATTTTGTACACCAATGTCTTCTTGTTACAAAGGGTTGTATATTTCTTTTTTCAAATACAACATATTGTATATTTGAAATGTATAACAATTACAAAAAAGTGCCATCAGTAAAATTAAGTCATGATCATCATTGGACTCTGTTCCCATTCAGCTTGAAAGCAGTCATAATAGTATAATAAGTACCTGCCATGATCCAAAGATGAGAACCAGCCACTGTGGTTCCAGGGCATGTGAGGGGGGTGTGCTTCACTGCCGGAGGCTTGCACTGACTGTTCCAGGGCAAATAAGAGCGCCCCCACTCCACCGCCTACCACTCCTAGTGTGGACAGCAGCTGGAAACATAACACTCTGTATTATAGATAATGCTTTATTGTTTCAAAAACTAACTGAACAATGGATGAGGGATGAAAGGATTGATTACACAATAAGTGAAGAAATTTTTTAATAATGTTAAAAGCACAGCTTAAAAAACCGACTTCCTGTCATCCATGTAAACAATTTTCAGACTTTTGTTGATATTTTAGAAACTGCTTGACCAATTTCGATAAAATTTATATGGGACCATCTCTAAAGTATGATCTAAAAAATAAAAAAAATCGATTCACAATTGGTGGAGTAATCATGTAAGTTACATACAAAAAAACATACAGCTAAGTTGAGAGCCTCCTCCTTTTTGGAAGTCAGTTAAAAATGGGGTTAAATGCCGCTTGATTATCATTAAAAATACTTCAGTTTTAACTATCTATTTAGTGAACTACTTTAGGCTTTATCTCCATTCAGCAACATAGTTAATGCATACTCATTAAAATAATTGAATACCTACAATAATATTGTAAATTCATAAAAAATTTGGCTTATGGTCAAAACTGAGTGGGCGACCTGCATTCTAGAAAGGTAACTAAGCAGTGAGTTTTCATGTGGTTGGACCTAAAATACTTTTAGCCTGGAAAAATGTTGTACAATGAATAAGTGGGATACAGTTTTAGCGGTACTTCACTATAAACCTGTTATAGTTTCAATAGCAATGATTTCTAAATCAGATGACATACAATGATAAACAATTCAGGTCTCAAAACTTCTTGGGTTTCTATTACACATTTTTTTTTAAATTAAGTAACTATCATACCTTTTAATTACGGGCAAGTATGTAATATTTACAGTATTTGCAAATTTTTTAAGATGGTATTTTCAGGGTAAATATTTAATTTGAAATCAGTTTGTAACACGTAATTTCTAATGAGATTTTTTTTCCCTATACTTACTTATAGTGTCCTTTCAATGTTTAGTTTGAATGTCAAGGATAGTTCAGTTTTTCAATAACTTATCTACTGGCAGGAGTAATAGCCGCAAGTTGATTTAAAGAAGTTGCACTTACCACTTTTCTACTTTTGGTCCATCCTTGAGTGTTGGTGGACAGCTGACAGACCTGCAATGCATGGGCACTATTAGAATTTTGGTGTAATTGTTACATAATGCAAAATAGGTTATCACTCGCCCATGAATATTTAATATCCACATGGAATCACGATACTTATGCCCTCGGTCCATATCAACTACATAATTACGTAAATAGAGATAAAAAGCTCTCAAGAACTGTAAAAACTGCAGAATGCACCACTTTTCCTTGACGTCTCTCAACTTGATTATTTTTAGCTATAATAACACGTCGATCACTTTCACGACTTGTAATTGCATTGGCAATGAACTAGGTATTAATACACGGTTATTTTCTATACCTGGGGTCCTACTATCCCGAAATTTTTGAAAAGACGTGCCCCACAAATCCTACCGACGGCGGCCGCCATGATAGAAAAACGTCGTGTGAGACGACCAAGTGACAGCGGTCAGTGAGACCGCACTGACGTTTTCATAAAAAGTTTTCACCCTATTCTCTTTGCGATCTGGCAACACTAATTTGATACACACTGCACAAGTGGAATGCAGTCATAGCGGCTTTCCTCTAGATTTGTGCCAGTATCCATAGACTATGATAACTCTCGCAAAGTGCGAATAAAAATAACCATAAAGTCAATTTTGTGAAATTTTGTCAGTGTCAGAATTAGAATGCTTGCTTTTATTCATTATTTAGGGTTATGTTGTGATTTTGCGCAATAATATAATAATTCATGTTTTAAACCAAAACATGAATACTGGGAATATTGCATAAATAAATGAAGTTAATTTCATTTCAGAATTTTTGTAGTCGTTCCGTAGTGACAATCTTAAAAAGGTAAGCACACATTCAGATTTGTATTACTATTTTGTCAGATAACGCCGGCGTTTTGTTTTTGTATTTACTATTGTAAATGCTCAGCAGTGTGCGTTACCAGACTAAAAACTATGATGATTATGATGTAATACAGAAATTATCGTGTATTGCAGGTATAAAAGTGCTGGAAAAAGTTCAGAGAATAAGATGTTCGTGCAAAAACGAAACTCCTTGACCGGGACTACCGAGTGGGACGTCGGAGTTGATCACGATGTTTATGATTATCATCAAGAGATCGCGCGTTCGGCGTTCGCTGATATGCTTCACGATACTGAGAGAAATAAGATGTATTACGGAGCTTTACGATTAGCTATTGAGAAAATGCATAAAGACGGAAAGAAAGCAAATGTGTTAGATATTGGTGAGTGTGACTTGAAAAGTAAGCAAAACTTATTTTTTGTAAGTGAATAAAGTGTATTTCAACTTGTTAGAACTGCAGATGTGGAACTCATTGCTTGCATCTGTCTTGCCACCTAAGTACAATCCAGGGGTGTTCAAGAGTAAAGTGAATAGGTATCTCCTAGGCAATCGTGTTACATCTTCGATCACGGCGACACTTTCCATTGGGTGAGTCAGTCGTCAAACACATACCTAGCCCATTGTAAAAAATAAATAAAATGTAGATTCAAAGACCTAAAAAGTTGTTAATAAATCAGATTCAATGAGTTTACATGATATTAACATGTATTTCTTTTTAATTAGGTACTGGCACTGGACTCCTATCAATGATGGCAGCGAAGTGTGGAGCCGACACAATCACGGCCTGTGAAGCATTCAAACCTATGGCCGAATGCTGCCTCAAAATATTAGAACGAAATGGATTTGCAGATAAAATTAAAGTCATACCTAAGAGGTCTACAGAGATAACTGTGGGGGAAGGAGGTGATATGGAGCAGAAAGCAAATATTCTGGTCACTGAGGTGTTTGATACTGAGTTGATTGGTGAAGGTGAGAATCATGCTTACTCTAAGGCATATTATGCTAAATCTTGCACTCATACAACTCATGCACGTGACCACCCTTCGTACGCGTCCGCGTTAGTGCTCACACTATTTTCAATTCTGATACGCGAGTATTAGCGCGTGTATTTCCTTATTGCACAGTAAGAGGATTCGGCTTTTATAGACTAGTAACTAGTATCACGCTGCTGGTGTCGTTGGCGCTGTTGGCGTATTTCTAATCGCATTCCCTGATAATATTGAGTGCTGCACACAAGCATCAAGCTGCTCACAAGCACAAATATCCGTCGCACGATGGCGCCGGTCGTACTATTTTTCGATATATTGATAAAGATTGACACAGGAGCGGAAGGCGGACAGACATGCTAATGTTTGGGGATGCCTTCATAAATCGTCATATTGTTATTCATATTTCAGGAGCCCTCTCCACGTTCTCGCACGCACACAAGTACCTACTGGAAGAAGACTGCATTGTGGTCCCGGACTCGGCCGTCATCTATGCACTGGTGGTGGAGTGCCCATTCTTACAGAGATGGAACAAAATGGACGATGTTGTCGTCCCAGACCTAGGCTTGCTGTTGAAGACACCACAAAAGGTAGAACTGGGCTTGAAGTTAAGCATTAGTTAGAAAAAAAAAATCAAGTCTCTGGCCCTAGCACAGAGGCGGATTCTATGTTGACTGCACCGTAGGTAAGTGCTTCTTAGGCGCCCTTTTAACAATCATCACACAAATCCCACTAATGTAACAGTCTGAAATTTTGTGCGTGACTGTGTGAGAGTGTGTGTTTGTTTGACTTTACTGATATTACATGCGATGCTCTAAAACAAATCAGAGGTCACGTCACCCCTTCGTCTCTCGATCCGCTCTACACTAGTTTCACAAACATCGCAACATCGCAATTCTATCTAACTAACATTATGGATTTAGGCGATGTAAGGACTTATTCCGTTCAGCGCTCCGTACCAGATCAGCGCCCAACCGGCGCCTGACCAGCGCTTGACTAGCGCTTGAACAGCACAGCGGATCTCGCGGTCCGACCGGCGTCAGCCTCATCTCATCTCGTGTAGGTAAATGAAAAACGATGGTGTTTCTTTTTTCTGAGTGATGAAGAGAAACAGTGTGATGGAAATCCACGCGACAGGAAACGCGCTCGTTTTGAGGACGGCTTATTCCCAGTCATCGCCACTGCCTACGTCCCCTCTGGCAATGAAACGGGGAAAAAAGTGAGGTGGCACCGCCGCTCTTGTACAGAGCGGTAAATAGACTCCTGTAGGAGTAACCAAATACACGAGGCGCGTTTGGGAAGCTCTACTTCTGTATGAAAAGTATTGTTGCGCTAGTCGCAGCCGACGATGAAACTATACGCTAATCTGTGGCGATGTTGTTTACAACTACCGATAGGTAACGCAGATTAGACAATAGTAGCCACTCGAGCCGCGCGTTCCATTGTTAAATCAGGAACAAAAGAAATATTTCTGGAAAGCAATTATTGTGCACCGTTTTTATGATGTTTTTATCTATTGAATAATAGGGTGTTTACTTCAATCTTTTGTACTGTCCGAATGTTCTAGAATGAACGCGTGGCTCCGCGTGATAAACAACTTTTTGTGTGCTTGCGCTATTGTTAAATCGAATACTCTGGATATCTTAAAATTGTATAAATACGCGGACGACCGACGACTCGGCAGTCAGTTTTGATTACGCTTTCAAAGTGCTAACATCAAAGTAATTGCACGAGTAGTGTTCAGAGTGTAATAGTGCAAGTGTCTAGTGTAGTGTAACAGTGTTTGTGTGTGTGTAACTGGTGAATAAAGTGAATCTTCGGATACTTCGACGTTTCATTCCTTTTATCCAACCCCGCTCGTAACAGTATGTTTTCTATTTTATTTTATGGATTTAATTAGGAATATAAACCGTGTTTTTTCGTTAAACTTTCCGTGCGCGCCCCAGGTACTCAGTACAGGTACAGGCCTAGTTTGCCTTTAAGATAATCCGCCTCCGCTCTAGTTTGAAAAATGGTCTGAATAATTGCCTGGTTTTCCTCAAATTTTATCTCGAAGAAATTATACAATTAACAAAGACATTATTATTAATTTTGTGCATTGAGGATTTCGATTCTCGGGCCGTGTCATGCCTACGCCTTAGAGTGAGTGGTAGTTGTGATGGGCAATAATGAAAAAGTATACTCTTTATTTATTCTATGTCTATTCTTATTTTATTGAAAATCCAAAATTTTGAAAAATCCGGTCGTAATTTTATTTCATTTTATTTTATTTTATTGTACAGGAAAAACAGACGGCTGCTAATTTTACACAGTAGATAGACGATAAGTGTTAATACAAAAGCCAAAGTAGTTTTCACTTATAAGTAAAAAAAACCCTCTAAGAATATATAATTAATTAAGTACCTACCTCACACAAATACTTACCTATATTTACAAAATTAATTTTTATTATTATAACTTTTATTTTCCATTTTATTTTTTGTAGAACCATCTCTTTTGTTGAATTAAAAAAACAGTTCTTCAGAAATGAAATTGTTAAAAGTAACATGCCTCGTAGTAATAAGTCGTAATCGTAAATAAGTCGAAGTTTGCTGAATAGTTCTGGTTGAAATTAATAAGTGTGCGGATAAAGAACGAGTTTTTGCGATACTTCGTTTCATAACGTGGAATATACAGCTGAAGACTGTTTCTACGAGACGCTAGATTTAGAGGAGTCATAAGACCTATCCGACACAATAGTGAAGGGCAGTCGATCCTACCAGATAAATTATTGTTCAAAAAGGTCAAATCAGCTATCTCCCTTGTGATTCGAACAGGCAACAGATGATGGTGGAAGCAAACCTCCTCATACTCATAGTCAGGACACAATATCTTAGCTTTGAAATTTATAAAATGTAGAAATTTCTTCTGGGGCCTTTCAAAGATATGTATATATTTATTATAATAGGGGTTCCAAATTTGTGAAGCATATTCTAGTTGACTACGTACTAATGAACAATAGAGAATCTTCAAAGTCTTGATCATTTTAAAGTCTTTCGTAATTCGGAGAATAAAGCCCAAGGTTTTCATGACTTTGATCGAGATGTTCTCAATATGTTGTCTGAAGAGTAGTTTAGAATCAAGAGTCACGCCAAGATCGATAACTGAATCGGTTCTCATCAAAGACTGACAATTTATTATGTAACTACATGTGGATGTCCAGACAGATCTACTAAAAGTTATACAGCAGCATTTAGATATGTTGAGATCTGTTAATTCACAAAGATAATGAACAGGAGAGGCCCAAGAATGGATCCCTGAGGCACACCAGATGGGATGAGAGATGGAGCCGACATGAAACCATTCAGACCAACAGTTTGGGTACGACCGCTGACATAAGAGGTGAACCACCTTAGAAGATCAGCTCTTATCCTTGCGGCGTACAACTTGGCGAGAAGGATCGAGTGATCTAAACGATCGAACGCTTTACGATAGTCGGTATATACGGCATCAACCTGCCCTTCTCCTTCCATGCCATTATTGACTACATCGACAAATGAAACCAAATTAGTAGTGGTAGACCTTCCTTTGAGAAAACCGTGCTGCTGGGGTAGGAAAGAATGTTTGAGAGCGGCGTAAAGTTGGTTGTGACCTATTTTTTAGAAATCGGTCTATAATTCGACACATCACGCTTGGGGTCTTTTTTATGGATCGGGGTTATTGTAGCAGATTTCCAAATGCTAGGCAGGACACCTTTAGTAATAGATCTATTAAATAACAGAGAAACGGGATGTGTCAGACTTTGTGCGTAGTTAACTAATAAGTGCGGATGCAGGCCATCAGGTCCGGCTGATTTATTGCAATCTAGAGTTTTTAGTAATTTTGAACATATTAAAAAAAAACCTGATATCTCAAGACAAATGCTGAGACATGGGTAACCCTATCGGAGTTGGCCTTTGTCCAGCAGTGGTTTTCTTCCGGCGGAGATGCGATGCTGATCAAGCATCAAGCATCTATGCACACATACACAGCACTAAGGCATATAGAAACCTTTCAGGGTGTTACAACTAAAGCTTGATTAAAGCATGATTAACAAAATAGAAGAGAGAAGAGTTTGCAAAACCACACAGGTTCCCTGTAGTTCCTCCCCATTCCAGATGGTCGAATGCCCCGGCTCGGCCGCGGTGCACGACCTGCAGCTAGCCCAGGTCCACCCCTCGCTCTTCAAGGAGCTCTCGGACACGATACCAGTGTTCTACTACGACTGGTCGGGGAAGAGCCCCATAGAGAAGAACAGGCTGGTGCGGCAGCAGTTCACGGCGCTGTGCAGCGGCTCGGCGCAGGCCGTCTTCATGTGGTGGGAGCTGAACATGGACACCGAAGGTATTTATTATTCATATTTAGATAATTATTCCGGATTTTATTAGAAGTGATATTTAACCGCGCCCGCAGTGTTCCTTGCGGTTAAAATGTAGAAAGAAGAATAGGATAGCTGTACCGAGATTTAGACTGACTAAGTCAAATAAGTCATTTTTAGGCAACTGTGTTCGTCTTTACAATAAAATCCCGAAAAATATAACAGGGCTCACCGAGGGAAAATTCAAATCACATGTAAAAACTACTACTACTACGTATTAATGAAAAGAGGGTATAATAAGGTTAAGAATTATTTAGAAGATAAAGATGTCTGGAGCCTTCCACTTCCGCCAAGTAGCCACTAGTATTTAGAGATATTACCTAGTTGTAAGACAAAATTTGTGAGACTAATTTATTTATTACTAGCTGTCACCCCGCGACTTCGTTCGCGTTTATCTTAATTATTTAAATAAATATACATATATACATATATATGTGAGCTATCCTATCTGTTAAGTTAGATCGAACTGCACACGGTGTGCAAATTTGATTGAAATCGGTTAAGTAGTTTAGGAGTCTATAGCGGACAAACAACGTGACACGTAATTTATATATATTTAGATTTGAAAAAATAATGCTCCTCAGTTTTTTGCCTGTTCTTCTGAGTAGAGGCTCTTTATCCGAGCTAGGCGGTCGAGTCTATTTAAATAACTTTGACGTTCGTACGTTCGTCGACACGTGTTTCGCTTCTCCACGAGGCATCCTCGGGAGTGGTGACTCCGAGCGCGCGGCCGAGAACGATGAACAATGTGTGTGTGTGTGTGGCTTCCAGGCCGGCTCGTGCTGAGCTGCGCGCCGCGGCCCGCGCCCGCGCCGTGGCGCGACCACTGGATGCAGGCCGTCTACTACCTGCCCGCCGAGACCGCGCTCACCCAGGACCAGGTCCCTGCCACTTCTATTTTGACGTGACATACATACATATCGCCACGCCTTTCCCTCGAGGGGGCTGGCAGAGGTGTACGACACCCACACTTTGCCGGACCATATTCAGTTCCAAATGTGACGGGGGCAAGCCTGTCGCCATACACTGGGCTCCAGTCATGTAGCAGATGACAATCAATACTCACATATGTTCACACAATTAACAAATTGGTGCGTGCCGTCGGCTGGGTCCGAACCCGCTCCCTCTGGCTTGAGAGGCGGGTTTTTTCATGTACAATAGGTCGGCGTTTGACCACCAACTCGCCTGATGTTAAGCGACGTTGAGGTCTAAGATGGTGCACGACGACCTATAAGGTACTTATTCACTCTAGCTTGAAAAAAAAAACACTCAAGGCTTGGTCATTCGACAATTATCTACCCACACATACGTTTATTTACGCTGCTTCATTTAGACAAAGTCTGTCACAGCAAACTTTGTAATAAGCTAGCCTCTTATGGCGTACATGGTAGCCTGCTTAGATGGATAACCTCATACCTTAGTAATAGGAGTCAACTAGTTTCTCTCAAAGGGTTCCTCTCATCCCCAACGTTGGTCACCTCTGGGGTCCCCCAGGGCTCTCATTTGGGGCCCCTCTTATTTGCTTTATTTATTAATGACCTCGTTGATCGATTGGCTTGTGAAAGTTTACTATATGCTGATGATTTAAAAATATTTCACACTGTCTCATCCGCACATGACTGTAGTCTTTTGCAAAATGACCTAAATACTGTCTCAGACTGGTGCAAATCCAATCACATGTACCTCAACATCAGCAAATGCTTTGTTGTGTCATTTACTAATAAACGACTTAAGATTGTCCATGATTATTCGATTGATGGTCAAGTTATTACAAGAACCAATGTGGCTAAAGATTTAGGTATTATGTTTGATGATAGACTTTCATTCAAATCACATTATCAATATATTACAACAAAAGCGAACCAACTCCTCGGTTTTGTTCTAAGATCCACCAAAAGCTTTAAAAGACCTCGTTCTACTCTTTACCTGTTCTTTACTCTTGTCAGAAGCATCTTAGAATACGGAAGTCCAGTTTGGTCACCGTTCTACAAAGTCCATATTAATACAATAGAGAAGGTACAGAATAAATGTCTCAGAATATTATGTTACCGTCTGCATCTGGGGCGTCCCTTGCATAGCTACGAGGCGAGATTGGCTAGATTCAATGTTCATAAATTGGAATCGCGTCGGAAGTTCTTCGACTTCCTGTACCTTTACAAAATTATTCACTCAATAGTAGATACCCCTGAACTTCTCTCTCAAATAAACTTTAATATTAAGTATAGTGCACGTAGGTCGAATCGTACTAATCTATTTTCTTTACTAGTTTGTAAAAATAACATTTCATTTTATAATCCGTTGGTAAGGATGGCACGTCAGTACAACGAGACTGTAGGAAATAAAATAGATGTCGATATATTTACGCCAAAAATGTTATCATACGTTAAAACATTAAAGGATATTCTTTACCCTCTGCCCTCCAGTTCAGACGCTACCTCTGGTACGAGTCTGACTGCCCCAAACACGTCAGTAATGTAATTGTACTTGTAAAAACATTTCAAAACAATATCGGTGAGTGCGCCCACCCGCGCGCATTATTCTTCTTGTTGTGCATTTCTTTCTTTTTTATTAAATGTATAACTTAAATTTGTCTTCATTATATTATTTTTTCTATGTATGTATGTCTTGAATTACAATCTAGATCATAAGTTTTTTTGTTGGGTTTATATTTTGTAATGATTGTAATTTGTGTTGTGTACTTAAATAAATAAATAAATAAAAGTTGAAAATCGTAAATCATATCTGATTGTAAAATGAGATCGGTGCCTAAAAAAATTTTTTTTTTAAATGTTTTTATTGCTATTGATTATAATAGAACACAAATAAGAATAAGCTGATCGGTTAAACTTTAAAGAACTAATTTGGCTAACTAATGATCGAAAAAAAAATGTGGTGTAATCGCTGAAAATTTAGAGAACTACGTTCCGATAGTTTTTTCAAGAAGATACATTTGTGATTTTTTTTCCAAAATGAGAATGATTTTCAAAATTCTACTTCGGTTAAACTGATTTTGGTACTTTTTTTCTACCAGCTGTAAGTTTTTTTTTGCACTTGATCATCACAATTATTCCTATCAAACTAAGCGCAAACAAAATACTTGTTTTCGTTGATTTCGTGTAATACCGGGCCTTAATTTTCCACGCTGTAGTAAGATGAAAAGTTGTGTTTCGCTCGGCAGCAAAGTGGAGTCAGTGGCTCCTACTTTTGAAACCCTCGCTACGCTATAATTCGTTTGCTATAATTTAGAATCAGGATTGTATATTTGAATCACACGAATTATACGCTTCGCGTGTGGTTCAATCCTATGGTACTCAATTACTTCAATGGTACTCCATTGCTTTCTCAGATTCCAAAATACAAGTACTCACGCTCAAAAATAACTTTAATCCCACCTGCTCGACAATGACCAATTACATATCACGTAGACTCAACGCCTCCCAAGGCATTGCCTCCCAAGGGAGATAATGTTGTATGAAACTCCCTAAAGAAGTTTTTGAGCAAAGAGGTTAATATTGAGTAAAAACTCAGCAAAGGGACGAGTTATTCGAAAATCTAATTGGCCATCACAAAAAGAAAAACGCAAATGCATGAAGTTTTAAAACAAAAAAACGCTGTTGTTTTTTCTCCTAACTTTCCAATATCTATTAAATTATTATTCTTAGTAGTAATGATATCACAGTGATTGTAAGGATAAATCCCTTCCCTATCAAATAGAATTTTGTAGGGAATACGAAAAGTCGCGTTTCGCAATGTTTGTATCATTTGCCCACACTCGTGTACGATAACGAACCGATGAAAGTTAATAATCCAACATTATTGCACTTTAACAATCGAAGAATCACAAGTTTTAGAAAATAATGTACTCGTACCTACAAAGTCCCGACGCCTTTTGGTTTCCAGCCAAAACTCTAAAAACGGTGTTTGAAGTTATAACATGTTTTCTCAGTTCCTTTTTATTGCCTCGCAGAAAGTGTGAAAAGTAGAGTATACACCTCTGGGATGAAGCATTCTCTTCGTCTTGGGTGGCTTGAACCCCTCGCTTCACTCAGGACTCTACATAACTCCCTCGCTTTGCTCGGGCGTTGTATTATAACTCCCTCGCTGCGCTCGGAAGTTAACTCTAGGGTCCCTCGTTCCGCTCAGGGTTCAATAAGCCGCCGTGACATAAGACCCGTGGCGTAAGAGAGAGAGAGAGAGAGAGAGAGAGAGACTGAGTTAAGAGACTGTTTAACTCCCTCGGTGCAAAATTTGCTATTACAGCCTTAACAAATACGAGTAACTATTTTACATCGCTCAAGTCTCTCTTGAGATGAGTGGAGGAAACTCTACATAGCTCTTTCCGAACGAGGCGGTCGAGTCTATTATAAAACTTTGAAGCTCAGAAGTGTATCTTTGATACCCACTTGAATAAAAACATTTAGACTCTGAGTTTGAGTTTGAAATGATGAACTGTTCTGGTTCCAGCCGTACACACTGGTCTCGTGCCACGACGAGTACTCGCTGTGGTTCTCGCTGGAGGCGGGCGGCGGCGCGGCTCGCTCGCGGCCCGTGTGCGGCTGCGGCCTGCACGTGGCCTGGCCGCGCTCGCACGTCGCGCGCCTCAACGAGGCCGCGCGCGGCCAGCGGCTCGGGGACCTACTCGCGCAACAAGTTACCAGCGACTCCGTGGTCCTGGACCTCAACGGGAGCAGCCTCCTCGGCTTGCTCGCGGCCAAGGTGGCGAAGAAAGTCTACATCCACGAGACGTCCCCCTTCAATATTAATATTCTGGAAGACTATATGAAAACGAACGATATAACTAATGTGGAGTTTTTGGGGGACGTTGAAAAAGAGATTGGTGTCTTGAAAACGGTGACGAATGTGATTTTCGATCCGATCCGGTCGTCGTCCTTGCTGCCGTGGGAGGATTTGAAGTCGGCGTACATATTGCACAGATGTAAGGAACATTTGCTGGACGCGCCAGTGATTCCTAGGAGCTTCACTCTGTGGGCGTTGCCGGTGGAGTTTCTAGATCTGCACAAGATCCGTATGCCGGTGAAGACGTGCGAGGGATTCGATGTCACGATATTCGATCGACTTGTGGAGGTATGTGTGTTCGTATGTTCTACTAGCTACTAGCTGTATCCCGCTGTTTCACCTGTGATTCTACAGGAACTGCTATTTTATTTCAGGATAAAAAGTAGCCTAAGTGTTAATCCACAGTATAAGCTAGCTCCATACCAAATTCCATCTTAATCCGTTCAGCTGCACGGGCATGATTGATTAACAAGCATTGACATTTATAATATTAGTAGGACTGAAGAGGTTTTTAATTCGGATGTGTTTTTCTTATGTTTGTTATATTCCCTATATCTGTAAAGCGGTGGATACTTTATTGAAACTCTAAGTAGAGTCCTGTAGGAAACACGAAAAGTAGCGTTCGGTAATGTCAAAGTAGCGTTCAGTAATGTGTGGATCTTTTGCCTACATTCATGTACGTTAACTAACCAATAGAAGTCCAAGTATTATTAAACAAGTTATACATAAAGCCAAGTTCTAGTTTTCGGTTTCCCGTCAAAATTCTATCTAGTGATTACTCTTGTAGTTACAAATATTACTATGTGTGCTCGAACGCACAGGGTACAAACAATGTATGGCAGCTGTCATGTTAATGTACTGGAGAAAGGTTGCACATGGCACAGTGCTACTTGAGTAATGTCAGTGAACAAGGGGGTTAGTGTTGTTAATTTAAAAAAAATGCCACTTTAATAGAGGTACATTAGTTAAAAAGTGTATCCATGCTGCCCGCAGTACTTAAAAAAACTGAGTCGGTAACAACGTCCACTTCCCAATTGAAGAAAGTGACATTTTTTAACTAGTTTGGGTTTGTGTGTGTGTGTGTAGATGTGCTCAATATAACAAATAAAATAATAAATAAAACTACATGTCTTTGTACAGATTTTATTTAAATTTTCCGTAAGTATCCTGATAGAACAAAGGTTTAAGCCAAATTGAACATTTTAACTTACATCAATACATCTATCCTACTAATATTATAAACGCGAAAGTTTGTATGTATGGATGGATGGATGGATGGATGGATGTTTGTTACTCTTTCACGCTAGAACGGCTGAACAGATCTGGATGAAATTTGGCACAGAGATAGCTTATAGTCTAGAATAGTACATAGGATGCTTTTTAACCGCGGGTGAAACCGCAGGGCGCAGCTAGTATAAAATATGGGAAGAGGATTTCTTAACTTATTAAATAATACATTTTTCATTTCTCTTGCTCAAAAAGTGTGGCGTTGCAGCGTACCAGAGCAAAGATAAAATATCATTTTTCGCCCTAGGAGAAAAAAGTTTTTATTTCTCCTGAAAATGGAACTAAAAGCGGCGACCTTTCCGGATGAATGCGCGTATTGCGTTGCGAAAACAGAAGAGAAAAAAAGATATTGGCGACAATGATTACGATTTTTTAAATTACAAATTGAATTGGTGACCGTAATTCATTCTCAACATTGGATTGGATTGTTTTATTTTCTCGCAATCGAAGTGAAAAGTACAGTGTAACACGCGGGTATAAAAGCTCATTTTCACTCGGTTTCTATTTACTCCCCCGCCAAATCGCGGGAGGAAGACTACCTCGCATATTTTTTTTTTTAATATGTAGAATAGGTCGTCGTTTGACCACCGACTCGCCTGATGATAAGCGACGTTGTGGTCTAAGATGGAGCACGACGACCTATAAGGTGCTTATTCACTCTAGCTTTGAAGTTGTGTAGAGTGAACAAGTACAAAGACGGCAGTTGAGCGAGGCGCTACAAGTGCGCTACTCTTCAGAGCCGTCTTCGGAACGGTTACACCGGACTACATCCCGAAACACGACTAGGTCATTTCACGGCATGGCTAGGTCCGGTGGGTGGTAACTAGCCACGGCCGAAGCCTCCCACCAGAGTCTGCTACCCGGTTAGCACTACCCGGGGAGCACGTGTAAGGAATCAGAATAGAGTACACTCCTACGGACGGGGGTAGCTCAGCCCCCAAAATAATAATAAATAAATAATAAATATAATGGGTAATTTGAGCCCCTAGGAAAACAATCTGCTATATGGTATGTGGTATGTGGTATGTTGACGGGCCGTGTCCGCAGCGCGCGCGCGCGGTGAGCGACGCAGCGCTGGAGCCGCAGCCGCTGTGGGAGTACGGGGCGCGCGCGCGCGGCGCGGCGCGGGAGCTGCTCGCGCTGCGCCTGCACGACCCGGACTCTACGCACGCGGCCCGCGGCAGCTTCACGCTCACGTACGTGGCTGAACTGTTCTCAAACATCTAAGAAAACTTCCGAACTGTAATATGTACCTATACCTATAGTGTGTGTGTGTGTCTGTAGCATCGTAGCTCCCGAACGGATTAACCGAATTTTGTTTTTTTTTGTTTGTAAGGTGAATTAGTCGGAAGTGTTCTCAGCCATGTTTGATGAAAATCGGTGTTGTTAAAAATCGGTGTCGGGGGTTTTAATTTTTTTAATTTATACTTATATTTTCTCGCAATCGAAGTGAAAAGTGCATTGTAACACACGGGGCTAAAAACCCAATATAACTCGTTTTCTATTAACCCCCTCGTATGTAATGGGTAATTTTAGCCCCTTGTTTCTATAAACAACATTTGTTTTTTTTTTTAAGACCACAAAACTGAAAAAACATTATAACTACCTTAATAAGAACAAACAACTAAATAATTTTAAATTAAATGTTTTTCCTACTAGATACTGAACCTAGCTTATTTATCACAATACGACAATAAACAATATTTATTTTGTGGAAAAACCTTTGTCGTTAAGACAAGTGCCGGCAAGCCCCAAACTAGGCGTAAAAGCCTGTGTCTTGGGAACTGTACACAACTGTATATCTGTACAACTGTATACTGTATATCTGTAGCTCAGATCAATCTAGAGAATAAGATGACGCACGGCGTATGATCTAAGTGAAGCCAAAAACCATCTAAAAACTACGCTACTGGCGTATATGTACACAACACGCGCACATTGACGCAAAAAAAAACTACGCTACTCGCTTGGTCATTCTTACCTCAACATTATGTGCATTGGTTTAAGGTATAATTTCGTGTACATAAAAATACATAGTGCATTATAAAAGTGTGGCCAGGACTACATTATGAGGTTCTTTTTAAAAACTGTGCAGTTTTTTTACAAGTCAGTTTTGAAAAAGCTGTAACATTAAACTCTTTCAAATATGTGCAGTTTTAGAATATTAAATCTACTAAGGTTGTATATTGGAACGGAAATGGCTAGCGTAGAACTTAAATATTAGTTTTCGTGCAATTGTAAATGTTTTTCATGGCAACATTACCACGCACACAAGTTTATTTAGAAGTGGCTTCAGCGAGATATAATGCAGTGTTCCATCTTTTCCTCTAGGTTGATCTGAGTGTTAAAGTTGATCGTGTGCGTTGTCCCGCAGTGAGTGTTCGGAGGCGGGGGAACCCTCGTACACAGTGAACGGGTTCGCGCTGTGGGCCGCCTGGGACGCGGGGCTCGAGGGGTCCAACGGGGGGCCCCGGGGGCCCGTCGCGCCGGGGCTCCGGCTCGACTGGGACCCCACCACGAGGCAGGCGGTTCACATACTTGTGAGTACATTTAATCCTACTTCCTACTAATTATATAAACGCGAAAGTTTGTAAGAATGGATGGATGGATGAAATTTGGCACAGAGATAGATTATAGTCTAGAATAGCACACTTTTAACCGCAGTTGAAACCTCAGGGCGCAGCTAGTACATCATAATCCTTACCTGCAGGCCCAGCATGCGCAACGCGACAAAGGTATGTCGACTCTTTTCATCGAGACAGACGTATGTGTGCACATAGCCTTGTCACGTTCTCGCATGGTCGAAAGTGACGAGAAGAATTGTGTCGCGCGCGCATGTTTGGGATGCTGGTCGTAACTGACGTCCGACCTGCTAAGGGTCGGAGTATTGCAAACGTCCGTCCCACCGTCAGGGTTATCAGAAAAGGTGTCTAAGCCGAAAAGGGGTCATTGTGCTCATCATTATGAACAACTTTTACTATGGGGTCAACCCTGAAATCAATAAAAAAGTTCAGCTTTTCCATACATTTGTCGACGGTCAACGAACTTTTTGAATGTAACTGTTGATTTTTTTACGAGTTATGGGTTGGCCGCATAGTAAAAGTTGTTCATAAAAATGAGTACAATGACCCTCTTGCTCAGTACACTAAGCCACTTGTACAGATTCTCGTGTAATTTTGTGAGCAGGTTCGATTTTTATAAAGTTTTTTTTGCCGAATCCGTATTTGGATTTAGAAAAAAAATAAACGGATCTCCGTCTTTTTGAAGAATTGAAGTATGCGATCTGTAGAGAAGGACAAACGTCGACCGCGGGGTCTGCAGCTCACAGATCCATTATAGTATTATAATTCATTTAAAAATTAATGAAATAATTTGATGGATGCAAATCTGGAAAATAAACAATTTCATTTCATTTTTATAGTACTATGTAGATATAATATGCTACAATATGGGCGTACTCAGCTGTTTCTTGAGGGTGGGGGAGAAGTATATAATAAACCTTTAATTAAAGGTCAAATCTAACTAAAATTTCGTTTTCAAAATCATTTTGTGCTTCCAAAACTCTTTCTAGGCACCTCATCATTGTTTTGAGCTGAATCTTAAAATAAATAGTTTTCAATCTTAACTAGAAGAAAACTTAACTGGAACTTATCTTAACTGGAAGAAATCGCTTTAGGCGATAAGGCCGCCTTTGTACTGCCGAATGATATTTTATTGTTTAATTTTTTTCTTTGTTTGTTTTACTTTATATTTTTGGTGTGCAATAAAGATGTATTGTATCGTAACTAGTGGCTCTGTGAGGTGTAGACCACCTGTCCTCCCTTAAAGGTCGCGTTTCCCAAGCTATTCTTGTGAAATTTTGCGACATGTAGAAGAAAACAGCCGGACATCAATCCGGACATACGAAAGCATTCTTGCCGAAGCTGAAGCATAGACGCTTCGCTCGCTAATGCTCGTTCGGTCGATAAATTAATAATAATCATTTTGTTACCAAGTAAACCTAAATTTTAATCTTTGAGTTAAGCAGGTTGGGGCAGATGCCCCACCTTACCACACCGTGGGTATGCCCATGGTATAATACTATACTCCGCCACGTGTAGCATTCCGGTCACGTGGGCGACACGTAGTGACGTCAATCGATGCATAAGCAAGACCGAAATATGTCTTTTACAAATAGTTCGAAAGAGACGGATGTCGAGTGACGTCATTAAGTGTTTGCTCCCGGAATGCTAGACCTTGTTTATTTGGATCATGTGTCTACAATAAAAACGATTAAGCATTTAACTTTAAATTGTTTCAGAAAAAAAGCCGGAGAGTGAAATGTTCCGAGAGCTGGAACTACCGGGTGTCGTGCGACCTGGCCGAGGGGCGGTTTGACATTCACGTGGGGTTCGACGCGTAGTCTCACTGTTTAATGCACTACAAGGACTTACTATTTCATTTTAAATATGGAATTCTTCTTTTGAAGATGCAAATTATGTAGATAAATTTTTATTAAACAAATTATTTTTTTCTTTAAAACAAATGGGGGGACTCCACTAAATAACATAACATATCGTCACGCCTTTGCCCAGAGGGGGCTGGCAGAGGTGTAACACACACACTTCGTCGGACGATATTCAGTCGCAAATGTGACGGGGCGAGCCTGTCGCCATACACCGGGCTCCAGTCATGTAGCAGATGATATACAATACGCATATCTGTTCACACAATTAACTAATTGGTGCGTGCCGTCGACTGGATTCGAACCCGCTCCCTCTGGCTTGAGCCTTCTCCAACTAGGCTATCATCGCTTTACAGAGAATTAGCATTCATAAATAAATTAAAAGTCAATTCTGTTTTTCATCCTCCTGTTAGCTTTCCACAAACCCGTTTTATCAATATTCCGATCGTAAATACATACAGTCTGTGCACCTCCGTAGAGAACTTATCTGTGGTACCTACTGTAATTTGTGTGTCAGTGCATTACTTACGCGTCGACTAATAAATCCATCTCAATATAAAAAGCGAACATGAAGAGCGGAGTTATGACTTCATTAATAAACCATTGAAGCAATGAAGTAAGAATCGCGTCCGTCCGCTCGGTCAGCGACTTCTTATCCCATAGACACCTAACGTGAAAAACGCTTTCAAACATCGCTTTGGCGTAAATTGTGCTAATGACGGGCCAATATCGATTTTGTGACAATTAACGACGCCTAACCTTCCTAACGATTCTAGTTGATAGTTGTTTTTAACCCCTGACGCAAAAACGAGGGCGTATTATCGATTTGACGCGTCTGTGTGTGTGTGTGTGTGTGTGAGTGTGAGTGTGTGTATCTGTTTGTGGCATCGTAGCTCCCAAACGGATGAACCGATTTTGATTTTGATTTTTTTTTCAAAGTCAAAGTCAAAGTCAAAATGTTTTTATTCAATTTAGGTATCAAAGATACACTTATGAACGTCAAAGTTATTTAAATAGACTCGACCGCCTTGTTCGGACAAAAAGCCTCTACTCAGAAGAACAGGCAAGAAACTGAGGGGCATTATTTTTTCAAAGAATAAATAAATTACAGTCTCACAAATTTTGTCTTACAACTAGGTAATATCTATAAATACTAGTGGCTACTTGGCGGAAGTGGAAGGCTCCAGACATCTTTATCTTCTAAATAATTCTTAACCTTATAATATCCTCTTTTCATTAATGTAGTTTTTACATGTGATTTGAATTTTCCCTCAGTGAGCCCTGTTATATTTTTCGGGATTTTATTGTAAAAACGAACGCAGTTGCCTAAAAATGACTTATTTGACTTAGTCAGTCTAAATCTCGGTACTAAATCCTATCCTTATTTCTAGTGTTATAATTGTGATAGTCACAGTTCAATTTAAATTTATGTAGATTTTTGCGAACGTAGATTTTTGTTTGAAAGGTGAATTAGCCGGGAGTTTAAGCTATGCTTCAACAATAGCTCTTAGCTATAGTTGATGAAAATCAGTGTTGATGAAAGCTGTGTCGGTGGTTTTTAAAATTTTTATGTTTTGCCTACTTGTGGATGATTATTCCTATATCGCTTTGAGTTTTCGCCCGCGATGTACAGTTACGCGGAGGTAAGGCGTCTGAGGAGAGCGAGGGTGCGGTAGTACCCGCCTCGTGCTCCCACCTAGCTCTCCTTTGACGCCTTACCTCCGCGTACCTGTACCGCGCGCGCGAGGATTAATTTAAGCGGTTCCAGACATAGTTGAGAAGTTTTTTCCCAACAAACTCACACTGTCGCCCGAGGTGTGGCCCGGGTTCCCCCGTATGATGAGCTTAACGCGATGTCTATAGAGTCCCAGTCGGTGGTCTCAGTGAATCAAACTTGATACATCTAGAGATAAACATCTATATTTTGTGCGCAGATATTTCTATCGTACTCGAGCAGTATTAAATCTTGTCTAGAGGGAGATAAATCGGCCGAGTGATGCGTTTTTTATTGATATAATTAAACTTTCATATATTTAAGTGGAGTGGGTCCGGGCTACCTGCGCACCGCAGTTACTTAGCTAGCTTACATTACTTTTTTAGTCTTTATCGTGCCTCTCCCTCTATTTACAGTAGATACCTAGCGCGTAAGAAAATTTACAATGTGATTGAAATAATATAAAAAGCTGTTTTACCCACGACTTCGCGTTTATTCAGAAAACAGTATCCAAAAACCGTCCTCGTTGTTTGTTGTAACTAATTATCAAATTTCTGATCCGTTCAGCTGTTTAGCCGTGAAAAGCCGACAAACAGACAGACAGAGAGACAGACAGAGTTACTTTCGATTTCATAATAAGTAAGGATCTGTCAGTTATAAACACTGAACAGATTCTAAATATGAGTTGCAATTGAAATGTAAAGATCACTAAACGGGCAATATTTTTAATTTTTTACTGCAATTTCAATATAATTCTCATCATATTGTAATACTAACTTTATTTGAGCAAAAAATATTACAGAGCTTAATAATGTGAATCAAGGGTCCCACGCTAGGAGGTCCTGTGCTGTGGAACTCAGTCCTTTCCCATTTTAGGCTACTACTAACTAAGAATTTCCCTTGTATTATTGATTCATTTAACAGCTAATGATGTAGACAACCTCCCTATGTAATGGAATTTTTCATTTGCTTTGTCTACCTATTGAATAAATCAGTCAAAAGTGACCCCTTAAAAATGCGGATATTTTTCATAGCTCTATTTTCGCTTGAGAACGTTTTTAAAAAAAATCAAGAACACATGGGCGAAGAAATTGTTAATTTAATTGTACATGCTAAATTTCATCATAATCTGACAACGGTTTTCAAGAAATTTGAGTAGCGCGTTTGTATGGAAATTTCAGAACGTCGCGGCCCTCTTAATTGATCTGTAGGTAGACATTATAATAGTTACTGAACCTTAATAATAGTTACAATAAAAGTAAGTAGATAAGTATAGATATAAAAGTTATGCATGGGTGTGTGTGTGAGTATATGCGTGTGTGTTTGTGTGTATGTCATGCCATGCAGACGTCCACTGGTGGGCCAAGCCCACCCCCAATGATCCACAACGATCGGTCTTGCTGCTGCTGCTGGTTTTTTGCTGCAATATGTGACTGAATATTGTCAAACTTTCCTAACAATTCGAATATGTAACCGGCGCGCACGAGTACAGGCAAATAATTCTTTGACTCGGGTCAAAAATCGACACCGAGCCGAGAACGGGCAAATATTCGTGGCGAGTATCGAATACACCCGATTATGCCGATTACATACTCGTGTTGGCTGCTATTCGCCTGTATTAGGCCAATACATAAACCCGGATATCACCTAGGTACATATCTATTATGTTTTCCTTGGAGCCAAGAAAGCAGACAGGCTGACTTATTTTTTTAAATTTAAATCATCCTACTAATATTATAAACGCGAAAGTTTGTAAGAATAGATGGATGGATGGATGTTTGTTACTTTATCACGCCAGTTCAGAACGGCTGAACAGATCTGGATGAAATTTGGCACAGAGATAGATTATAGTCAAGTTATATAAAATAACTTGACCTGATAACTTGACTGAAAAACAATTTGGATGTTACAACATTCAAAAATAAATATAATTTAGTCAACACAGCGATCCTAAGAGCTCCAGTGGACTAGGTTTGTACCGCGCGCTGCACTGAACCAGTTAACGGCGCCCTTTTATGTAGACTATTTAATCAGGAACACGTGCGTTTTACTAGCACTTTGTCGCAGTAAGTAAAATTAGAAATTTCAAAAACAATTAAATAATTTTCAAACATTTCTTAATATGACAAGGTTGTAAATCGTAAACGCGTTGAGAGTGGTGTAATAGTACATTACATGCAGATTTATGTCGCGGTGTGTTTGTAACGAGGCGTGGACGAGTTGAATTCCCTTATAAGAGCTCAAGGTATTCTGTAGGCGTGTTCTTGATTATTTGAAGGTCTCTCGGTAATTGGTTCCTAGTTTAGTACGAGAACTGATTTTATATTGCTAAGCGACCTAAAGAGTTTGTCAGACTGGCTGCGTTTGTCGTCTTGCGGTCCTGAGTCATCATGCCTGAACATAGTTTGGGGGTCGGAGCAACTGACCAGTGACTTACGCGTTTTTTCCCGAATGTCTACCTGGTGCATTCTTTACGATCTTTTGCCTCTGCTCGCACGGTCAGATTGTATTTACATTAGTTCATTCATTCCAAATTTTGTCGTTGTCTTGTCGTTGGAGTAATGCCCAAGCCTGGATTCGTTACTCATTTATTTAGGGAATATAGTGCAGTGGTTCCGCGTTTGCTTTCCGCACCGCAGTTCAAGCCCTTCCAGAGCCTTCCTCATTGGCCTCCTGCCAGTACAGATTGTACTTACATACAATCTATAATACATGAAGTGTAAATGATGTTCACACATGATGCGTGCTGTGTTCGCTTTGTCCGGACTGCAGGACACAACGCATCCAGTGTGACAAATCCTTACAAGGCTAGTTAGTCGTTAGATTGGCATCAATCTTAATAAGTGGCAGGTACGTAAAATATTGCTGTAGGTACAGCAGGAATGTTGCATCCTGCATGTGACAACAGGCCGAGGTGCGGCCCGGACCGGCGTATTTTCGTCATTGTCTTTTTTAGGTATGTAGGGTCAACTGGGGCAAATGCGTCTGTGGGGCAATTGCGTCTTTCGAGAATTACTGAAAAATCCTTTCGAATTACTGAATTCGAAATTCGAAAATTACTGAAAACTCCATCTTGTACGGATTATTGCAACTAAAAATAAAATAAATAAATAATAAGTGACGCCTAATTTGTGAAGGGTTTGTCAGTAATTCTCGAAAGACGCAATTGCCCTTACAGACGCATTTGCCCCATTTATCCATTATTACATTATTTTTTTAAGTTACTAAGTAAAACTTACATTTACCTAATAGAATAGGTAGGATAAAAGTAAACTTTTTATTGTTCACAGCAGTAATCTCGAAAGTAACGACTGGTTTACAGCTGGGGCCTTACCACGAACTTTGATAGTTACTTTTTTTTAAACTTTTTTCGTTTTTATATGTCTCATACATTTCAATAAAGCGCCCCTGGCGGAGACGTAGGCTAAATGTATGGAAATAAACGAAAACGAAAATAGTTTTCGTTAACTATAAAAACTCGTGGTAAGCCCCCGTGTAATTATTGGGAAGTCGGGTAGGAACTGATAATGTGTCCTCGCCCCTATAACCAGCAGAAATCCACAGATACCATCGCAGATGGCTAGATAAGATGTTATTGTCCAGCCGGGAGGCGCCTAGTATTGAGCTAGCCTAGCGTGGAGGAAGCGAGGCGCTGACTTAATGAAATGGCTGATGTTATCTATGCAGCAGGCTCGCGGCGAGGTGGGGGCCGCTCGACAGTGCATGCGAATACTACTGTATGGTGGCGATGCCACTATGCGGGACCGCGACTTTCAACGTAAGCATCGAAGTATCTCAGTATGCAAGGTGCTGATTTTGGGTGTAGTAGTACTTAAGGGTGTTTGTTCCACCCGTAAAAGTGAATAACTTTTTTTAGAGTATAAGTTTTAAAACTTCGAAAGAAAAATAATCCGGTCTCTATACAAAATAACTAGTCGCGTGATAAATTTGGTATAAAGACTAAAATTTCTCTCGATTTTTGCAAACTTGTGTTCTAATCGGTGGCTCTTGACTTTGACTGGTAAAAGAATAATAGAACAGCGGTTATTTCTCGATTTCAAGTTTGCCCCATAGTTTAGTCGTGCTCTGCTAGTGGAGTGTTACTACACTGCCTTTACAACACTTTGTAGTAGTGATCGTAGTAATTGCTTCAACTCCTCAAGCTGAGCTGACGTTCTAAGATCTAAATATAAATGTAACATATTAATTCCTCAAGCAAATTACGTTTTATTTTACAAAAAATCATACTTTACAGCTTTAAAAATTTACAACAATTTGCCCTCTGACCTATAGACTCTAGAAAGGGCACTCTTTTCCAGTAAATTAAAGAAATGGCTATTAACAAAAGAGTTTTACGATTTGAAATAGTTTTATAATGATAAAAAAATAGCGATTCTTTACTCTTATTTTGGTAGTGTAGTTTATTTCATATTGTTCTACGTTTGTAAGTACCTATGTACATCATATTGCACACCCGACTTGGGTTTACTGAGACTATGCAGCATGTTACAAAAACCCTGTTGTATAATTGAAGGGCATTCAAATACACTTATAAGTATTCATGCAAAAACACCAAAGAAAATGCACATTAAAAATAGCAAGTTATGACCGGTTTAAGAACGCAAGAAAAAAAGAAAATTTACAAAAATGTTAACAAATCTGTATCATATGTTGGCCGCGTTTATTCTGAAAAACTAGCGGCACACGCGAATAGTTTGCAAATAATACCGACGCGATTAGTGTCTGCGTTCGCGCTTTTAGGAGCGCGGAGTGCGATATGTGTTAAAAAAATAGTCTATTTAATTGCATCCTACAGTCGATACTAGAAACACGCCTCGCGTATACAACAGGGTTTTTATAACACTCTGTTTACAGTGCCCACATAGTTGCAGTATACCATGCAGTATACAAATAGGTAAGTATTCTCTACCAAAATTCTAACTAAGAAATAACTGTTTTGCAGAAACGTGATCACTAGCCTTAAAGGTTTGTTAGCAGCGGACACAATAAAAAAGTGGTTGTTTAAGACTTTATGTAGGTAATCCAGATATTCTAGACAATCTCTTCTCTACATAGTTATAAAACAAAGCCGCTTAATAATATATAACAATTTGACTGTCTTGCTGGGGTTGTAGACTTTGTAGTGAGCCTGCCTTCTGAGCATAGGGGTGTGTGTGGGTTCGATTCTCACCTAGGGCAAACATTCATGTGATGAACATTTGTGTTCTGTTCTCTGGCAGCTATAGTACGAGTACAAGCTTTTCTTAGTTTGAGGTCAGACGACCATGTGTGCAAAAAATGTCCCGTATATTTATTTATTTATGATGTCAGTAATGTACTGACCATTTATAATCCCGTTCTACAAAGTATGTAGCTATATTTAGCCCATAGTATTTTAGTCCTTACATCTCAATTTACGGCGAGACAACTCAAACCCCTTTGTTAGTCCAGCGGACCTTATACAGACGTCAAAATAAAGTTGTCCATACAGTTTACAGCTTCATTTCACAGCGTGCGATACCTATTCAATTCTAACAATTGCATTCAAGAAATACTAATATTTCGTGCACTATACGAGAGCAGAGCGACCAACTTATTTTTGGAGTGGAATGGGGGCGTTAGCATCGTATTTCTTAAACAAAACCGATAGTATTCCTTAAAAAAAATAGTTTAACGATTTGTCCAATTCTAGAGCTTGTAAAGTTGATCGCTCAATAGTCACTACTAATGCCAGCGCTACATTTTGTCTAACATGTCAGATATTGTCCTGAGCGCTTTTATTAGTTTTGTTTTACTTTTAAAAAAAATCGTCTTAAACTAACTGTTTAAATAAGACTATAATTTAATCTATTTATTTATTTTTAGATAAAAATTACTGCGTACATAAAGTTTATAACTCGTAGAAACAAAATCTTAAATCTTAAAGGAAACCATAACTTCATTATTGGTATAAATTTGACAAACATTATCTGTGTGTGGCGCCGGCATTATATCCTAGGGCCGGGTAAAGTATGCGGACATGCCAATAGGTACCTACGAAGTAGCTGGAGTGGCCATTTGTGTCTATCCCTAAACGGAAACCGCTTCGGCGCGGGCGCAGCTCTTTTACGGCAAAAAGACATTTTCCGCGAACTGAATAACAAATACTGGATGTTGTTCAATGTAGGGCTGTCAAGAGTATTTTTTGTGACAACCTATTTGAATTTAATAGAAAGTTGAACTTGTAGTTATTAGATACCGTTAAGAAAGTAAATGTCTGGAGCCGCCAAGTCGTACATAGATGTAATATGATATTGCCTAGTTGCAAGCCAAAATTTGTGAGACATTTTATTTTTGATTTTGACTTCAGGTTGTTAGGTTAATTGGGTCGCAGAAAACAGCTGCATGCGAGCTGCGCAAGACTGGTTGTTGCGGAAATCATGCGGGAGGCATGTGTCCGGCAGTGGACGTCTTCCAGCTGAAATGATGATGATGGTAGCTAATTAGCTACTGCTGCTGCTTGAAGTGGACCCACTGTAATGTACCTAAGTTTTATCTCCTAGTTACCGTGTTTCTCCTTCGAGCTGCTATTTTTAAACCGACTTAAAAGGAGGATGTTCTCAATTCGCCTGTTTCAGTCTGTTTTTTAAGCTATTTTTTAAGTTATTTTTTACCAAGATCATGTGACATTTTCTTTAAAAAAATTCAAATACAAATATTTATTTCAAACAGTGATATTTCAGAAAGTAAAAATTACTAGAATAATAATTACCTAAATGAAAATAAAATAATGTTAGATACAATTAAACAATAAAGCACAAAAAAAAAACGTCAAATTAAATTGTGTAAATTAAAATTAAAAAACAGGGAGTTAACGGCTTAATTAATCAGGTACATTCTGGTTTTTACAAGCTGGGCTCCAGCCCAGCTGACCCAGCAGTAACACCCAGGCTCCAACCTGAGTGTCACTGTCCTCTAAGAGAGAAATCGCCGAAGCGTACTTCCATCGAATCGAGAAAATTTAAATCTTTCGATGAGTAGTAGTAACCCTAGGTTAGTCCTTTTAGAGTCCTAGACCAAAAGCGGCTCAGAGGCCGCCCGCTAATAGTTTCAATTTGTCATGTAACAGGTACCTACGACATTGTTAGTTTTTCCGTCGCGCCTTGCCAGCGCTCGGAGCATCGTACGGTGCTGCCAGCCTGAATAATGCACTCATCAGGCGCTACCTGAGTGGCGATGGACGACAAACGCCGCATAATTTTGTTCTGGGTTGCTAGTTTCTGAAAATATTAAGTTTAAGATTTAGGCTATAGGTATTTTTGCAGAAATTAATAAGCTATAAAGGAGGGTAATGATTTTTTGTAATTATTGTAAATAGCCTTAGCTCTATTTATTTATGAAAATAACGTTTGACTACACTTCCTCCATCGATATGCCCCTTCCTAATAAACGTTGTACAGCCTCGAAATAGTTATCTTTACAGTGTTTTTGGTTTTTCGATCGAGTTAAAAATTTAAAGAAAGAAAAAAGACAAAATACTTTTATGTAACTTTTTCGAAGTAACTTTTCCTAGCATACATACATATATAATGACTATTGGTTAGGGGCAGGCTGTTAAGTTTTTTTTCATGTTGATTTCAAATTAAATAAAACTCCCTAGATATTTCCTACATTTTAGATACCCACACTAGTCGGTAGGTAGCTTGACGACTGGCAGCCCGGCGAAAGAAAAGCGGTCTTTACACCCCCCGATGCGTGTGCCTCTCAACCAGAACTATATTTTACTCCTACTTTATAAAGTAAGGTCGTATAGGGCGACTGGCTACTTTATGAATAACATTGAAGGCTAAGCATTACAGTTTTTCACTCCAATGATTGACAGGTTCTCAGCGTGTTGTCACTGCGCAAGGCAAAAAACTCAATGGTTATGGTCAATATTTGCAAAGGAATTGCTGCCTACCATTTACGTCGTTTAGTTTATATAAGTGTTTGTTGGAATAGAAAATTAAATACTCTTCATAAATATGTAACTGGGCAGTTTGAGTTTTGCGACGATGTTGGTGTAAGTCTATTAATATTTATATGACAATGGTGACATTTCTGTATTGTTTTTGTAAGGTTTCTACCTATACCTGAGTGCGATCGCTTGCAAGCTCACAGGAATCAGAATCAGAATCAGAATCAGAAACGTTTATTTGCTACACTGTGTACATTAAGATCTTAAATTAAGTGTAAAGTCCCAACAGTGGACCCATGTCAGGCGTGCAATATTTAAAGCTAAAACTCTTACATCATCTTGCTCTAAGGTTAAACTACTTAGCAAAGTTATTTTGAAAAATAAAATACTACTAATGGTACTAAATACTACTCAACACTTATATGTAAGTACTCATTTTAAACAAACAATTATTAAAGACTATCCAATTTACAACACTAATAAAATATAGGATTAAAACAAACAATAAAACAATCCTTATCAAAAAAATAAATAGTCTCCATTACCATTATTAAAATACTCTTTAAGATTATAGAATCCCTTAGACAATAGCCATTTCTTTAATGCCCTATTATAAAGAGGGCCTTCTAAGACTTTTATATCGGCAGGTAAATGGTTAAAAATTCTGATGGCTGTGAAATAAGAGTTTTTATGATATAAGGCGTTATTTGCCTGAGGAACAAAAATGTTATTTTTGTATTTAGTGCGTAAAATGTTAACTCTGTCTGAGGAACTAAAGAAATCATTACGGTTTTGTTTCACGAACACACAAATTTCGTAAATAAATATGCAGGTAAGCGTCATGAATTTATGTTCAGTAAAGAAATTACGTAGAGACTCCACACTGTTCATGGTAAATATTGCTCGAAGACACTTTTTCTGCAGCAAAAAAGTAGATTCCACTTCTACAGAATTGCCCCAGAATATTACTCCATAACTTAAAAGAGGATAAACATAACCATAATATGTATTCATAGCAATTTTTTTTGAGGATATGTTAGTTAAAATATATAAAGAGTGTATATATTTATTTATTTTATTATTTATTTTATGGATATGTGCTTTCCAGTTCAAGTTTGCATCAATAGTTACACCAAGAAAGTTTGCTTCATTTACAATATCTATATTTATACCTTTACTTACGATATTTAATTGTAGTGGTTTTTGTTTGCAGTTTCTGAACTCTATTAGTTTTGTTTTAATGATATTTACTTGAAGATTTAATTTATTTAGATAATCCATGACTTTATTTAACGTATCCATTATATCTTTTTCGAAAACTTGGTGGCTCTGACTTTTTTTAGGGATATATATGGTTGAGTCATCAGCAAACATTATGCATAAATGTTTAGTAATTAATGGTAGCTCGTTAACGTAAATTAAAAATAAGAGTGGGCCAAGAATACTTCCTTGAGGTATACCTAATATTATATTTTTGGACACGGAGTATACTTTCTCAATTGTTTTGGTTTTTTTATTGTAGGTTTCTATTAAAGTTGTCTGGGATCTGTTTTGTAAATATGATGCTAAAAGGTTTAGAGCATTACCACGTATTCCGACATGTTCTAATATTGCTAACAGTTGAGGATACATGACGGAGTCAAACGCTTTTGACATATCCAATAGTAACGCCACGCCTGTTTGTTTTTGATTAATTTGTTCCCACACTTGATTAAGCATTTTGAAAATAGCTTTTGACGTATTTTTGCCTTTTTGAAAGCCAAACTGATTTTCGCTTATAATATTATTAGAATTGAAAAAAGAGATTAATCTGTTATACATAACTTTTTCAAAAATTTTGGAAAAACTAGGTAAGATTGCAATGGGTCGATAGTTGTTCATATCATCTTTACGATTCTTCTTATGCAGAGGTTTGATTATAGCTTTTTTGAGATCATCTGGGAAACATCCGGTGGACAAACTCAAATTTATTATATAAACAAGTGGTTGAGCTATGAAATCGACGCTTGCTTTAATGACTTGTATAGGAATACCATCATGACCTGATGATTTTTTATTCTTTATTTTGTTTACAATATTTATAACTTCTTTTCTATCGACTGGGGTTAAGAAGATTGATTTGCAGTTTGTATGTGTGAGATAATTAGTAGTTGTATTAATATTTGTTATAGGATTTTGACTGACATTAATAAAGTAATTATTAAAGGTTTCAGAAATAGCTGCCGGATTTACAATATCTTTGCTATCAATTTTTAATTTTTCTATAGTAGTACGTATGTTGTTTGTGCAAGATGTATTCTGTTTTATTATTCCCCAAATAGCTTTTGTTTTATTTGTGCTCCGATTTATGTACCGCAAATTTGAAATTTTCTTTGAGTACTTTATAACTTTTTTAAAAGTTTTACAATATTTATTATATTTATCTGTATTATTTTGACATTTATTTATTTGAGTTTCATGAAACATCTGTCTTTTATTTCTACTGGCTTTTTTAATTCCTTCCGTTTTCCAATTTGGTTTTCTTAGATGAGTCATTTTAATTTTTTTCACAGGAAAGCTTAAGTTAAATATTAGAGAAAATGTGTCAATAAATTTTGTATATGCTCCATTTGGTTCATGTTGGTCATAGACATCGCAAAAGTTAACTTGTGAGATATATTTTAGAAAAATATTCATATAATTATCAACACACCTTTTTTCTACAAACCAAAATCTTTCATTGAAGCTTAAACTAGTTGGCACTTCTATTAGTTGAGCGGTATGGTCAGAGCCTACCATGATCCCAAAATTCAACACCCTAGTTTTAAACTTTTTAACATTGGTCAAAATATTGTCTATACATGTCTGAGAGTGGGAAGTCGGGCGAGTAGCCTGGGAGATTACAGGCCGTAAATTATAGGAAGCTAATGTTTCAATGAATTTTTCACTACGCTTGTTGTTTACAAGTAAATTTAAATTAAAGTCTCCTAAAATGAATATTTTCTTAGTATTGTTTCTAGCTCTTATAGATACTTTGTGCAATAAAGTTTCTAAACTTTCAATAAAAAGATTAAAATTGGCTTGAGGTGTTCTATACAGGCAAATTACAATAGAATTTAATTCAGGTATTTTAATTCCGCAACATTCAAAATGAGATTCAATAGACATATCTGTCATCCAGTCAATTTTTGTAAACTTGACCGAGTGTTTAACGTATATACTGACTCCACCACGTTTCATCTTTTTTCTACAAAAGTGAGAAGCATTACTGTAGCCTTCTATTTGTCGAGCATCGACCTCATCATCTTTAAAAAAAGTTTCGCTAAAACAACAAACATCAAACTTTTGTTCATTTACTATTATTTCTAATTCATCTATTTTTTTCCTCAGGCTTCGTGCATTTAAATGCATAATTTTGAAATTACTTTCAGCACGGTCAGACTCGAAAAAACTGCTGTTGGTGATTATCAGTAATTGATATGCTGCTTTGATTTTGGAAAGTGGTCTTTTTGTTAAAGTAAAAGGGTATTGTTCCCGGTTTAGGCGCATTTTCATTTTTACGGTGGTTTTCAGATGTCTCCTGATTTTTACAGCACGCAGATCGGACTTTGTTGAAAAAGTAGGGAATTGTACCACGAGTAGGTTTTTGGAGACTTACAGTTTTGGAATTTGTTTTATTTCCTCTCATTTTTGTTATATTCTTTCCTATAAAGGATGCCTCATAATCGTGTGTGTCAATATATTATTCACGCGTTTGCTGAAGTTTATGATCCTAACCAGTGTTTTGTTTGTGGGTGTAACATATAAGTATTTACAGTTTTTTTGATTGTAAGCTATCGTTTTTAAATTCCGGTTTATTTTATCCTCATTTAAGTATGGGTTATGGGCAATACCTGTTACAATCACTCTTGGTTTTGTCAGCGTTCTTAAAATAGCGGACATCTCAGTTAAAAGTTTCGTTGGATTAGTGTCATTCGAACCTAGGCATAAAACGACCCAATCATCTTCATTTAGAGATTGTACAACAGATCGGACGGATTTTAGAATGTATTCTGCTGGTGCGTCAGGGTACGTATAGTTGATTATCCGATAATCTTTTGCATTTCTATGTTTTTCCCTTATTTTTCCGAGTATCGCCGATGATTCTTTACAATATTGGTCACCTAAGATCATGATTTTAGGCCCTTCATCTACTTCAATTTTTTTAGCAGTCTTTGTTTGTGTATTCATTTTTGGCAATTCACCGATGGGAGACTTATAGCAGCTGTTTGCCATATTTCCTGTCAATGATCCGTGTTTCTGCCTAAGTGTATTATTTCCCAGAGTTGACTTCGGTTTCATGTTGTTGACATTTGCAGAAGGGGTCATAAGACAATCACGGTAGCTTAACGGTTTAGAATTTTTGATAGGATTTTGTTGGAAACATGGGCTTTTTGAGAGCTTCTCTGTAGGTGGTCCACTCGATGATGTTAAAGGTAAAGCTGAAAGATGTGGAGAGGAAGCAGCTGCTTGTAGGTCTAGGGCTAAACTTGGAGTGTTAGCTACGGTTGTGTTAATACATCGGCCTCTGTTTTGCTGTAATTTTGGACTTTTGTTCTTTTTTTTTTCATTATGGAGTTTTTCTATTGTGAATTTCAGCTCGCTATTTTCTGATAATAATTGATTGATCTCTTCTTTTGCTTTGATGAGGTGACTGGTCAGTTCTTCTATTTCATTTTTTAACTGTGTTTGGCCAGGTTTCGGTGTACTCTCTTGAAAGTCAGAACTATCATTTAACGTATTACTACTATTTAACGACAAGTTTTCCAACGATAGACATCTTATGGTTCTTGGTTTTCTGAGTGTAATGTTTGACTGGTCTTCCCTTAAGTTATGAATGCCTACTGGCGTATTCATACTGTTTCCTTTGGGTTTCTTACTAATGCATGCTATGCACTTCCAGGATTTTTTCTTTTCAGGTTCCATGATGTAAAACCGTGTATTGGACACATTGGCGCATATGAGATCATAGTTACAATTACAGGTAGAACAGGTCATATATAATCTGTCTGTTATTTTATTAGGACATCCATCGCAATCTAGGGAAATCGTATTTTTCTTGTAGGATAGCGCCATCTCTGATGTCTTTCCGGTGACGGCGTCTTAACCGTATGTGCGGATGTAAACAATGAGTTTTTGCTTACAAAACGTGATAATCGGCGAGTATTTCGAAGTAATTGTCACCTTTACATAAACATTGTGTTGTATTTATTCAACGGAAATTTGGCGCGAGCTTCGCGGGGTCAAGGACCGATGCTCGGAATTGAGCGCTAGCGTCGCGGACTCGCGTCGCTGGTCACTTGCATTTAATTCGCTCACTTGTTGCTTCAGATTTACTAATGTTTCACTTATTTTACGACCGTGCTAACACCATCACTGACTATTCATAGCTTTATTTACACGCGTCACTTGTTATATTAGAAAGAAAACGCGAAATTCTATTTTTAAGAAATTTAAAAACGCGGAGCCGATCATGATGCGCTACTCGATCGCGCGCGGTTATGGTAGGTCTAGAAATTGGTTTTGTGACATCAAGAAAAGGTGTGACAGCGACGTGTACTCAACGGGGTAATATCGTTTACCCCCACCTGTTCTGTTGAGTAGTTCTGTTGACAGAAACATCTCAGTGATTCAAAATGTGTGACAACCGGTATGTATGTACTTGTAGGTACTAGATCGGGAACTCAACGATACTAAGAATTACTTTTGGTTTAAGTCGTTAGAAACCATAACATTTGACATTGTTAGTAGATCACCTACAGGGGGTGATTGAAATCTAGACCGTATCCTTTTAAGGGATGTTTCTACTCATCCTGAGTTATGTTTTAAGCGTTACATTAATTCAGCAAAAATGTGTAGTTCATTTCATATTTCGTGTAATAATATTTTGTACTTACTTTTATTATTTTTCACAAAACTGAAACTTTTTTTTTTCCGAATTTATGTATCGTTTTAAAGGTAACTCAGGATGGGTAAAAACACCCTTGAAAGGAACAATCTGGATTGTAATCACCCTGTATATTAAATACAGCCTAGCGTTATGTCTTTTAACTGTCGTCTTTCGACAAAAAGAGCGAGAGGTCGAAAATGCAGACTGAATATAAAAATGTTCTTCATCTGCTTATATTTATATTCTACCTTCTAGAATAGTATAGAGTATGTTTGTAACTGGATATCTAAGTGCAATGTTATAGACTAGCTGCGCTCCGCGGTTTCACCCGCGGTCCCTCAGGAACCGTTTGTTTTTTCGGGATAAAAAGTATCCTATGTCCTTTTCTATACTCCAGACAACATGCATGCAAAATTTCAAGACGATTGGTCGAGTAGTTGAGACGTGAAACCGTTACAAACAAACAAACAAACGAGCAAACTCAATTTCGCATTTATATAATACTAGCTGCTCCCCGCGGTTTCACCCGCGGTTTAAATGTCCTATGTGCTATTCTAGACTATAATCTATCTCTGTGCCAAATTTCATCCAGATCTGTTCAGCCGTTCTGACGTGAAAGAGTAACAAACATCCATTCTTACAAACTTTCGCGTTTATAATATTAGTAGGATTAGTTAGGATAGGTCAAAGTGTGATGCAATCCCATTATTTATATCAGAATCCTACCGTTACAGTTATAACATCCGCAAAGATAGACATCAATAAGTAGCGACAGATGCAATTCTAGAATGCTTCGCGCAGTTGCACCTCAACAATAATAATAATAATAATAAATCATTTATTCATCGAGTATCATAGGCTCATACAAGTTTAAATTAAATAATCATCAGAGTAACAGTCACATTATTATCATCATAAATTGCACCACATTAATAATTAACAGAATGATAGATATAATGATATATGATGGACGAAATCAAAATGTCAGTAAGTACAAAAATAAAATAAACAATAAAAATAAAAAATGTCAAAAATATTATACAAGAATCAGATAATGTCATTCCAATAAAATAAAATAATACAATAAGATGTCAAATATAAAAATTTTGAAAATCAAATAAATTCAATGTAGACGCAAAATAATAATAATAATTCATAAATACATAAATTTAAATAAAACATGACCTTAAACCATGATGGCTTAAGGTCATGTCTAAAATAAACTATGGCTCACCACAAACATTTCGTCAACTGGTCATTAGTCTGTACATGAACCATATAACAATGGTTCATGTACAGACAGTCAAACCTACATGCGAATACATTTAGGATGGTGTTGGGGCTGGCCCGGACCCTGCGTGCTAGAGATGTGCACCGTTTCCGCATGGTCGAGTAAAAACAGTCGACACACGACTCGGCGAACATCCCCGACGCGCTGCAGTACCTAGGCAGCCCCATCAGCACCCTAAACGCATTATTGTACTGTACTCGAAGGGCGTTGTACTGTTTTTGCGTATATGACACCCACAGGCTGCTTGTATAGAAAGACGTGCAAAACGCTCTAAAAAGAGTAATTTTGACGGCCTCCGAACATCGTGCAAACCTGCGGGCAATCATATTAGCCCTCACAGACAAAGCCCTTCGTTCCCTCTCTATATCAGCATCGTCTCTCAGGTCAGAGGTCACCAGATGCCCGAGATATTTAAACTGTTGAACTCTGTTCAATTCTGTCCCATACAGTCTAATTGTAGGGACAGTATCTGGGCATCTCCGTCCTCTGGTCTGAAAGACCATGCACTCACTTTTCTTCGCATTGTAGAGTAAACCGTGACCAAGCGCGTACCGTTCACATATACCCAACAACTTGGACAAACCACACACAGAGGCACTCAACAGCACCATGTCGTCCGCGTAACTGATATTATTGACACAGGCACCGTCAATATGGCAGCCGACACGTGTGCTGCTGAGCTCCTCTATCAGGGCGTTCACGTACAGATTGAAGAGCTTGGGAGAGGTTAGCCCCCCCTGTCTCACCCCGCACTCCAGTCTATACGGCTCCGACAACTCGCTCGACCACCGTACAACGTTGACTTGATTTAAATACCAGTACTTGAAGATTTGTACGAGCTCATCGGGCATGCTAAAGGTAAAATATTATTGTTACCTACGTTGGACTGAACTGAGCTCGGTCTGAAGCGACTAGCGCCAGGGTGTGTACGTGATTTAGCATATTACAGTGATCCTAAATCAATGACTGCGATTTTTTTTCTAGAGTGACCAGGTGAATATTGGCCACCTCTCGTCACATTTATTTTATTTAGATAGTTAAACAGCCTTCTCAAACTTAATTTATTGAGAGGGCCGCGACGCTCTGAAATTTCCATACAAACGCGCTACTCAAATTTCTGAAAACCATTTTCAGATTATGATGAAATTTAGCATGTACAATTAAATTAACAATATCTCCGCCCCTATGTTCTTGGTTTTTTTTAAAACGCGATAATAGAGCTATGAAAAATATCCGCATTTGTAAGGGGTAATTTTTGACTGATTTATTCAATACGTAGACAAAGCAAATCAAAAATTCGATTACATAGGGAGGTTGTCTACATCATTATCATCATCATCATCGTCATCTTGAAAAATTAGTCGAAATAAATTGATTTGATTTGATTTGATTAGCTGTTAAATGAATCCATATAATACAAGTGAAATTCTTAGTTATTTAAGAATGATTACAGAAGTATAAAAGTCATTAAAAAAATTGAAATTGCACTTTGTCACTCTGTAGGTAAGTTTAGAGGCTAGTCAGTATCATTACTCGCTCTCTTCACTCGTCTTCTTCTTCTAGAGGAAATGGCTATAGAATACCTTAAGCCATTGCGAAGTTAGTCTAAAGTGGTCGCCGGACTCTTAATCTTACCTTAAAGGCGGCGACTGAATAGAGCCGAGCCTCGTAACAAATCGAGTTTGCGTATCGTTTTGCCGAACTATTCGTTGTATCGACTCGTATGCTCGTGCGCTCGCGGCGAGCGGCACGGCTTGTTGAATTGATACGGCGAACGGTTCGGCAAACCGATACGCAAACTCAATACGTTACGATTACGACTTTATGAGGCTCGGGTCCAGTCTAGTCGTTAGCTCAATCTCTAGAACAACATAGCTCTACATAAGGCGAATTGGTGGTAAAATGTGGTCCAATTCTAACATAACATAACGTCACGCCTTTCCCTCTAGGTGGCTGGCTGGCAGAGGTGTAATACAACACCCACACTTCGCCGGATGATATTCAGTCCCAATTGTGACAGGTGTCGCAAATTCAATTGCGTTTAATTCTGTCCAGTTCTAAGTAAAAAAAACTGGAGTACTAAGTACGGCTCTAGTAAATAGTTGGTTACCTGCACACGCGCCGCGCCCGAGCGTGCCTCGTTTCAAACAGCTCGTCCGTGGCGCGGCTAACCTCTGCCCCGGCCGGGGGCTCCCATTCCATCCTACCACCATCTACCGTACGGTTATCTATTATAATTGAATATCCGACTGCCGGCGGGGGTATTTAGCAACGTCATATTGTGTTGCTAGATTTTATTGGAGATTGTCGACCGAGCGAAACTTCTCTACTTCAGCTTTAACAGAAATGCTTTCGTATATCCGAATTTCTGACCGGTCTGTTTTTTTGTGGAAAAAACTCGTATCTCTGAAATTATAAAAACAATCCAAAAACTGACTCAGCAAAAAAAAAAAATCTGTGAGTTAAACATAATTTATCGAAGCAGCTCTCAAAATTTCACGAGAATCGGTTGGGAACCTGTAGAGGAGGACAGACGTCGGCCGCGAGGTCTACAGCTCACAGCCACTTATAAAAATGTTCTAGTTACAATTTTTTTGTACAAGAGAAAAACAATAAATTTTATTTATTAACTAGCTGCGCCCTGCAGTTTCACTCGCGGTTAAAAAGTATCCTATGTGCTATTCTAGACTATAATCTATCTCTGTGCCAAATTTAATCCAGATATGTACAGCCGTTCTGGCGAGAAAGAGTAACAAACATACATCCATCCATTCATCCATTCTTACAAACTTCCGCGTTTATAATATTAGTAGGATCATTTCTTGGCCATATCTAGACTAGGTAGGTTTACCAACTTAAATTTTCCGAAACAGTACAGACTCGTAACTTACGATAGTCTCTAAGTCAGATTTGCTTATTGAAGTTCTTTGGCAGAAACGTTTATATTTCTATGGCAGAAGTACCTACCTAATAACAAATTAACTGCACAATAATTTATGATCTATTTGAGCAATAATTTATGGTTTCATTACTTGCTGGTAATTGAAAATACCATAGTATTGTTAACGTTCGACGAAACAAAAGGGCAGCCCATTATGATAATACTCGCTGTTTAATAATGAAGATAAGTACCATTGATATTACAAAGATAATATAATAATTGGTATTATAATAAATAGTTAATAGCAGTGCGAGTTAAGCGAGATTTGAATACCAATTGTGTGTCTCGTTATTTATTAGTCATTTAATTGGATGAGGCAAGATGTTGGAATAAATAACGTTAGACATGTCTCATAATAATAGTTCAGTAATTAATTATTTATTTGGTATTTAATTGTATGTTACTATAAGTATGTACTGCAGTTTGACGACACTGCGGCACACAGCATTGACAGTACCTGGGTTTTTACTCGACTGCGCAAGGAGGGTTATGTTTTTCGAGTGTATGTATGTATATATGTTTCTTTGGCACGCCCTACACCCTATACAGCTTGATGGATTTGACATGTAAGGTGTCATTTGAATCGTCTTGATAGTAGAAGTGACATATGGTACAACATTTTGCAGCCGACTTTTATTATTTTCTTTTAATAGTGTTACTTGTTAACTAGGAGGTAGGTTATCCTACTAATATTATTAAGGCGAAAATTTGTGTTTATTTGTTTGTCGCCTCTTTACGCTCAGACGGGTGGACATGAACAGATTTAGATGAAATTTGGTATGGAGGTAGTTCATTTACCTTGGATTAAAATATGATACTTTTTAACCGTGGGTAACACCGAGAGGCGCAACTAGTGTTCTATAGTCGCGTGGTACGCTCCGCCTTCAACGAAATTCACACCAACTATGTACTAAGCACCGATAAGTTGTCACACTTCATGGCTTGAGACACTTGCGGATCCGGGGTCTAAGGCGCTCGAGAACCAAAGTGTCTAGGTAATTTACACTTAGTAATAGTCGAAAAATACTGTTTTTTGTGCTTTTGTGTTTTTACCTACCTTGAAAAATCAAAAACCGAAATAAACCAAAAAATCTTACGTACCTTGAATCAGCTTAATTTCACATAAGTAAGTCAAGCCCATCACCCCTAAATCCTAGATCCGTGACACTGACTTGATTCGTGTCATGACCAAATATTTAAATCTCATTCTTAGTACATAACATAGAGCAAGAGAGACTCAACACTACCTAGGGGTAAATCAAAATTGTTCCTAAATTGATAATCTTTTGACTTTAGACACCTACCCATGGATTGATTAATGAAGAGATTACCCGTTGCTCCGGGCAATTATAAATTAACATTATCTGTGCGCTCGCGCAGATCCAACTACAAATCTATCAGATAATAACGATATTACACACTAACGTTCATAACAACAAGGTTTTAGAAACGCACTTGTGCCGAAAGTATCGATAGATATTTTCGAGATTTTTAAAATTTTAAAAGTAACTTGTCCACGTAAACATATTCTACCACCCGCCAACTGCTGCGGAGGGATGAGGGTTGACAGGTCCGTACCTAATTTACAACAATCATGTTTTAAAATACAGCATTACCTAAACATAAAGGTCCACGCAAAACGTAAGCTGCCAAAATTAGTGGTAGAACTTCTATTTTTCTTTGTTTAAAAAATTTAAGTACACCTAAGCTTACTCACTTAATTTAAAATTAACTAGGTAAGTAACGACATCCAATTTTAATTTTGTGAATGTTAGGTTCCTATGTCACAACTTATTTTACCATTACCTACTTATTTGTTCGACAATTTTATCGACATTCATCCACCGATATCGATGCTTGCAAGCAAACGATCGACAACCGTCATCCCTACAAGGTTGTAGAATGCAATGTAAATGTGCCGTGTGGGATGGGCCTGAGAATCGGGCCAATGGGTTATTTTGTAACTCGGTTTCTATGAATGTTGTCTCATGAGAGCTATCTGAGGAATGCAGCGGCGCACTGCTTCATTACTGGCGAGCTTTTGGCTAAATTATGCTCAGTCAATCAATCAAAGAGCGAACGGAAACCTGTCTTCTCTCTAACACAATATTTATGTGTGAAATTCTGCCAGAGATTGTTTCCCGAAAAAAGCGTTGCTTTGTAAAGAATTTTTAACGGCATTTGTGTAATCTATGATCTAATTGTTTCAAAATACAATCATGAATGTGGTTATGTAGGTACGAGTATATGAGTTTTATATTTTTAATTATTTCTTTTTTTTTAAATAAATTACCTAATTACATGTAGATCATACTAATTTAGTTTGATTTATATTTTACTCAGAAACAAGCATTTCTGTTCTTATTTCTTATCTTATTTTGAAATAGTTAGAATTTATAAGTTAGTTAAGTATTGTTGGTTGTGTAAATGTCGTGTTTTGTTGCCGAACAAGTATCTTAAGAATGCAATTAGAGTAAAATATACAAGTACTTAGCCAAGTGCTCAGTACAACTTATGCTAAAGTAACAAAATGGACAAAGCGCGTAATGTCTACTTTAAGCCATTTCAATGAATATCGTGATTATTCTGAAATTGCGTCAAAATGGTTGTAGCACTTGGAGCAAACAGGGAGGTATTTTCGGCCCAGCACTATTTAAACTGCCTATAAGAAGTAAGTATGAATAAGTTAATATAGGTATAATTAGGAAGGTATGTCGAGGCAAGAGGTAGGGTTTTGTATAGCGAGTTCTATTAGACATCTGAGGAATCTAAAACTTAAACTTCGAAAGGCGGAAACCTAAAATTGAGGAGTGTAGTTAGTGAATTGATTTACTAGTTTTATTTCAGTAAGTACCTACTTATTTCAGTCTAGCGATTCTCAAATTCTAAATCATTTTCGCGGTACAACTATTTTTTTAATTGTCCGTATATCTAACTGCTATGGAGCACGCTTGCCTAGAAGAAAAAAGATACTACGAGTGGTGTAGGTAATAGCGCGCCGAGAAAACTTGCCATGCTTGTATAACGCCATGTCGCGATGAGCTCGCTACATGGCTCCGAATGACGATGGGCATCGGGCCTTAATGTGACGTTGATATAATTACCAATATTACTTAGTCTAAACCGACATCTATTTCACAAGCTTCCTTAGAACATGTACAGCAGTAACATGTTAACAGTAAGTAATCGCCTAGTGTCGCGTGTCACACTGAAATCCATCTTCTCAGAAGTCGCCTATCCACCGAAGCATCTAGTTATCTTAATTATATCTGCAAACATAGTTGCAGTAACAAGCGTAGCGAGTCCAGGATCTTGCCGGCTCTTATTACGTTTGAAATGGCATATGTTGTAGGCTAGGAGCTGACGACGCGCCCGTCGCTACAAAACGTAGTCCATTGCGTGAATTTGCGTGTTCTTGCTTAACTTTACCTCATTGTAGAGTTGAATCGGACGAGGCGCTGTGAAGATACGTGAGGTCTCCGTTCGGGGTGAACTACTAGCGTTTTCTTTGTCTAAAGTCGAAACCAGAATATAGCAGCGAAAGCCCGCGAAAGCGCTGATACGCCGTTCCTGGTCAAGAAACTTTTTAATCCAATAAGAATACATAGAATACGCTCTGAACAGAGACTTTGCGTATCTCCGTAGCCCATCGTTCGATTACAAACTTTAAAAAAATATTGAAATAAACTACATGTCTGCAAAATTTCATGAACATCTGATCAAGGGGGTTATTTCCAAAGTACTCTATTCTTTTGTTTAAAAAAGATAAGAGTTTCATACATTCATTGCTCCACAGAATTATTATTAAAAAGAATTTATTTTAAAATACTGTTTTTAGGTTTTGTTTGACTCCACGGCTATCTAAAATTATTTTTAAGTAAGTACTACACTCCATTTATCGTCGGATAAACAAATATAGAGTTGTCCCAGTAGACTCTGAGAACTCGCTAGGCTTGGTTAATAACGACTGCTTAGTGTAGAAAATAGATAAGTGAATAGTTTTTCTTAAGATTTACCTGTTATTCTGTTAGATACCTACTTACAAGTGACACGTTACACTAACTCCCACGACACGAGGTTGGTTGGTGTACCGCTTGGGGAAATGTTTATCTTAATACTTTTGTCAGCTATTCAACCGTCAAGCAGTACTGCACAATTACTTATTACTGTGTTCGGGATTGAAGCTCCGCTACCAGTAAATGTACAGGGCCGTAAACAGATTTAACGGCTGATATCTTTGAGTTACGAGTTACGAGCGCAGTGCAGCAGCAGCCGCGCAGCTGTAAACTGTTGAAGTTCAACATTTTAGGTGGCACTGAACTGTAATGGGACTTATGGGTAACCACTAACGGATTCGAGTAAGGGGTTCAAGCCCCCCAAAAGTAACAAATTTATACTACAACAGTGGAAAATGACAATTTTTAATGCGTTTGTGTTTATCTATAAGTACCTGACATTGGATACCCGCAACTACATCAAGCCCCCGATATCAAAATCTTACCTATCTTGATAAGTATAATATATTTTCGCCTAAGTCAATCCCTCCTAAAATCCTGGAGCTGCCACTGTGGGTAACTTAGGCTGCGTTTCCACTAAGGCAAAGCTGAGCGGAGCGGCACATCACAATGCTATCACTGAAGTAGTGGAGCGGAGATTTCGACCATTGTGATTGGTGTGCACTGCTCCGCTTAATTCCGCTTCAGTGGAATCGCACCCTTTTACAGTACAAATACTACAAAGAGTTGTAAACTTATAGCCTTACTATCGGTGGGTGACTTGTTTTTTTTCAAAGTTTTGTAAGAAAGGTACGGTAAGTTCTATGATGGGTGATCGCGGGTGGCATTTATAACTGAGCGTTACCTTGGCTCCGATGACACGTTAAATTGTAGGTCCGGTCGGATCTTTTAATCTATGTAATGGTTTTACATAGATTAAAAGACCGGGCCTACGTATGTAAAATGACGAGTACATGACAGGAGCATTCCTAATACATTGTAATAAATTATTATGAGTGACTTTATGACAATTTTATTGTCAAGCTATGTAAGAGGCCTTCGGGCGGCCCAGAAACTCTGACATGAAGACTAGCCACTCGGCCTATGAGAACTTGCTTGCTTTTTTTAGATCGTAGCGAAGAAGAGCGTAAGATATAACATATCATAACAAATCGTCACGCCTCTTCCCCGAAGGGGCTGGCAGCGGTGTATACAACACCCACACTTCGCCGGACGATATTTAGTCCCAAAATGTGACAGGGGGTAAGCCTGTCGCCAAACGCCGGTCTCCAGTCATGTAGCAGATGATATGCTATACGCACATATGCTCATCGATGAACAAATTGGTCCGTGCTGTCGTGCGCGGAATCGAACACACTCCCTCTGACTTGAGAGACGGGCCTTCTCCAACTAGGATATTATAGAAAGAAGAAATAAAACGAATCCTAGCTAATTCCCCTGCCAGCTCTCTCACCACCTCAACTAGCTGTTAATATGTTTATCCGGCGTGACACGTCATTATTCATTTAGCTGGTGACCATAATTTAACGCGGTCGGGAACCGGGACCGAGCGACCGCCGGACCAGCTCGCAAATACATAGCAATTATGGGACTACTATGTACTTGCTGGCTACTTTCCTTTTGCGAAAAGCCTGAAAACAATGTTATTAAACGAGAAATAAGCAAGCAAGTTCGTATACAAACGTAGGTACGTTTCGAGGCCGCCCGAAGGCCTCTGCCATGGCTTGATGATTGTTGTTATAGAACAAACGACCGGGGCCTACAATTTAACGTGACATTCGAGCCACGCGGTAGCGCTCAGTAATAAATGCCATCCGTGGACGGTCACCCATCCTAGGACTGACCGTCTCGTCGCGATCGATTTCGAATTAATTTCTATGATTTTCTTTGATGTGGAAATGAAGAAAATAAATGGATACGTATTTGTTTCACTTTATTGCATCGCTTAGGTATAATTACAATGGGTATTAATAAACACTTGATTATGGAAATTGGGCGTTGATCTACAATACATAACAACATACTTACCTAATAAAATTGATACCTACATAAAACACAATCTAAAAACAACTTAAAGTTTAAAACTAAAGACAGAAATTCAGATAAGTATATAAAACGGACCGTAAACATCTTCATCAACACGTACTTAGTGCGAGTCGTTCAGACTTCAGCACGGCATCGCTGACCACGACCGACCTTTGCCTAGTATTTATGCCGGTCGCTAATCTAGAAGACTTACTGATATTCATAAGGCATGCTAATAAGTTCAACTCAGAGCCAGCGGGAGGACTAACAAGATGATTTTACATCATAGGTACCATGGCTAATTTTAGCTAGCCAGTCTTTCAAAACAAAATTCTTGGCTGCAACATCAGCTTTAGCTCTTTGTCTAAAATAAGAAAGGCGTCAGTGTCTAGAACACCGCCCGATACAAGTAATAAAAGTTATTGAGACAAAGAACGAAATAGAAAATGTTTTGAAGCTGAACTACAATGTATAGAGCGCTTTGGCAGTTGATATAATGGATGGAATAATGTGATTGGTAATCGGAGAAGATTAGAGACACAAAATTAGAAGCATCTTACGTGTAATGCATCGGTGCAATAATTGAAGAAGCGAAGTGAAGTCGCCGAAGCGCGAAATGCTGAACTAGAAATTAGCTTAGAAATTACTCTTCTATTAAATATTAGCTGCACACCGCGGTTTCTCACGCTATTTCAGTGTTTTCGTATGGTGGAGATTCTCCGCAATTTTAAAAAATACATCTGTATAATTATCGAACCTGCTCACAAAGTTTCACGAGAATAGGTTGAAGAACAGCCGTCAGCCGCGAGGCCTGCAGCTCACTGAACCACTAGAACATATTTGGCACAGACTTCCGTGTTTCTTTTGGATCCGTGAGGATTTTTCCAGAATTATTTTTCAACAGACAACTCGCACAGCAAGAGGTTCCTTAGCAATTACCCAGTTAAATACGCTCAGGGACCCTATTCGGAGATTTGAAATTCTCATCTCACCTTATTTTGACCTTGTTGCTCTTGTTTGAAACGTCATAGGTGTGAGAGTGACCACAATAAAATCTCATCTCATCTCACGCGCAGGAATAGCCCCCCAGGTTATAAGTTGATAGGAGACAGATAGTTAGGGCCAGCCCTGTGATTGTGACTAATGGGTGTGTTTGAGTTAACAATTTACAGCACCTTACGCTTCCTGAGCATTAATAAACACCGGCCAGTGGACGAAGTCGCGACCGGTTCTGAAGACACATGCCGGGTGCACACCCTCGCGGGTCTCGACCGAGTGACAAGTATTTTCTTCACTCTTCCCAAAAGATCACAATTTTGGATTTGTATTAGATGTTAAAATGAAAAATAATCGACCGAAGAGTGTTCGCGAGCAAAGCGTCGCGGCTTCAGATTTGACAAAAATGCTTTCGTATGTCCGGATCTCTATCTTTCTCTACAGGTCGCATTTCTGAACCGACTCTCTTAAAGTTTTGCAAATAGGTCGATATTTTTTGTCAAGTCAGTTATTGGAAATTTTCGATAATTGCGGAGTTTTTTTTTTTTTTTCATTATCGAACCTGCATGGTCACAAAGTTTCACGAGAATCGGTTGAGGATATTGGGACAGAAGGTTAATAGTCTGGAACAGCCATAGGATACTTTTTAATCGCTTGGTGCACCTGGTATGGTATAATATCTTGCACTATGAGTATGTGTATAGAGAGAGTTTCGTACTGTTTATGAACGAAAAGTGACAGGGCAACTTTTTTATACCAGTGTGCGTGCAAGGTACGTCTTTTACTAAGGTTACGTCATACATTTTGTTCAAATAGAACATAACTGTCGCCTGTTAATTTTTTTGGTCCGTGCAAGTATTTTTTAGTCCATCTGGACATTTCATTTGCTAAAGATCTTGCAGATAGCCTCAGCGAGGGTGTACAGTCATCGTCAAACTTAGATATTTATTTGTACTTACATCCATCTATCTGCCTGCCTCCCTCTAACGCGTGCCATCCGTCAGTGCAGAGCCTCGACGGAATAATTAGTTACCCTTGGGGTTGAGCAATCATCAGGCGCTCAGCTAACTGCTGGACAGCTTCCTTGAAGCGCGATTAAGACGATGTAGCCTGTAGGGCGACCGTTTATTTTAAATGCGTCACCAACCAGTACCCATCCTCATGATAAAAATAAAATGGAAAAAATATTATCGAAAATATTTTTGTCTAATGCCAATCGTACAATTAATAATTACTTACTGTGTATCATGGAATTAATTTTGGATTTTTTATTTTATTTTGGCAAAGTGTGCATGGGTGTTAAATACACCTCTGCGTTATATGTGTGGCTATGTACCTATGCATGGAATTGTTCTTTTTTTTACAACCGTACTTAGGTAGTTCGTATTCCGTCATTAGTTCGTTTGTCGTTAATTTGTATTTTGAACACACAAATTTCAGCTCGAGGTGGTGGATTCCCCCTATTCTGAACATCACATTGCTCGTTTAAAGCATCAGCAAGACGACAAATCTCGCCCAGCTTTTTTCTCGCAAAGTTGGAACTAAAAACTTTCCACTTTCCTATTCCTATCTCTCGGAATTGCGTCTGTATTTGATCAAAAGTAATTTAAACGTAGCGAGGAAAAATTCCTAGAAATTCTGATTTGTCACCGATGCGCGATTTAACTAAGTCGGATCCACTGGGGTCCAGTTTTATTCACCTTGTTCGGGCACGTCCACTATCAGAGGAGTTACGTGACTTTTTTCTTCGGAGCAAAGAAGCTATGTTGGCTAGGTTGGCAATACTAGCTTCCGATTTTCCCGCGTAATTGCCTTCGGCGGACATCACACGACGCGTCAATTTTGCGTAAATGACGTACCGTTCGGTGTTCACTTGAAGTCAGTAAACTTCCTTTTTAGCTCAATAATTAGCTTTCAGAAATGACCGTCGCGAGTTGTTAACACGTGCGCCGCCGCCCGGTTCCCAAATTAGCACCTGTTAATGATTACTTCTCCATTGCGTCTGATCCTCGACATCCTCAATTTGTCAGGTCGTTGCCGCCTCCATCTCGCGGTTTTCGTTAATTTTAGTCGGGTGGCCTGTTGAAATTCATGACGATATATTTGCGTTTCTCTCTAGTAAGTACCCAGGTACTTTCTAAACGTAAGTTATGGGCCATAAACACATCTCGCCGTGTTTGTTTGTCTGCATAATGAAATGGGCGCTTCACACGTCACGGACATTAACTAAACTTAAACTTTGCCCGCGCATTCCTGAGCGTGTTCTGTCGTGTCATTATTTCTACACGCTAAGGTTCGGAATTTGAATTCGTAATGCGATTTGTCAAGTCTCGACTCGATTGACAGATCAAATAGAAAGGTTACGAAGTTGGTTACGAGTCACGACCTTTCGCTCGTTTGAATTTGGAACCCTTCGAGTAGTGTTGCGAAAGCGGCTCAAACGTGCGAGTGCGATTCATCGATCATCGATCCGTAACGGCCGGCGAGCACGAACTAATCTATGTTTGGTTACTTCGCCGACGCGCGGCTGCAACTAACCTTTTGGCATTTCGCATCAGATATTTTGCCCATTCGACGATACCATTAGTGAAACGTGAATCGTTAGGTTCAAATGAGCGCTGTTTATAGAAATGATATTTTGGTTAAGGTAACATTCGATTCTAGCGCGCCTTTTTTGGTTTGGGTTATCGTAGCGGCCACGGAGAGGTCAGCTAAGGGGTTAGTAATATTTACATGAATATTATATGAAATACCAAATATTATTAATGTGAACTGGATTTTATCAAAGGAAATGTAATTTAATCCGCTAACAGACATCAACAAAAATGAATAAGAATAAATTACTCTAGCCTTGAGGTATTTGCGTTAGAAAGCCTTCAGTAAGTGGTGTAAGGAAATCTCTTCGAAACTCATAACAGTAAATATTTAATAGCACAGATTATAACGTCGAGCGGATTGAATGGATGGTGATGTCGGCGCCGTAAAGATATTCCGAACACCGTTCTCGACGCCTTGAATTATAACATGCTTCGGATCTACTTACATTCTATTTCCTCAGTTCATTGTTTGCGGTCAGTTCGTGGCTAGTAGAGTAGAGAATCAGAATTAAACAATATAGTAAAACAGATTTTCGTAATATCTACCTAGCTTGTTAGGCGAAGGCTACGCGTAAAATAATTATCAATGTATCATGATCTAGATAATTTTCTGGACAGAGTAGGCAATGTCAAGGTGTTTTTATCCAATTGGGTATCAAAGGTACACTTATGAACGTCAAGTTTTTTTTAATATAGACTCGTTCGCTTTGTTCGAAAAAAGAGCCACTACTCAGAAGAACAGGCAAGAAATTAAAAAGCATTATTTAAAAAAAAAAATAATATGTTTGGTCCCACATTTTTTTGCTTACAAATAAGTAATATCTATGTATTAGTGGCTACTTGGCGGAAGTGGAAGGCTCCAGAAATCTTTGTCTTCTTAATAATTGTTAACTTGCATTTTGCATTAGTGTGGTCCCGACACGCGTGCAATGTGGTTGTGCAAATCAAAGTATGAACCAGGACGGACGTAAATTAGCAATTCATTAGTCAACGCTGCAGCAAACCTGCGGTCAGCCCACGGTGGGCAGGCCCCCACACTTCATTACGTTGTAACATTTTTTGTTTCGATCTGCTCCTCTAGGAGCTAGGACGTAGTACATAAATCTCGTAAAATAAAAAAACATAAGGGGTATAATAATATTATATGACTAGTTACATTTTCTTTTATTCTTTTTGGTTTTTGATACATAATATGTTTATTTATTCAATACTTACTTAAATTTTAATTTTACTTCTTTACTTTTATAAATTGTATAATTGCCGTTTAGCACTCTATGATATATGTATATTTTTTTTGTAACGAACTAAGATTTATGTAAACGAACAACTGCCCTCTGACATACAGTTTTTACTAGTTCCGAGGGCAGGGTTAATAATATTAGTGTACCTACTTGTATCAATGTTCAGTTTTAAGTTGCTAAACAAATAAATGTAAGTAGGTACTTTCATTATTGTAATTTTTAGCTCTAATTTTTTGAACAATAAAGTTAATTGTAATTGTATTGTATTGTTGACATACAGCGTTATGTTATCCTAACATTCCCCAATAAAGTCAAAGTCAAACGTCAAAATGTTTTTATTCAATTTAGGTATCAAAGATACACTTATGAACGTCAAAGTTATTTAAGTAGACTCGACCGCCTTGTTCGAATAAATAGCCTCTACTCAGAAGAACAGGCAAGAAACTGAGGGGCATTATTTTTTCAAATAATAAATAAATTACAATCTCACATATTTTGGCTCACAACTAGGTAATATCTATAAACCAAACTAGCAAATTCTAAGTGACTAGGATATTTTATTATGGAAACTGACGTGGTTTTTCCACATTATAATTTACTCACGTACGATTTAGTCGATTATTCCAACTATATTTTTAACCGCGTTCTGCGAGACGCAGCCGCGCACTCGCCTTGATGAAGACCGCCGAATGCGGTTGAACCTACATATAGTCGAAATAATCGACTAAATCGTACGTGAGTAAATCATAATGTGTGAAAACCACGTCAGTTTCCAATTCCCGTTTCATAAATCATAATGACTAGGGTATTCTGAGCACAAAACATTTTTGAAAAATTTTTTACCTATCTACTTAACAAAATGTTACTTTCATAGTAACGTGCAGATAGATAGATAGATAGGTCCTTAACCATATACGGCAAATCATTTATATACACTAAAAATAAGAACGGGCCTAAGATAGAACCTTGTGGTACTCCCATCGTAACTAAAGATCCGGAAGATGTGACGCCATAAATTCCCAATAAGTACACCGTATCGAAGTGACGGCACATTCGGCCAGAAGGGCTTCATTATAAGCCTATACGAGGCAATAACATGAAAGTAATGAGCTCATCACACTGATGGCCAAAAAACTAGACGCGGCCAACACCACTCATATCTACCATACAATGTGACTGCGGTATCATTATCTTATGATTATTATTTTAGAGGTGTGTGAAAGCTTATTTGAGTAGGGTTGCCACTCTCTTGCTGCAGGGCCGGCCATAGCCCTTGGTCAGGGTAGAGCGAGACAGTCTTCGGAACCCGAAGATAATCGAGTTTTTGGTACTTGACAATTTTATTCATTGACTTGTGATAAATTTCTAGTCTCCTCGCGTGATTGAGCCGCGTCACACTTGTGCCTCTCAAAAGACATCAAGAAATGTTTCATTTAAACTTGAACTTTTTTCACATTTGGCCCTTATGGCGGCCCTTACTATTCCGCGCTGGCTCTAGGGTAGAGCGAGTGGAGCGACCGCCACTCGCTCTACCCTAGGGCCGGCGCTGTCTTGCTGATAATCTTGTAGGAAAAGGTAGGTGAAAACGCGGATAATAAGACGCGCTCTTTATAAACCATCAAAGTTTAAAATTAGACTTCATTAGATTGTAGATCTTGCTCTTCGCTTTTAGCCATTGCTTTCGGTAGAGTCTGTTCGGAAAGAAAACTGTTGTGGACTTAAGACGCAGCTGTGCTTTATCCTTTATTTTGTTCAATGCGAGTTTATTTTGTTTCATTTAAGACGTTAGATTCAGTTTCCGCCACGATAGTTCTCTTTCCGAACAGCCTCTACATTTCTCGTGCAAATATACCATTCTATCTAGTCGCAGCCTCAGAGTGTCCTACGTCACATTTGCCGAACCGAGGTACCGACTATAGAACACATCTGCTTCTACAGTGGTCTCTTCAACAGAACGAAGATGCAATCTAAAAAGTTTCGATTTCGTTTTAACCTTGCCTGGACCAAAAAGTGTAGAAACGTGACTATCAACATAAATGAACTTATCTGCCCATTTTTAGGGTTTTTATATTTCGAGCCACAATATTTCTGTCTAATTTAGAATTCCATGTCGTTGTCTAGCAAACAGTGCCCCGTGAGTGGTGTCCATTTGGCCTGGCATGCGGCACTGTAATTGGCCAGTTGACGCGGGTCGACGCCAGGCGGGTTTACCATGTATTTCCCGCAGCACGGCGGCCAGTGACGGGGTAGCTCTTTTTGTTCAATTAACCCTGTTTGCTCGCTTCACTAATTATCGTTCTCGCAAACAAGTATAACACAATTACAATGGACGTTTGACAGTTACCATCGCGTCGAATATACTCGCGTTATTCTGTACTGTCAGTCTGTCTCTATAAATGTGTATCTAAAATGAAATGCAAAGGCTTTTAAACATACGTTGCACGTATGTTTAAAAGTAATCACTTGCTGCGCGGTATTTATTGCTGCGACATTATTAAATATTGATGAAATGGTAATATTGGAAAAAATCAATTTAGATTCAAAATAAAAAGCTACTCATAAAGTAATTTGAAATTTCTTATCATAAATCTAATGTGGTGAAAAGTTGCAGAAAGGACATAAAATGGTAACAGAAGAATTACTATGAAAACTGACTTGGTTTTCACACATTATGATTTTATGATACCGGAATTACTCACGTGCTGGTTAGTCGATTATTCCGACTATACCTAGTACCTAGTAGTCGGAATAACCGACTAATAGTATATGAGTAATTCCCGTATCATAAAATCATAAGAAGCAATATTGTTCAGAATTAATACACAAATTTCTACTGACTAAAAGCTAAAAAAGCTTTATAATAGCTAATATCAAATAAAAGCTTATAGTAGCAGAGCCGAGTACATCGTCCACCGTCTGCGCTCGTCTGACGAAGGTGATTGCATTGCATGGCATGCAGCGCCGCGCCGTGGCATGCAGCGCCGCGCCGTGGCATGCAGCGCCGCGACGTGGCATGCAGCGCCGCGACGTGGCATGCAGCGCCGCGACGTGGCATGCAGCGCCGCGACGTGGCATGCAGCGCCGCGACGTGGCATGCAGCGCCGCGACGTGGCATGCAGCGCCGCGCGGTCGACAAGGTGCAACGTAATTTAGAGTTTATCTTTGCCTACGAGTTGGATTCTGATGTGTTTAACCTATGCCCTGTTTATATTTTAATCCGCTGTCACTTTTAAATAAAATGTACATAGAATGAAACATAAGATACACTTGACTGGCCGACTAATCCGGTGATACTCGTAGCATGACGTGTCAGGTAACAAACAACTTGACACTAACAAACAAACAAGTACAAACTTCGATGTACAAGTACAAACTTCGATGTTAAAACATCAGGAAAGTTGACTCTAATTCGAGGTCAGCTCCAGTCGAGCTAGATTTTTAAAATTTTGAATTGTCTTCTACAACAATAAAAAATCTAGGTTTACCGCCAATTTACTCTTTAAGACTAAAGGCAACACAAGTTAAGGCAATTTTAAAAATGTTAAAATAAAGAAATACTTAGTACGTTGAAATATTTTTAAAGTAAATTAGTACATACTACCTATAGTTACTAGGGCTACATGATTGTTTACAGAGTACAAGAGCGAGGGCCAACATTAAAAACTTACACATACTAGTTCAAGCTGAGTTCAGAAAAAAGAAATGTTTGCATATTTTTACACTTGACGATCCTCAATTTGACGTGAAGATATGCAAAAGATGAGCGATAGCAAGGACTCACTAAAGGAACGTCTCACTACTTGGATATTTCAATGAATACATTAAGGTGAGCCTTATATGTACGTGCGTACGACTTACAGTACGACTAACATACTGTGCACTTGAGTTACGGAGCTACTGTCGTATTCTTTGGATGGAAGTGACTGTCATCTGTAGAGAACTTTAAGTTGCAACATTTGTTCAAGTTTACGGATAAGTTGGTCGGAACTTGGAGTGTAACGGTGGTGACCGCCTTATCGGGAATCTGCAAGTGCGTCGCAGACAATGGTGCTCGTTGCGGCCGCTGTTTTAAACACACTTAGCTACGAGTATAGGGACCCTATTCTTACAAGTCGAGATATTTTCTGGTCTTTGTCTCAGTTTGAAAAGTCATACGAGTGAGAGCGACTAAAATGGCATCTCACGTGTTATAGGGGCCAGTTTTTAAACAATGTTATGCTCAGAAGTAATTTTTATTTGTCCACACTTGGTGTTTCTCAAAGATTGTATAGTCAAATAGAGTTCTAGCAACCTAATATCTTAGGTACATCTCGACAAGTCTCGACTTCGACCGAGCGAGCGTGCGCGAGCGAAGCGTCTCTGTTTCAGCTTCTGAAAGCGTCGGTTGTTTACTTCTACAGGTCGCATTTCATAACCGATTTTCGTGAAATTTTGTGAGCAGGTTCGATAATTATATACTTACTTATACTTAGATTTTTTTGTCGATTCAGTTTTTGGATTTTTTTCAAAATGGTGGAGATATGATTTTTTACGTTTCCCGAGGTCGTCAGCTCACTAGGATCAAGTAATAAATAATAGTACCTAGTAAAATGAAGTCTCGTGTTTTTTAACATTTTACTATCGGTATTTAAGTTTTGCGATTCCTGAAATAAAATCTCTGTTCTCCGCCGCCATTAATGCAATTAAGAATGTGGTTTCTAATTCGTAGGTATCCAATTAGCAGTATAAAGGGTCGTATCCATTGTCCGAGCCCACGGGCGGAGCCGGTCCGGAAGTCACGTATTATGAATCTCGTCGGCCACGCACGGGAGATGGCGAGATAGCACCTTATTGCCTGGAAATACAGACATTAGCTAAGCATTTTGCTTTAAGAAACTTGTTTACTTTTAAGTTTCTAATTAGCAGTGTAAAGGAGTATTTTCAAGTCTACTGTTCAAGCTTACGGCGAAGAAGTCGAATTGGGTAACAAAATAATATGTACTTGCTTGGTTTAAAAATGTGCGTATCGTATGTCATCTGCTACATGACGGAAATACCAAATTAAAGATTTGCCATCCAAACTACAAATACATACAAAGTTTCATTTCGATACGACCATTGAAGATATTCTTAGTTTCTACATTGTTTGTCAATTACAAGTGAACCGAGTTAAAAACAGTGCATGCACTGCATCCATGCAGCATAGAAACCAAAATTATCTATACTAACTAATATTATAAGGAGGAAAGATTTGTATGTAAGTATGTTTGTAACACTACTGGTCCGATTTCAAAAATTCTTTTACCATTAGAAAGCTACATTAATCCAGATGATGACATAGGCTATAAAACGTGAGCAAAGCCGCGGGCAAAACAACTAGCCATGATTTTGATGATTTCAATTTTAATGTTTTATTCGTGGATTCTTTTGAAACTTTTCTTACTCTGAAAATACCCCATTCTCGTTGTTTGTCCGATTATAAATAATCACATTGATGTTGGTGGTGACTTGACCGCGCGAAGCGAGATCCAAAATCTGACATCTCGGCCTTTGTTGCTGATCCGATCTTCATGAAATTAAGCAGACATGAAGTTTATGGCAACAGAATTTTTCGAGTGTCCATATCAATGACTATGAAATCTATGGTCCAAATGTAGGTATGTACGTATGTATGAAATTCTTTGGCGCGCCCTACAGCCTAAACACCTTCATGTATTTCGACGTGTGAGGTGTCATTTGAATCGTCTTGATAGTGGAAGTGTTATAGGGTACAATATTTTGCAGCCGGGTTTTTTGTTTTTCTTTTAATAATGTTACTTGTTCTTGTTAAGTTCGTATACGAGCTGAGTCGGTTGTGAAGATATGCGAGGTCTCCGTTCGAGGCGAAGTCCTAATCAATAATTGAACGTTTACATCTGCTGCTAATATACCTATATTTAAACTCGCTCCTTCACAAAAATACTTATGTAGTTCTCTTATCTAATGGTACAAAACTACAAACAGATAAAGTATTTTACATTTTACATATACATTTTGCTGCAAAATGCTGTTACCGGAAAACGACGCACTCTAAAATTACTGAATCTCAAACCGTAAACGTCATCCCGCGCTGAATGAGCTTCCTCGATTCATCCTCAGCTTGCCTCCATACAGGCGGCAAGCAAGTGCGGAATGTAGCGCGGCTTGCAGGTGATAATTTAGAACAATTATTTATTGTTGGACGTTAATTTGTTGCCCACCGCCCGCGCGGCGGCGGTCGCGGGCCGTGGCGAATCGATAAGTTTCCGATGAGATAAATGCATGGTAAAGCCGCGTCTGCACGCGTGCTGATATGTGCCATATTGCACTTAACAAACTCGCGTTTTGCACACTGTAGTGTTGTAGACTAAACGACCGGACTAATTGGAGATCCGGCAACACCACAGAAGCCATAAAGAAAAGTTGAAGTTGAGTTGAATTGGAGAGGGATCTCCAATTCAACTCAACTTCAACCTTTCAGACCTTTTTTCGTGTTAGAACGTGACAAGGCTACGTGTAAATATACGTCTGTTGCGATAAAAAGAGTCGACAACATTTTGCCGCAGCGTACATTGCTAGGCCTACTGCTCTGCAGGCTATGAAGGAAATCTTTAATCGTTTTTTTTCGTTGCATGAAAAAATAATATTTAAAATGGCAGCAAAACCGCCACATCCGTAATTTACGACAAGGTTACAAAAATAGCCTGTATAACAGATGTATTGCGATAATTTCCGTGTGAAACTCACCGGTGTGGCGTAGAGTGGTAGTGTGGACGCTGCCTGTTAAGTTATGTGTTTTAGTGGGAAATAACGGGTGTTTAATACAGGCCTTCGTAGGTATTTCATGTAACGGATACAAGGGCTTTCGCGGAATAACCATCATTCGTTAGCAACAAACGCACCTTCTAGAAAGCAGCTAAATGCTCCGTGTTAGAACACATCGCGACGAGGAACTTACAACTAAGCATGTACTTAAAGCAGATTTGAGTGACTTACACGTCACTAGTTTAGAAATCTGACAGTTGAGTATTAAGTACAAGTTTAGTAGTTAGTTTCGCTGGAAGCGTCCAAACGCGCATCACACTTCACACTTACAATATAAATGCGACAGTCTGGGTGGATGTATCGACGGACGGAGAGATGGATGTTTGTTACTCAAACGCACCAGAACGGTTGATCGGATCTGGATGAAATTTGTCAGAGAGATAAAATATAGTTTTGGAATAGCGCACAGGATACTTTTGAACCGCGGGTGCAACCGCGGGGCACAGATAGTAACAACTAAACTCGCCAGGACGGCAAGTTAACTCGCTGTACTTAGTGAGGCGTGTAAACCAGCCTTTACTCACAACATGTACCCATCATACTTGCATTTATTATAAATAGGTATAATTTTTACACTCATACTCCTTGCTTGTAAATGTTGTTGCCTCGGAATAGTTGTGCAGTGTTGGGCTTTTACGCTCAAGTTAAAATTTAAATAAGACAAAACATTAGGTAAATAGTTATTTCGAGACTACCTATACAACGTTTATTAGTAAGGGGGTTAGTATTTACCTAGCCACGTATTATTATTTTCTAGCATATTAAGTCCAAAAGAGGTTTCTAATTTGACTTTGTTATTAAAAGTATTGTTTACTGTTACATACCCATTTCTTTCCTTTCTTTTCATTGAAAATAAACCCAATGAATGAAATATCTGACCCACACTGAACAGACCATTCCCAAACAGTTGAAATCAAAGTCAAAGTCAAAATGTTTTTATTCAATTTAAAAAGATACACTTATGGACTTCAAAGTTTTTAATCAAAAAATTATATTGTGTGACGAAGATCCTACCATTTTTGTTTACTATAAGTAAATAAAGACATCTATAAAGCGGCCATTGCACTTTCCAATTAGCAGTATGCTAAATTAGCGTGGCTAAGCCCGTGCAATAGCAAAAAAATAGATTGCTGTCTAATAGCCATTACAATTTTAGCACGCTGGCTCAGTTTGCGAACTGCAAATGGGATAATGTATTGACCGTTTGCGGCACAACTGCTTCAGACAAGAACAGCCTCTTCAAAAGTTTCCGCTGTTGGTAAACTCAGAAGCTATTGTTGCTAGCCGGTTGAGACATGTAGCTGGACGAAGACTCGCTCGACTTTGCTCGAAATAATCCACGAAGAGCACATTAAAAATCGTCATTACAAAACCGATATCAATGAACGTCCCAGCAACCACCTGCGTACCGCAGGACACATCCCCGGTAGCAAGTTGCCAGTATTTAGTAGCTAATTGCATAAAACTACCACATTTTATCATCCTCGACGCAATACCTTCACTACCGCAACCATGCACGCACGAGACGATGCATCGATAAAATAATGAGGGTAGAAATCAAAACGTTCTAAAAACTGCTCTGTACAAGCGAAATTTAACCTTAGAACTTCGATTACAAAGTCAAGTTTTAATTGTGTTGTAAATCGAGATGTTCGTTTTAGAGATGACGGCAGGGTTGCCAGTGCACTGACTGATTGTCGACGTGCGGAAACTGCGAGTGTCGTGAAATTATTCTATTCGAATTAGCAGACAGCCTATTGAAGAGTTATAGAGCTTCCTGGCTTTCGTTTCTTATAAGGAGATTGCGTGAGGAAGACTCAATTTATTGAATCGGTTAATCGATTTAATCGAGTTGTGCTGACGTTAAATTATTAGGTATTTCAAATGTTAAGGAAACACAATTTTCTAATTGAGAAGGGACCTAATTAAAATAAAATTACCTTTTAAATCAGTTCAGTAAGTATACCTAATTAAAAAAACTTGACGTGTCTGTGTGTGTGTCTGTCTGTCTGTGGCATCGTAGTCCCGAACGAATGAATCGATAGATTTTGTTTGAAAGGTTAATTAGCCGGGAGTTTTCTTATTTTGTCGGGAGTTTTAAATTTTAATAAATACTTACTCGTAAACATTTGGTTTTACAAAATGAAAGATCTAAATCGGAAAATCGTTAATTTTATTTGACTAGATATGAGATCTAATACAAACTCTGTGTAGTGAAATGGGAAGACATTCAAGAGTATTATTTATTCGTTTATTTGCATCAAACATTTTAGAAAGCTTGTTAATAGCAAGATAAGTTGTTTTATCTATTCAATAAGTCGTAAATTCGAGAAAGTATGGATGCCACGCAGCGCGCGCTGGTCTATAAATCGATTATTTTGTTTTAATCCACTTTGAGTTTACAATTAATATGAAGTATAAAGGGTTTACAGGATTTAATTAATTAAAAGCAAACTAAAATAGCTCTTAAGAGTTCGTGTTCTTAGTAATAAAATTAGAAATAGAGAAACGAATGTCTGTTTTATTAGCAACTCGATTTGCAAACAACAATAAAATCGATTGATTGACAGCTGTTTTTCGTCGCTGGATGAACTGAAATGAAATGTATGAAATGAAATGGATGAACGCCGGCTGCACGTACGAAAAAGAATGACTCATTGTCCCGTTACGCTCGGTCGATCGGAGCGAGAGCGCCACACGAGCGAGCGAAATGCACGATCGGCTTGAGCGTCCGGCTTGCGGCGCATCTATCTCTCTTCCACTCGATTGGCCTATGCGTCAGAGGAGAAGATTTTATTAATGTTTTGTTAAGACGTTGTCACGTTAAACAATCATCCGTAAACTGACTTTACAGACAACATTTTTTTTTACACGAACCTTAAGCCTTAGGAGAATCTTAACTTCATTTGCCCGATGAGCCAATATTTCGATAGGAATTGTTTAAAACTAGTTAAGAACTTAGACAATTCTTATATTTAGTGCAAGTGGCCATGGAAAGACAAGTTTCCGTCAGATCATCAGGTGCGCTTTAATAAAACGTATGGAGCCAATAATTTAAAAAAAGTTTTCGTGACTTTTAGATCTAATCGTAAGGATGTTTATCAATTGTGTTACCTCCTGTAATCGTTTCAAACTGACTGATTGGAATCGATTAAATTATCAATTCTAAGTGTAAGTAAGCGTTGGAGTTACGCATCCCTGTATTTAGCAGGCGGCAGGTGGGCAGTGTTGCACCTTGGAGGCCAGCGGCGACAAAGAAAGTCCGTCCACGCGTCGGACAGCGGACTCGCAGGGCGATGTTTATGCATGAACCACTAACATGGACACTACGTTAGCATCGCATCAAGATAATTACAGAGCGAACAGCTTATCGGTTGAAAGACGAACAATCGTATTTTTAAATGAAATTGACAGCCATCCGTATAAAACGATAAGGTTTGGCTTTGTAATTACTATGTACTCCTATTAATTATTTTGTTGGAGGTGGTTGTACTTACTGTTTTTGTAGTTGTAGTTTACTTTCTTCTTTTTAAATCTGTACGCTAGCTCCCTTACTAAACGTGGTATAGCTTTGAAATAGTTGTGCAGTACTTTGTCCTTTTCTTTCTTTTACATTTTTAAGCTCAATCGAAAAAGACAAAACACTGTGGAACTATTCCGACGCTATATAACGTTGGACTAGTAGTTCTGTGAGCTGTATATTTTAATATCATTTATAAAATCATATCTCCACCATTTAAAAACAATGCATAAAATACATTGACACAAAATATAAAATATACGAATCTACCCACTAAATGAGAATCAGTTGACGAATGCCACCTGTAAAGGAGAACAGTGGAAAGACGTCAGACTTGCGAAAGCATTTTTGCCGAAGCCGAAGGAGAGCTTGCTCGGTCAATTAGTTAGGGGGATTGTGTTTGCTTTTAGTCTACACTACTTTCACTTCTACACTAATAATTACTATAGAGATAAAGTTTGTATGCAAGGGGTAATCCCCGGAATTAAGGATTCGTTTAAAAATAATATTTATCACATGCCACGCATGATTAAATAGGCGAAAGTTTGTATGTGTGTGTGTGTAACTTTGTATGTTTGATTCTTCTTCACGCTAAAACGGATCGACCGATTTTGATGAAGTTTGGTATGGAGCTAGCTCATACCTTGCATTAAGGCTACTTTTGAACCACGGGGGAAACAGCGGAGCGCAGCTTGTCTACCATAAAGTTACACAATCACTGCGTACCACAGGCTATAAAACGTGAGCGAACTCGCAGGCAGATAACTAGTGCACAAATAAACTGTTGTCTATTATCATGATATTATCTGTTAAATAGCTTTTAAGTTTTTATTAATTTTAACCATAATAGTGTGTATATTTTGCGTTGGCTCGATGATTTCGTGCACGATTTCAAAACAATTTGAATAACACTTTAATTGTTAACCTTTAGGTATTTGTGACCTTTTCGTGTCTCGAACTTAAATAACAGGGCTTTGTCTTGAATAATATGAAATTAAAAGAGCATGCGAAAGTTAAAAGGCTCATAGATTAACTAAGTACTTAATTGTTAGATAGTTACGCTATTCTGTAATACAATTCGATTTTTTATCCATTCAATTTGATTAAGAGTAACTGGTTTAGTTTGCTATGTTATTATTGTTTAGTATGCTACTGGTTTTATATATTTTTAACTTTTATCATACAGCTGTTTTCCTAGAAAATATATGAATGAGATCTGTAATATTAAGGTTATTTAAAAAATATGTTTTAGAACTTTACAAATTTTTATTCTCCATTTATTAGTGTATGGTTGCCTGGAAAAGATCGATTTGGTAGACCGCTTCAATGACGGAAACCTTTTTGTTTTTTTTTCTTTCCTTGGGAAAATCCTTTATGGATACCACCAACAGCCCGGGTGCGGGCACAGAGTGGTTATGTGGGAATCCCGCCACTGACGGCCTACCCACTAAAAACCCAAGGGTGTTCCACCTCGGCGCATAATGTCGGGGCTAAGGGAACTATCGTACTCTTCCGCGGCCCCGACAGCGCTAGCCCTTTCGGGCACCTCCTCGAGCTTACGCTCTCTTCCCCTCGATGACGATGTATCGAACACCAGACACATCGTCATCATCCACCTCCTCGGGGACCAATTTGCCCGTGGGCGCCAGACAGCACCCGTGTCTAGGCGCCCATGGTCCCCATGTGACGGGTCAGATGAGTGGCCCCGCCGCCTGCCACTTCGGCCGCAGAGGATAGGGAGAGCGGCAACGATACACCGACACGCCTCTTCCTCTGCCGCCTTCCTCTTCGTCCGCCATCAACGACGAGTACGGAATACAACGACGGTAGCGACCCCGTTTGGGCCGCGGAAGGTAGGGAAAGTGGCAACGACACACCAACAGTCCTCTCCCGCCGCGGCCCCCAGCCTTCGGTTGCAGTGTTGCACATGCGACACTGCACCCCGCCTCAGTTGTGGGTCTGCCCATACAGACTCACACCCTACTTAGGCCGCTTCCACGTAGGCTTTGGAGCTAAAAGCCCCATGAAGCGTCCCACCTCGGATTCCTCTTGGCTTCACCGTGGTTGCCGAAGCCACGGCTACTGAGCCCCCCCGCCACGACAAGGCGGGAACCCTCGGGGGAGTCAATGACGGAAACCTGACTCAACTGAAGATGGATGTATTTTTTTTGTTTATGATCAGCTGGTTATCTATTATTGTCGAATTTACGAGAAAGAGAGCAATATTTAAACATGCGCTACAGGAAAAACATATTATCTTTGAGTTCTCATCAATGATAAAAACATACTTTTTTACCCAGTAAAAAATAAACTAGAGGAAAAAAGCGACTGATAATTCGGCAGTTAAGTTCTCGAGAAACATTGATATTAAAAATTATGTTTTATTAAATTAATAACCAAAACGATTTAATAAACCCTTTAAACCCAACGTGGATCGCTGAATATCATTACCATCGTTAATAGCGTCCGGCGACGACTTCCAACCTCATAGACACCTGGCCAGGGCTTTTAGTCAAAGTCATTAGCAAAAAGTATGCCGATGAAATGCTTAACACACCAATGGTACGCCAGTGACGCTTTTATGACCCTAAATTTCAGTATCACTTCTCGCGCACCTTATCATTTTCTTGTAAATAGATAAGCCCACATTTCATATTGCCTAACTAAGGAAGTAAAGATGGTTTAAGGTAGAGCACGCTGGCTCAGAAAATAAGAATGCAAATTTGTTTGAAGACATTGCAGAAATGTACGAGTAAAAATAACACTGCAGTAGTTTTTAAACATTTGACGTACGAAGTAGTTAGTTGTCAAAGTTTTTTTTTTGCATTGCGAAATAGTGTTATGTAACGTCTATTCGGCATCAAATCGTAGCAGGGCAGCTTGCGCCCGCGCACCCCGTAACTTATTTGGTGTAAAATGAGAACGATTTGAGCCGCGGAAGATTTATGAGCGAAGTTAATGGCGCAGAGTATGGAGATACAGTAGCTCAGGTGCGCAGAGCTCGGAACACGCGGAATGTGTCGGGTTAATTCGGAAATTTAAATTTATGGACAGTATCTGCTCCGGCTGTGGGTGTTCTTGTTCATGTCTTCGTGCGGTTTGCCTGGGGATGGCACTCAGGCAAACCCAGCAGGGAGCTATTAGCGTGAAAAGTTATTTAAACAAGTAACATTATTAAAAGTAAAACAAAAAACCCGACTGCAGATCGTTGTACCCTATGTCATTTCCGATTCAAATGACACTTCACATGTCGAAATCCATGAAGCTGTTTAAGCTGTAGGGCGTGCCAAGGAAACCTCACATACATACCCACATACATACAAACATGCAAACACTCGAAAACACTCCTTCTTACGCAGTCATCAGGGGGAAAAAAGCAGAAATGGCCTAATTATGTAATTACTCAATAGCGTTGACATGAAAAATGTAAATCCAAAGAAAGTTGATTTGAATTAGGTTGTAATAAGTGTGTTTTTATGATAAAAAAAATCAGCACGCGTTGATGTCTTTTGGCTTGCGTAGGTTAGTTACTCGTAAGTTTCAGGTTCCTACTGATATTTCAAAATACTCTTTGATCTACTGGCTGTATTTATACTCATGACATTCTTAGGGCGACGTTACATTGTTTCACTTTACAACATGTAAGCGTCCATTTTTAATTTGTTGCTTGCAAATATTTTTGTCACGCACGTGAAACTGCGTTCTACCTTCCAGTATTAAGGTTTAAAGTTTATCAAATTTTTGTGCAAGGCTGCTGATCACTTCTGCCAATCGATTTTCGAACAGAAGCTGTTTAATTATAACTGTTTTTTGTTGCATATTTTTTGGGATTCGATGAGATTTGATGCGAGTGTGGCTGAGTGGACAAAATGATTGACTGTGTGTAGTAAACCAATTATTTCGATGGATATTCAGGAGGCTTCAAAGTCAAAGTCAAAGTCAAAATGTTTTTATTCAATTTAGGTATCAAAGATACACTTATGAACGTCAAAGTTATTTAAATAGACACGACCGCCTTGTTCGGATAAAGAGCCTCTACTCGGAAGAACAGGCAAGAAACTGAGGGGCATTATTTTTTTCAAATAATAAATAAATTACAGTCTCACAAATTTTGGCTTACAACTAGGTAATATCTATAAATACTAGTGGCTACTTGGCGGAAGTGGAAGGCTCCAGACATCTTTATCTTCAAAATAATTCTTAACCTTATAATACCCTCTTTTCATTAATGTAGTTTTTACATGTGATTTGAATTTTCCCTCAGTGAGCCCTGTTATATTTTTCGGGATTTTATTGTAAAAACGAACGCAGTTGCCTAAAAATGACTTTTTTGACTTAGTCAGTCTAAGTCTCGGTACAGCTATCCTATCCTTATTTCTAGTGTTATAATTGTGATAGTCACTGTTCAATTTAAATTTATGTAGATTTTTGCGAACGTGCATAATTACCGCAAGTGCTTACCGCAAGTCTTGATAGTTGACGAAAATTTAGTTCGTTTTCTTTTGGTTTAACGTTTCCGCCAGAAGCGCTTGATTGTAATGTATGGCGCCAAACAAAAATGAAACACGTTTTTGTAATTATCAGCATTCATGGTGAACTTCAACAACAAAGCCTCATGCTTCACATGGTAAGGGTCCAGAACGCTAAGTTGCTCAATCTGAACTAGCTATAAATATACCTAATAATAACGTTTAATGTAACGTAAACTTTAAAATAAATGTAGCAATAACAAAGATTAGCGCTTTGAGAAGAGCATACTCGAATGGCTCGAGCTATAATATACTAAAATTAATGTTTAAACTAATAATAATCCATTTATTTCAGGCAATATAACTTGCATACAATGCAAATTACAGAGGCCCATAGAAAATAAATACCTTACAGACTAACATACATATAAATGAAATTAATAAAATTAACTATGTCTTCTGGGCTTTTGCTCCCTGTGCGGCCTCCCAGTAGCGCCGGAACACTAGCCCTTTTGGCCAGAACTCAGGCGAGAGTAGTGTTGCCTTGTGTTTCGCTGGAACCCTTAGTAAGTAAGACTTGAAATAAGTCTCACGGACAGTTGACTCCAGGCGCTGCATCGCTATCACCGGTGCCTCTACTCCTAGTCGGTCTGCACAAACTTGTGCACGTCGCTCCTGATGTAATCGGGTCCACCCGGGACAAGTACATAAGGAATGTCAGCTCCACGGCTTTGAGACCGGGTTCAGTCGAGGTACCCCGTATGTTGAGGTTACAACGACGTTGACGATTTTCCTAAGTTGACTAAGAAATAAAATAGTTTGCAAGCATCAGAAGAAGCACTAAGTTAACTTAATTTAGTCTAAGAAGATATAAATGTTAATTCTATGACATAAAAAATACAATCCATTAAAAGTACATTCTTTTCTGATTTTTTAAAAAAGATTAAAAGAAAGATTTTTTAAAAGTCACCAGCTGAAGTTTCCTAATCATATCTATTAATTTCGTAAGCAACTAAAAATGTATCAATAAATAAACACCTAAATATTCATAGGCGTAGTGTTAAAATAGCTGAGAGACACCTGTTTTATTTGAGTTTTTTGTCATCACATTACCAGCATTGTTAGTTTTTATATCTGTGTTGATGATGAAGTCCTTTAAAACTTTAAATGTTATTAGACGTTGATTGTTCGTATTCATTCAGCAAATAGTCCTGAAGCTGGTCCAACCGTGTAATCATGGTAACCACAATCAATTTCCCATTATTACGTCATCAATCGCCGCAGGTTGGCTGCTGTTCTTAGTTTCATGTAGGTTTTAATAAACTATCATTACACGCTTCTACGAGTACTATGTGTACCTAGTAGTATTTACATGCAATTTAGTATGGGAGCTGTTGCTTAGTTCAGTTACCATGCGTTTTGATTGCTCTGCCAATTACGAGTAACTATGACTTAGCTCTGCTGGCTTAGGTATTTTGTAACATGTATTTTTGTGATCTAATGTGTGTGTATGAATACTGTTCAAAATTACTATGTCCTATTTAAGTACTCATACGTACCTATAGATTGTACAATACAATACAAAAACTCTTTATTGACCCCAAATACAAATAAATCTAAACTAAACACTCAAAAATAAAGGCGCAATGGGCGGTCTTATCGCTTATGAGCGATCTCTTCCAGACAACCTAAGTATTTATTATCGTAGAAATATATTTAATACTCTATTACTACTAGGTACTTATAGTAGCAAAATTTTCCTGTCGTTCTTAAACTGACGACAACCTACATCTTAACCAATACTATAAAAGTAAAAAAGTACGTTTGTTAGTTTGTTACTTACGTTTATACTTACGCTATAACTACTCAACCGATCGCTATTAATTTTTGCATACATATTATCAAGGGTACAGAATACGACATAGGGTTTGTACCATTTGTTTTATTTATGTCGAAATGTTCTTTTATCTCGAAAAAAATAGGTTGTCTGTAAAGTCGGTTTACTGACGATAGTTGAACGTGACAACGTGCTCACTCAAGTAGGAGAGAGACGGATGTCGAACGCTGCCGAACGCAAAGGCCGATTGTGCTTCTTTGTCGCTCGTTCCGCGCTCTCGCTTGCACTTCAAGCCTTACATGGAACGCCTCAGAGCGAGGTAACGCCGCATTTTTTCGTGTGTGCAGCCGGCTCTATCGAATTATAAGACGTTGTCACGTCAAAAAATAACCAGATTTGCCGTGCAATTCTTAAAGTGATGTTTCTGAGTTAAATGTTAAGCCATAATAGGCACGTCATAAGGAGTCGAATGATATAATTGGATTTTGATTTTCACAAGTACAAGAGGAAAAAATTAACACCTCAACGCAGTCTGGTCTGCACTGCTGTCTCTTATCCTATGAAACAGCAGGGTGTGTCAATACGCAGGCGATCAAGTCATCTGCCTCGATGACGTTGGTCCGCGCGCCCCGGGCTCCGTAATCATTGCCCTCGGCGCCGCGCCGGTAATGGTCGCCCTTCAGCGGCAGGTGCCTGTGTCCTGTAGGGCTATTCCTACGCGTGAGATGAGATGAGATTTTATCTTGGTCCCTCTCACACCCATAACGTTTCAAACGAGAGCAACAAGGGTGAAAAAAGGTGAGATGAAAATCTCAAATCTCCGAATAGGGCCCCTGTAATGTCATGCTCACCCTTTGTTTGAAGATTTCCTTTGAAATCAGTTGTCAGTCCAGTCTTCAATTTAATAGTCATCGGCTAAGCTTATATCGACTGAGTTAGTATTGAAGTTTTGTTGCCTTTTCAGGGTTCCGTTGTCAAAGTGTAAAACGGGACCCTACTACTAAGACTCTGCTGTCCGTCTGTCACCAGGCTGTAATTTATGAAACGTGATAGTTAGACAATTGAACTTTTCACAGATGATGTGTTTCTGTTGCCGCTCTATCCACAAATACTAAAAAACACAACAAAATAACCCATACAACAACCGTGATTTTTTTGCCGTTTTTATAGATGATGGTACAGAACCCATCGTGCGCGAGTCCGACTCGCACTTGGCCAGTTTTTGCCTTTTCATAGATCTTATTACAGGTGAAGTAATTTAAAAGCAACGCTCTTATATTGTCAATGAGTAAATTAGTTTTTTTTGTACTAAGAAACTGTACCTACGTTGTGAAGTTCAGCCACTTTATACTGAGTAATTAAAGCTTGCATGTAAAATATTCGTGTGATATTTCAAACCATCCATAGTTCACTAATTACATCCATAATTGCTCTACCATCAACCATCAGCAGTAAAATCTCATTATCGACAGAGAATTTAAAGTTGCACCGCACCAATCACGACTCCAGGGGCCCTATTCTGACGAGTACGATCTTATATCAGTCACTCTCACTCTCATGGCTGTACTAACAGGAGAGACAGTGACAGACATAACATGGCATGTCCCAGAACAGGGCCGCAGATCGAGTGTGACAAATCATCGGCGGAGTCGCCCGGGGCGCCGGGGCTCCAACCTACTGCTGGCTATTCTGTGGCGCCGTGTGATTGCGACTTATTACTGCATCGTGCACGATTCAATCAAACTGTTCTTGGTATAGATCTGCGGAGAGATTGCAGATACATTTCTGAGATACTTATGTGGAATACTCCAATCTGGACCACGCATCATCATCTTTCTACTCTTATCGCACATTATAATGTAGATCAAACGGCAAGACTGATGGATCACATTATCCATCCATATAAATTATGGTGAGAATTTCTTGCGAAAGGTCATTGTCATTTGTCATGGCCATTGTCCACGGTACTCTAAAAAGGGCTAAAATCTTTTTTTTCCGCGAATAAGTCCACGCTTCACCAACTCGACTCGTTGATAAGCGATGATCAAAGATGAAGCACGTAAACTTACAAGATATCTATTCACTCTTGTTTCGAAAAGCCTTATTAATTAATTTATATGTGAAAAATTAGATTCCAGTGTCCACCTCTACCATTATCAACTCTCATCAGTTTACTGCTAGATACAGTCTACGCCATGCAACTTTATGGAGAGAATTAATCAAATCAAATGACTTTCAATGTTATGTTATTCAAATTGGGTATCGAAAATACATTTATGAACGTTAAAGTTATGAAAATTACTCTACCCCCTTGTTCAGAGAAAGAGCCACTATCCAGAAGAACAGACAAGAAACCGAAGCATCGAATAAGTTTTTGAAACAAGTAACATTATTAAAAGAAAAACAAAAATCCGACTGCAAAATGTTGTAGCCTATGTCACTTCCGCTATCAAGACAATTCAAATGACACTTCACATGTCGAAATCCATGGGGCCAGCCAAAGAAACCTCCTACATACATAACCTCATACATACACAATTACACATACATACATGCTTTTATAAATACACTTGAAAAACATAACCTTCCTTCTTGCGCAGCCGGGTAATAGCACTTCTGCTGACCATACGTCGATCATGGGTTATTATTTATCTCATCGTTCCGATGCGTGCCCCTGTCGCGGCGGCGGCGTGCCAGGGCGCGAATGCTTCGCTCATTTTGATTTACGGCGCACTTGCTCCGGCTTAACACCTTTAGAGCAAACACCGGACTGTTTGCAGCTGGCTAATTGTTGGGGAACTTCGCTATATTTGTGGAACTAGGTTGGATCATCAAACAAGGTTGTTAGTCAAAACTAAGTTTGGTTTGGCAAACTCAATCCAAGCTGACCTTCTTCCTCTTCTTTCTTAGGTTCGACGCTATACCCAAAGTTAACATGGCCTGGAAGGGATCAGTCTGAGCGACGAAGCTGCCAGCTGTTGTACTGTTGTAATAAGCGATTATTCTACTTACCGTTCTTTCTCTCCAAAATTATATTTTTGTCAAAATATAATTTTATGAATTTCTGTGCAATCTTTGACTTACAATAATCAGAAACATTTACATTTTCGCCAATTTTACTAAATTAAATCATTTGATTAAAAGGTTTGAGGATTTTTCTTTTTTTTACCGACGAAACGGAGGAGGTTCACAAGACGACGCTTTTAAATTTTTTATATGTATTAACACGCATAACTTTTACAGAGTATAGTAGTTCGATTTTGATAATTCTTCTTTTTTTCGTATAATTAACCAAATGCTCACTCGTTTATATTGCATATCGGCAAATAGTGTATTTGTCAGAAAGTAGTTTTCTAAACAGGCTTGCTCTTACTCCAATTAGTTCATAGTAAACACGTCATTGAGTTTGTAGTTCGTGCACATTACAGAAAATTACATTAACCTATGCAGCGGGCTATTATCAGCCAATATAATTTATATCTGTCAGCTGTCTTTCTAATCTATTAGGTGGAAGTAAGGAGACAAAGACAGAAATAATATATATGTACCTAATACCTGCGCCAACGGTTTCGCTTGTGGTTAACAAGTATGTTATATCACAGATCTAGGATGTAAAAGATCGACAGTGACAATTCGATAGTGATACAAAAAAACATTTGCGCATGCGTGAGTAAATTAGTGTTGTGAAAAGTACTTATTAATTTATCGATTGACCAAAAATGGTTTTCCGGGTGCTTGTCGATAAATATAATCTTTCGCATACCAATTGAGTTGTTTTTTGTTCCAAGTATAACACCGCTGCTGAGCTAAAATGAATATTAATCACTAAACGGGTGTTAAGCTAGGCGGAAGAGTTAGATATCAGTGTCACCGTGTATCTAAATTAACATAAGAAAAGTAAATAATAAGATCAACATAATACTATCCTAGTAATTCGCTTCGAATTGTGACCCTTGACCAAATTTACTCGTATACGGATTAGGATAAGTAATGATACTTATCTCATTGGTTTGTACATTTATTTATAATTTACATATTAATATATATTATTTAATTTAATTAAATATAATTAAATTAGACTTGGATGTAAGACACCCAAAATGTGTAAATTGAATTAAAAATGATGATCAGAAATTGAAGGTACATACTTATATTTAATACAAAAATGTTTTACGCCTCATCATTCAGTACAAACTCGGAAGAATGTCAATTTACTTTTGATGGCATTGATTCAAAAATGTATGCTTTGTTTATGTATTGCACCCATCGCCTACCTAATGAACTTTGATAAAAACTATCGATAATTATGACGTCATTTTTTTATCCACCTCTAGTGAAAATCGAGCGTAAACTAATTAATATTTTAATGCTGAATTTCATCACCAATTCTGCTTTCATCTAGGAAATATAGATGTTATGAAGAAACGACAACAACATACCGCTGGTAAATCGGTTTTTGGAACCAATTTATGTTATGTTTTAGACAAAATTTAGACAAAAACATCACAATGGAATTTTCATATTTACCCATGAAACGACAAATTTTGTGGGTTACATCTTGGATTCACATCACAATTGCTAAACTCACAAGATGACATAACTGCATTTAGTTACAATTGCTCTCTTTTGAGTCTATTTATAATGATTTTACTAGAAATATAAATCATTGGAATTTTCGCGTGTTCCCAGGTGGCGCGCTGTCATTAATGACAAAAGAATTATTGACTAACATTTTATTTGTAGGCGACCTCTTTCTCTCTTGTGGAGTTTACATTTCGATGGAGACTTCTCTGTCCCACGCTTCGTTGGTCTTTTGCGAAGCAAAAAAAATCTTAGGTCTGTGTGTTATATGCTATTCTAGACTATAATCTATGCCTATATCATATCCATATCCGTTTAGCCGTTCTGTTGTGATTGAGGAACAAACATTGTTATTTATTCTATTAAAGTGATTTTCTGGGATCATTTTGCTGGTTTAAATATAGACAATTGACAATAATTTTGTACCATTTTCTCACAGACCTAAGATTTTTTTTGCTTCGCAAAAGACCAACGAAGCGTGGGACAGAGAAGTCTCCATCGAAATGTAAACTCCACAAGAGAGAAAGAGGTCGCCTACAAATAAAATGTTAGTCAATAATTCTTTTGTCATTAATGACAGCGCGCCACCTGGGAACACGCGAAAATTCCAATGATTTATATTTCTAGTAAAATCATTATAAATAGACTCAAAAGAGAGCAATTGTAACTAAATGCAGTTATGTCATCTTGTGAGTTTAGCAATTGTGATGTGAATCCAAGATGTAACCCACAAAATTTGTCGTTTCATGGGTAAATATGAAAATTCCATTGTGATGTTTTTGTCTAAATTTTGTCTAAAACATAACATAAATTGGTTCCAAAAACCGATTTACCAGCGGTATGTTGTTGTCGTTTCTTCATAACATCTATATTTCCTAGATGAAAGCAGAATTGGTGATGAAATTCAGCATTAAAATATTAATTAGTTTACGCTCGATTTTCACTAGAGGTGGATAAAAAAATGACGTCATAATTATCGATAGTTTTTATCAAAGTTCATTAGGTAGGCGATGGGTGCAATACATAAACAAAGCATACATTTTTGAATCAATGCCATCAAAAGTAAATTGACATTCTTCCGAGTTTGTACTGAATGATGAGGCGTAAAACATTTTTGTATTAAATATAAGTATGTACCTTCAATTTCTGATCATCATTTTTAATTCAATTTACACATTTTGGGTGTCTTACATCCAAGTCTAATTTAATTATATTTAATTAAATTAAATAATATATATTAATATGTAAATTATAAATAAATGTACAAACCAATGAGATAAGTATCATTACTTATCCTAATCCGTATACGAGTAAATTTGGTCAAGGGTCACAATTCGAAGCGAATTACTAGGATAGTATTATGTTGATCTTATTATTTACTTTTCTTATGTTAATTTAGATACACGGTGACACTGATATCTAACTCTTCCGCCTAGCTTAACACCCGTTTAGTGATTAATATTCATTTTAGCTCAGCAGCGGTGTTATACTTGGAACAAAAAACAACTCAAGACCTAAGATTTTTTTTGCTTCGCAAAAGACCAACGAAGCGTGGGACAGAGAAGTCTCCATCGAAATGTAAACTCCACAAGAGAGAAAGAGGTCGCCTACAAATAAAATGTTAGTCAATAATTCTTTTGTCATTAATGACAGCGCGCCACCTGGGAACACGCGAAAATTCCAATGATTTATATTTCTAGTAAAATCATTATAAATAGACTCAAAAGAGAGCAATTGTAACTAAATGCAGTTATGTCATCTTGTGAGTTTAGCAATTGTGATGTGAATCCAAGATGTAACCCACAAAATTTGTCGTTTCATGGGTAAATATGAAAATTCCATTGTGATGTTTTTGTCTAAATTTTGTCTAAAACATAACATAAATTGGTTCCAAAAACCGATTTACCAGCGGTATGTTGTTGTCGTTTCTTCATAACATCTATATTTCCTAGATGAAAGCAGAATTGGTGATGAAATTCAGCATTAAAATATTAATTAGTTTACGCTCGATTTTCACTAGAGGTGGATAAAAAAATGACGTCATAATTATCGATAGTTTTTATCAAAGTTCATTAGGTAGGCGATGGGTGCAATACATAAACAAAGCATACATTTTTGAATCAATGCCATCAAAAGTAAATTGACATTCTTCCGAGTTTGTACTGAATGATGAGGCGTAAAACATTTTTGTATTAAATATAAGTATGTACCTTCAATTTCTGATCATCATTTTTAATTCAATTTACACATTTTGGGTGTCTTACATCCAAGTCTAATTTAATTATATTTAATTAAATTAAATAATATATATTAATATGTAAATTATAAATAAATGTACAAACCAATGAGATAAGTATCATTACTTATCCTAATCCGTATACGAGTAAATTTGGTCAAGGGTCACAATTCGAAGCGAATTACTAGGATAGTATTATGTTGATCTTATTATTTACTTTTCTTATGTTAATTTAGATACACGGTGACACTGATATCTAACTCTTCCGCCTAGCTTAACACCCGTTTAGTGATTAATATTCATTTTAGCTCAGCAGCGGTGTTATACTTGGAACAAAAAACAACTCAATTGGTATGCGAAAGATTATATTTATCGACAAGCACCCGGAAAACCATTTTTGGTCAATCGATAAATTAATAAGTACTTTTCACAACACTAATTTACTCACGCATGCGCAAATGTTTTTTTGTATCACTATCGAATTGTCACTGTCGATCTTTTACATCCTAGATCTGTGCATTTTCTAGACTAAAATAAATTAAACATTAAAAGTTGCCTTTCTAAGATATCAGAATTAATAGACGTGCAGATAATTTTAGTACATGCAGAATAGTTTGGTTTAATGAGAATTGAAATAGAATCGAAGTCTGGCCTCGATTCCGTTGTCAACTCACTAAACTAAACCAAGTGTTATCGTTATCTTTTACTAAAATAAACACAAGAAAGAGACAGTGTGGTTTTTCGTGCTGTTTAACTAGTTTACCAAAAGTGACACACACAACTTGTTCTTAGTCGGCATCTGCTCCCTAAATCTGCTCCCTAAATTTGTATGGAAATCTAAGTTACAATTTATTTGAGAGCACTAAAATACATTCCGTCTCTGTCTTTGTGTTTTTATCAATAAAATACAGCAATAGCACTAAGTTTAGTTTACTGAGTTTACATCAGATTCGTCTACCAATTTCTTATTTACCTTTTTTTTTTAATTAAAACTGAGCTTAGCTGAGATTTTCCATTGCATAATAAAGGTGCATAATTATAGTTTCTCTCTACCTAGTGCGGGAGTGAATGGAAGACATCATTACTGAGACTTGAAACACAAGTACCTATAAGTAATTGATTATAATAATGAATAATGCATTCAATTATACCTCTTAGCAAGCTCATAATTTGGCTTAACGAGCCGCCTATTACTTGTAGTTATCTGACATAACACATAGGTAAACTAATAAAAATATATGGGCACCTCTAACCTTAGCTTATCTTGAGTGAAAGTACTGACAAAGGCTTAGGAGAGGCCTTAGTGGCTGTCTCTGTGAACGAGTGAATCGCGGAAAATTCTTAACATTATTGACTGATGTAGAAAATTAGAAATCATTATAAATCAGCGAGCCATTATCATCATCATTGTTTCAGCCGGGAGAACATCACTGCTGGACTAAAGTTATCCAGTGTCCATATGTAGTATATGTCCAGTGTAGTATATGTCCAGTGATCTCCACAACGACCAGTCTTGCAATGCCCGCATCCAGCGGCTTCCTGCGACCCTCACCAGATCGTCGATTTAGCTTGTAGGAGGCCTGCCCATGTTGCGTCTTCCGGTTCGTGGTCGCTACTCGAGAACTTCTCTGCCCCATCGGCTGTCGGGTTTGCGAGACGATAGCTCTACAATTTTTGCTCGATATTCTCAAAGGAAAAGTTATATTCTCTTACTTCAGAGTGCAGCCCAATGTCACTGTTATCTAATATATTTTGACCTGATTGAGTGTCATAATGAAAATAGTAACTGACCAATATGGTTAAAGAAGTGTTGAGGATACCTACTTGCAGCTAATAAAACCTAAATTAAGACAATAATATGTAAGCTACTGTATACCGCTTTACGGTTTCTGTATATCTGCTACTTCTATATCTGTTCTTGAAAAATTGCAGCGTATAATATAATTAAAACTTTCTTACTTTCGCACTCAGAGTCGTAAATGATTACTTAAACTATCACTAAGTTAAGATTTCCTTTGTAAATGTAGCCTTAGCGATAGTTTAAGTAATCATTAACGTCTCTAAATGTGCGGCTGTTAGTTACTTACTGTTCTTAGCGTCAGCGTCGCAAGCGCTGATATCGTCCGTGTAAATAGGCACTTAACATAAAGTATGTGTGGGTCTGGCCCTGCGAGTGTCGAAAGTTGCCCTTTGGTCTCCGACGCCCGGGGAGCGGGCGACACGGCCAATATCATTCTGCTGAGTTTGACGAAAAGACGACAACTCTCGAATTTTGCATAAATCCACCGACTTTGAAATATTACGAAATGATAGGAACAAGTTTTGTGGAAGTTAGAATTTTTATCAGTGTAACCTAGATAGTCTAAAACTATTACAATTATATGTACATAACGCCAGGCTCAAAGATTCCAGGTTTCCGTAAATTTGACAGTGATTTAGCATTTTAAAACCGTTATGACGAAGCCCATGTTGATTTTCGAGTATGGAGAAACCAACCGGCCCTAAACCCCAGCTAGGCTTATCCCAGGCATCAGTGACCCGCAGGTTGCCAGTAATGGTGTATTAGCGATACTTGTTTACATTCACGCCACACAACCACTATAAAGATACCGTTTGCTTTATGTGATGGCAGAATCGAACACGCCTCTCGTCTTATCTCCGATGCGTGTTGGAATATGGGTAAGTAACCTATAAGACGGTGTAACGTAGATTTCATTACGATTACCATTACCTGGCTCGGCGGCGGGTCCTATACTTATCGAGTGGAGGTATCGTAAGGTCTTCATCACATATTTTATGGTCTTCATTTGTGAATCTTGGCTCGCTCTTTTAATTATGTGAAATGTTGAATGAACAGTTCCTTTGAGAAGCTAAAATAAGGGGTTCGTTTAAAGGTGTGTTAATAGGATCTTGAGAGGTCGGAACATATTTGTGATACCTAGGCACACCTCTGTGTTCTGGAGTTACAGGTATCCATTGTGATAAGCATCAGGCGGTCGTTCACTTGTTTGCATAAAAAGGTAAATTAAAGCTATAGTTTTTAAGTAAAGTAGTTATGTTCTGGTTAGTTGTACTATTACGTACCTAATTGATAGTTTTATAGCCTTTGAGTCATGTACATAATAATGTAGAGAAAATAAAACGTTACGTCCATATTTTGAAATCGCTTCTGACTTTGAGATGAGATCTAACAACGGTATTTGTTGTGAAACCACGCATTCAAAGATATTAAATTCGATATCTTTGTTAGAGACGTGTTTATGGAAATTAACGCTATCTCTGAAGAGGCGATAAATTAATTTTGAAACCAGTTTCGTGCCTATAATGAATAGACAACACGCTGTTTTCATAAACTTAATGTTACAAAATAATGGGCATCATCATAGGAGCTTCGGCTTTATTATCTAACTCAGTGGCGGATCCAGGATTGTGGCTTGGGGGCTTTTGTTTGGGGCTTCACTTAGATGAAAGGAAGCTTTATCAAGGTGGATAAGGAATGGTTTTCGTTTGAGGGGCTTATCATAGCTGGAGGTAATATAGGCATCAATGTAGGCCAACACAAAAACAACTAAAAAAAACTCCTTATTGAACATTGAGGAGTGTGAATTGGATACCTAGACCCCCCCTTGGGTCCGCTAGTGATCTAACTGAATGGTATTCGGAATCGCATTTATTTGTACACTTAAAGTAAGCTTCTACTCTGGTGGGAGGCTTCGGCCGTGGCTAGTTACCACCCACCGGACCAAGCCATGCCGTGAAATGACCTAGTCGTGTTTCGGGATGTAGTCCGGTGTAACCGTTCCGAAGACGGATCTGAGCAGTAGCGCACTTGTAGCGCCTCACTCAACTGCCGTCTTTGTACTTCTTCACTCTAGTAAACTTCAAGGCTAGAGTGAATAAGTACCGTATAGGTCGTCGTGCTCCATCTTAGACCACAACGTCGTTTAACATCAGGCGAGTTGGTGGTCAAACGCCGACCTTATTATACAAAAAAAAAAAAAGCTCCAAGCGTTAAATGAAACCGATTCTGATTACCAGTTGCACAGTATGACAGACTGACCTAATGTTAAACACGACTTCTTACAAGGCAAGTCATTTAGATCAAGAGATCTAAATAACTTGCCTCGGAAATAAAACAGTCTATCTTTAGTTCTCGCAGGGTGTTAGCATTCGGAGCAATCAGCAAATGTTGGTCGCAGCTTTCGGCAACGTTTGCCGATTCGTGGTCTCGATTCGTAGATCACGTCCAATCGATCAATCGCTCAATCTCAATCGATCATCGGAAAACAATCGAAATAGTTTTCGATTGTACTAGCTGTGTTAGTACTTGTGTTACAAAGTAATACTGAACCACTCTAATGAAGGCAAATGGAATATGAAACACATGCGTGCGAAATTATCGGTTATCGGCAATCATAGCTCAAAATGGTCGTGACTACTGGAGAAAGGAGCTCCAGTTCCTACTGGGTAATGACTGGAGGCTGTTCCATTGTGCGAATCATTATCTTTCATTCGTCATAATGTAGCGCTCGTGGCGTGCCTTAGCCGTTCCAAGATCTGTTCTGATCCTTCGGGCAATTACGGTTTACAACAAAGCTATTGATTAACAGCTTTTACTAGAATTATGACGCTGTTCCTCTAAAATATTATGAACTAGCTGCAACCTGCGGTTTCACCCGCTGTCCCACAGGACCTAGGTCTTTTTCTGTACCCTAGACATCGTGTCATGATAAATTTCATGATGATCAGTTAAGTAGTTAAGGCGTGAAAGAGTAACAAATAAACAAGTGTTAGCAACACATACTAAAGAATGCAGTCTATGGTCTGCTGTGTGACGTTTTGCGAGCGAACTGTCAAAGGAATGTATTGAATGAATCAATGAATGAATGTAGCGTAAGGAATGAAGGAGTAGCGCCTGAGTCGCCCGCCCCGTCCAACCGGCACTTCTCGCTGGAGCACGGAACAGGACGGACCTCGTAGTGTTTTTCTTGGGTGTCTTTCTGTAGTATTGATCTTGGTGTCCATTAGATTCATACTGAAATTACCTACATATTGTACATGGTTTGGATTATTAGAAGTATTAGTTGTTTACATTTACATTAAGGTGGTTTTAAATACCGTCTCTTCAGAAATAGTTTACATCAGAAGTGAGATGTAGTTTTCTCGCGCCATAAAAGAAACAGAAATACATCGATAAAGGTATCAAGGCAAAAGATATCGGAATTATTTTTAGCAAATCGTGTAATGTTATTATTATGTCTGGCAACTAACTTCACTAGATTAGCAGTACTAGATGAAACGACGAGCGTGTATGAAAAGACTCATGGAAGTAGAAGAAGCGAAAGATGTATGCCAGGATCGTGGCAAGTGGAGAGAAGTGGTATCTGCCTACCCCTATGAGAAACAGGTGTGACTATATGTATGAAGATGACCTGAAAGACTGCTATAGGCACTCGCCAGAATAGAGGTAGTGAGTTGAAGCAGTGACTTCCTAAGACTAAAGGAATGATCTGGACCAGGCACTACTTCGGATTAAGGGAGTGAGCTTAAATAGCTGAACAGTAAGTGAATTAGTAGCTGATAGATGACCTCAAAGGTTGCTATAGGCACTCGCCAGAATAGTGGTAGTGAGCTGAAGCAGTGATTTCCTAAGACTAAAGGAATGATCTGGACCAGGCACTACTTCGGATTAAGGGAGTGAGCTAAAATAGCAGTCGTATAGGGAATTTCTAAGCCTAAATATATCAGCTTTGGTTTAGATGGTCAGTTCTATTATAAAAGAAAAAAGATACATTGCAGAACTATTGAGAAACCTACAGACCTTTTTTTCGGTGTTATGATTGATGATGAAGTTAATGAATGAGATAACTAGTTACAAAGTGGTAGAAATTTCCAAGTCTAAAGGAATCAAATGATGGAAAGGTTGCAACAGAAGTTCTATCTATTTAGGACATCATGAGTCATGATAGGCCGAGCTTAAAGATTTTAACAGCCTTTGAAATCATGTGTGTGTTGACAGATACGTAATTCATGTGCAGAGTTGGAACCAATATAAGAAGCGTGCCTGAGGGCATGCACGGCGCAGGAGGGCCGTGTTAGCAACACATACTAAAGAATGCAGTCTATGGTCTGCTGTGTGACGTTTTGCGAGCGAACTGTCAAAGGAATGTATTGAATGAATCAATGAATGAATGTAGCGTAAGGAATGAAGGAGTAGCGCCTGAGTCGCCCGCCCCGTCCAACCGGCACTTCTCGCTGGAGCACGGAACAGGACGGACCTCGTAGTGTTTTTCTTGGGTGTCTTTCTGTAGTATTGATCTTGGTGTCCATTAGATTCATACTGAAATTACCTACATATTGTACATGGTTTGGATTATTAGAAGTATTAGTTGTTTACATTTACATTAAGGTGGTTTTAAATACCGTCTCTTCAGAAATAGTTTACACAAGATCAAGCTCACTTTCGCATTTATAATATTAGTTAGGAAGGAGGATAATATGGAGATTGGACTTCTGCTATTCTTCAAGAGTTTCAAAAGTACCTCATTAACTGATAAATTTGGTGTTGCATCATCATTACCATCATCTACAACCTTCTTCATTCAACTGCTGGGTACAGGCCTCTCTCTTAAATTGTCATCTGCTTCGGTCCTGTGCCAATCAGGTGCGGGTTAGATCTGTGATTAGTACAATCGTCCAATCCAAATCCGTCCAACCCTCCCGACCAATTCCGTTGCATATTTTGTCAGTATAGCAAATTGACCTGACAGTGACATTGCCAGGATTTCTCCTACTGAGTTTGGGTGAAGCGCAGTTACTGTGAGTCACCCGCAGCAGCGCATCACCAAAATAAAACTGGTTCCGTGGCGCGCAACAGCGAAAATGCCGTTACCTGCTGTAGGCCGTCGACGGCAAAAAATTCGGCTGAGGAAATTGCTGTCGCCAGGAATGGAAGTTATTTACCTTAACATAATTAAATTTACTAGTTGTACACATTATGTCTTCATTTTAGCACTTATGAATTATGTATATGGCTTCTGTTTCGTTGAAGACGTATGGTGTATTAAATAAAATGGCCGATAACATGTTGGAAGCGGTTACAGGTGCAGAGTTTGTTTATGTTTTGTGGGCTTGATTGTAATGGTCACAGTCGACAAGCAACACTAATTATGGATAATAAATTTGATGTTTGTAGAAAGTGAGACATCGTCGCCCTTTGCCCTTCTTGCATTCGATTGCCCCTATCATACCTTTTGAAGCGAGGGTTTCTAAAACAGAATGACGGTTATTTTCAAAGACCTTAATAGTGGTTTCGCTTGACCTGCCGCTAGGTGTCGCCATTACGACCGTCATGTCAACGAGAATGACATTTAATTTCAGACAGAACCTTTTCTATCTACCGAGCCTTTATTCTAGTACTTTCGATTAGTCTAATACCTAGGGCATAAGGTTCAGAATGCAATAGAGCAACACGCCCGGAACCTTACAAGGGAACGCCACACGAAACTTCGTGTTGTAAAATACCAATTTACTTTAACAATATAGCGATTTACTTCCAGCATTTCGCTGCCTTTTAAGGTGGAGCGCATTCAGGGCAGCGTCGTCGGTAATGCTCGCCGATATAAAATAAGTAAGATCGGTCGTGCTGGGAGAGCGCTGGCCATTTGTTACCTATTAATTTTACAACCGTGCCATCTGCAGGGTCGGCCGCTCCACTAGTCGGCGATACCATCGGCTCCGACGATCGTGACGACATCTCGTGCCTGCCGACTGATGCGCCTGCACCAAACAACCATAAATAATGCCAAAACGATACCTTTTTACTACGCTATAGAATATAATTCGAGAATATAAACATTTACGACTGAATATAATCTATGTAATATTGAAATCGGCCAGAGTTTATGTTGGAAAGCATTAGAAATTAAAGCCTCATCTCCATATTCAGAGACATACTAGAAATTGGATATCTGTGTAATGTTTAAAGAAGATGAGCCTGGTGGCAGTCGGTATTAAGAGGCAATTAAACTGTAAACGTTGAAGTACGCTAAACGACAACAATAACATAAAACGTGGTGGCAATAAAAGTTAAAAGGTTGTCGAGAAATCCTTGCAGCCCACTTACAAATCTTGCATTACGACCAACTTGTTTGTACACACGGCTAAATGATAGAACTAAAATAGCTTAACGGATATCTGACTATTGTTCAGGAAAAGCGACGGTGACTCACTCAGTTAAGTTCATAGATATGTTGGTCGTGCTGTAGGTTTCCATTACTGAGATAGATAACGCAGTATTGGCTACTCGACATGCTCCATAAACAGCTGGATTACTCTAATGGATCACTTTAATGACTGCCTCAAGGTTAACTCGAGTATAGAAGCTGTCTCTGTAGACGGCTAAAGTTGTAGTCAGAATATGGTAAGAAACTAAATTATACCTGGAGGTCCAAACGAGGTGGTCAAAAACCTTGTTTTTCATACATTTGAAAAATGCATTATACAAATTACTGGGTCACAAAGTTATGTAAAAAAAATGTCCACAGAAACGACAATGAAAAGCTTAGAGTATTATGACAAAGTTTATAAAGAACTAGCGACTCGCCCCGGCTTCGCACGGTACCTATAAACCTTCCGTGAAAAATCTAACTGATAGAGAAAACCGAAGTCCAACCGATCGAAGAAAAATCAAATTTAGTTGTGTGGTTAAGGAGGAGTTGGTGGTTAGGCATACAAATACACTTTTACAGAAGGAGAGACAGACAGACGCGGAATACGACTCTGTCTTATACTATAGTCGTATAACTTAGAGAAGATATAAAGGAGATTGAGATGTAGATGTGCTTCTGTTGCTGTTAGATGTAGATAGTTCTACCACTGATCATGTACTTTCCTTACAAGTCGTGTCGCACTGTAAGCACTAACTGTTAGTCGTCATTCCAGTCTTTGTTCAGACATAATGCATAGTTTAATTTGCATAAAGGTGGTTTATGTCATAAAGTGGGCTCTGTTGTCTGATGGACGGCGCCTCGGGTACTTTACATGCTGAGGAAGGGCTGGGCCGTCGGTGGCTGAGGAATGCTGTTTATGTTTCCTTAGTAGTCTATCTTTACTTTATCGGTAAATAGCAAATGCAATATCGGTAAAGCAATGACTATTTATTACTTATATATTCATGTAATCTTTAAGTCAAGGAGAAGATCGAGGGTGGAGCCTCGTTAGATCTTTGATTTACTTGGTAGTAAATTCGAATTGATTTTATTTACTCAAAGTACGATAATTTGTTTTGCGTAGCGGAAGTCTCCAACCAGGTTTGAAAAAAAAGAATATTATTAAATAGGGTAATTGAATGGTTTTATTTAGTTCTATGCCTTTATGTAAAGCACCTAGTTATTATTCGTGTTCTATTTCAATATCAAATATTGCAGTACATAAATAAATTATGTGCTGTATTTAACTATTCACATTAGTTTTGCCAAATTAATACTCGTAGGAAATTAAACTTCCTAAATATGTAATAGGGAGTATTCTGTGGTGCAACTGTCAAATATACAAAAGTGACTTCCTCCACAAACTCTAGAGCTGTATGTATATAATAGTAATCTTTGCTCTATAGACGAAGTGAGCTAATCCTACTGTAGCTGCAAGTTTTCACAACTCTAACCTGTCACCGGCCACTGACAGCTGTCACTCCAACAATAACCACTTAACCCAGCTCCAGGATCGGTGTCACTTGGCGCGCTCCCAAGTGAATCACTTGCCGATGCATATTTATTATTAAAACAATGCACTGACGCATCCTCCGCTTCCTTGTGTACTAGCAACATGCGATATGTGAATCAACACAACTGACTGTCCGTACGTACTTGTTTTACATATGTACCTGTTTTATGGGCAAATATATCCATTTTATTAAAAACAAAGTTAACCGTGTTGCCAGTTCCCGGGTAAAATAAATCAGGTCGATATAAACAATAGTGAGGATTTAAGCAGAGTTTTACTAAGCTCAGTGATTCACGACCAGGGTTCTACCCTCACAACTTATTGCCACGAGGGTCAATGTGTTGTTCTGGACACTGCGCGACCAGGAACCTTGTTGGAAGGTTCGTGTTACGTGATAAGACGTAACCATGATTGAAATAAGACGTCATGGTAGACCTCCTGGATTAATCACGAAAAATCAAGAAGATGTAAGTTTATTATCGCAGTCATTAATCGTGGGTTCGCGGTGGAACGTCGGAGGCCTTATAACTCTGACTATTGTTAGTTTAGTTTAGTCAGAGGCTGGTCACTTCTCCCTTACTAATACACGTTGTACAGTTGTAGCCTCGGAATAGTTGTATAATTAAACAACAGTGTTTTGTCTTTTTCGATCGAGTTCAAAATGTTAAAGAGAGAAAAAGGAATAGTTTGGCTTTGTCGATCAAAATTAAATTTAAAAGAAAAAAAAATACAAAACGCTGCCAGCCTTAGCAATAAACGTTGTATAGTCTCGGAATAGTTGTATCTACAATGTTTTGTCTTTTCCGATCGAGTTAAACAGAAAAAGACAAAACACTATTCCTAGGCTATACAACGTTTATTGTTAAGGCTGGCAGCGTTTTGTATTTTTTTTTCTTTTAAATTTAATTTTGATCGACAAAGCCAAACTATTCCGAGTATACCTACAATGTTTATTGCTAACGTGGTGTAGGTTGGTATAATTATGCCGAGGCTATACAACGTTTAATCGTTAAATTACGTTAATTAGTTAATTTAATCAATGGTTAATCTATACGAACCATACTTAACTACTATAATAGCGTAATATTTTTTGCATTTTCCGCTAGAAAATAACCTTTATGAATATATTTTCTAGGATATGATCTAACAACAATTTTATCGCATATAAAATATGTCCAATATTTTAAAAATAAGAAAGTTAGTGTAATATGTCCCTACGTAAGTAACTTGACCAGTTTAACTTATATTGTGGAAGTCTAAGGAACGAGGTTCACCTAAACTCAGCAACATGTCTTGGCGTGGCAAGGGATCTTTAGTGGTAAGTTCTCGCCCGAGCGGTACACTGGGGGTTGACGTATGGCGTCAAAGGAGATCGAGATAGTATCGCGTAGGCGAGGACTCGGTGGTACTACTACTGTCCTTAAGAGCTTTCGGAAGCATACTTACTACGCAAATTCTACGATTTAGAATCCAAAGCAAAATAGAGCAAAAATTCACTCAACTTCCTATTGCTTGTGTGACTTTTTGCTCCATATACAACGTGTTGTTTTGTATACCTGCAGAATTTGTAGAGGTAGGTACACTCAACTAGCAGAGCATGAATAAACTATGGGAAAACCTTGAAATCTAGAGAAAAAACAGGTGTTCCATATAAAAAGTTTGTTGATCGTCGACAAAATGTATGATCAGATGCTGTTTTTTCCCGATTTCAAGGTTGTCCCATACTTTATTCATGCTCTGCTAGTGGAGTGTACCTACCCCTACAAATTTTGCGGGAATGCAAAACAATACGTTGTATACAAAAAGTCACTCAACGGCGTTGAGTGACTCAACGCCAGGTCTCACAAGTCGGCATCGAGCCTCATTTCGAAACCATTTTCAAAACGTTGTTCTCAAGAACCTGCCTAGAACAGAATATTATCTCCGATCGGATACTAGCCTCGTATCTTCAGCAGCTATCTCCTACCGCTTATGCTAAACACCACCTGTGCAAGAGACGGACAGTCCGTTGCGCTGATAGACTGTTCTATTGGACAGATTTGACAACACGACGAAAACTGATGTGTGATGCCTGACTCAATCAGCCATACTCAAACAGTGTAAACCTACGGGCTGCTTAGGTGTTTGAAAAGGAAAATATTATCAGTGCTTGGTAATGATCGAAAGTTTTGTTAAAACAAACTTATATGAATTACTGATAACCCAAAAATATAAGTTTTTCTTTTAAATGAAATTTTCTCACTCAGTGTGAATGTAAACATACGTGACGTGACTCTATTTTACGTTATTGCTTCATAGAAGCGTACAGCTCGTTATACTGTGGAAGAGTTTCGGATGTTAAGACATGTAGTGACAAGTAACGTACAAAAATGCCAAAATATATGACACGTCGCGTTGTAATGGTTAGACGTATTCACAGATCGCATTTAGTAGATAATAGATACCTAATTGTAGCCGTTTTGTGTGAGGAGCCTGCAGAAAAACTCAGCGAACCGCAAGTTTAGAATGGCTGTTTTATTCATACATGCACACATCAGGAAATCACAAAGTGCCTCCCGTTAATATAAAATTAGAATATCATTTGTAAATATCGCTCACGTTTTACCTAGTCGGTTTTCATCGTCGAGCATCTTGATAGGTATTAATAACAGGTTTGAACTGGTTTATTCTGGTTTCCTAGTTGTCTCCCTCGGCTGCATCCACTTTGATGTGCTCCGTTGAGAGTTTAGAGATAATTTAATCAGTGGCTCTTCATCGCTCGTGGGCTTTAGTTCGCCACTAGGACTACAGACTGTTCCAACGTTATTCTTTGATCTTTTAAATGTCGTTCTGTGGGAGAGCATTATTACTTTGTAAGCTATTCAGAATAACTATAACCTGGAAAATGTTTTGTAAAGTTCGGTTTTGATCATTTCTAGAATAAATGAAATGTGTTCGGTGGCAAAATTAAATGTCGATGTGTTTACGCTACTACAAAATGTATTTCTATCGAATTTTCTTTAGTACCGAAGTTTATTTAAATACCTATTATGTGTGAAAATTTTCAAAATGTAGATAAACTCTAACTCAAAAAAGTTAGTTTATACGAGTGACAAGCTCTTATAAACTAGCTTTTTTGAGCTAACTTTTGAGAACTAACTTTTTTGCTGTACAACTGGCCACTACAGGGTTTAGAGTAGATCGTATTTTAGTAGCGTGGAGTATGGTACCCTTTGACTGGTTGGAAGACCTGCGAGGAGCTGGTGGCCAGTCATTCTTCTTTACTATAGAAACGTTTACCCCCTTACTAATAAACGTTGTATAGCGTCAGAAATAAATACAGTGTTTTGCCTTTTACTTTCTTTTAAATTTTGAACTCGATCAAAAAGTCGAAACACTGTGTAACTATTCCGCGGCTATACAATGTTTATTAGTAAGGGGGAATAAGTACACTCTATACATACACATACACTTTCATATTTTCTCTAAGGTCTGTACAAAAGTTACGTTACGTTTCTTTAGGAGAGGTCTCGAGGCATGCGTATTTATTTATTTTATTTGAGCACACAAAACAGATAACAATCATATTGTAATTAGAAAAAATATACAATTATGGTATTGGTAGGCATAGTATATATTGAGCAAGAGCACACATAGGCTGATAATACGTCGATACAATAGTGATGAATGATATTATGCGAAGCTGCAATCGTAATCGTGTATCTCATCGATTATAATCCCAACGCCGCATCTGTATTCCGCACGTAGCTGCAATATATTGATATTCGAAATCTGAATAAACACACCATCGCTTTGCATTCGAACATAGCTTCCTCGATTGGCGATGCAGCGTGCGCTCATATCGAATCAGCCACAATCGGATAATCGTCATCGATTCGTACCGAGATATCGATCAATCGATCCATTCCGATGCATCGATTCACATTGTAGGTCGACGTTGACAAATTGCGCCCTGAGGAACTTTATGGCCGACAAATTGAGGCTACCCGTATTTATGGGGAATCTTTAGCGGATTCCCTAGATAGGGATCCGATCTTATCGGATTTTAATCGATGTTCAAGTGGGTGAATTGCTGCGCGAGGTTTTATGGGGAACTGGCTCCGAGACAAACGTACATTATACATAATTGAAGCGATGAGTACCGCTCGAGTGGCGCACCGTCGCTAGTAGATTCGTCTTTGGCTGGTACTCGACGAGAAAGGATTACCAACGATGACTATATCGGTGAATAAATGCTTTTGACCGAAAACGAACGTATTTCTAATTTCAATTGTCAATATATTTCAATATACATTTAAGTATTTACTTAAGTCAGGGTTGGTTCCATAGTAAAACTTGTTTAGAGTCATGAGTAGGTATTTTTTCGTGTTTCCGTTATTCCTCGGGCTTACATACCTGGGCACTAGAAAAGTTATGTTGGTATTTTAGTCATAAATATATGTTGTAATATGTTGTTATAATATGTTGGGTTTTAGTTGTTGAGTGCTTATCATGCTTGTGTAGGTTCCACACTCAAATATGGAGTACTTGCATGGGCTAACTCCGTGGAGAAACTGTCAGTCCTCATAGCTCAAAAAAAATGCATTCGTGCAATATGTGGATTGAAGCGAAGAGACTCTTGCAAACCATATTTCAAAAAGCTGAAACTTTTGACTCTTCCTTCTATTTATATTTTTGAATCAGCTCTAATTGTCAAGAAAAATTTAAGTAACTATGAGACCTTATCTGTCTACAACAACCTGCCAGACGATGTTACTGCAGCTATTAACTTGCAATCTTTTAAAATAAGACTTAAAAAATGGCTCATAGAGCAAGCTTTCTATAATTTTCATGAATTTGTAAACTCGTACATGTGATTTTATTAATAATTTTAATTTTTAATATTTTAATTTTAATTATGTGTTCTTGTGTTGTGTAATTTTTGAATTTGACATTTTTACTGTATTATTTACATTAATTGTATTATTATTTCAATTGACATGTAAAATTACATTTTATGAATAAAATGAATATGAATATGAATATCAAGTAAGAGACATAAAAATAGACTGCGTGAACCATACCGCAGAACAGCTTTATACAGTGACATCACATTTATTATGAGATGTGCTATCTACAATAAACTACCGCAAAGTATAAAGGAAATAAATAATATTGACATTTTCAAATTTAGGCTTAAGAATTTATTAATTGACAAAACTTATTATTCCATCAATGAATTCCTAAATGACATGTTGAAATGATGTAATATTTTTTAATTTTTTACTATGACATTGAATGAATGTAATAATATAATGTGATATGTACACTTAATGATAACAATTTATAAAAAATGCATGCCCTGGTGCTAGAGCACGGTGAGACCAAACATTGTTAAATTATAATCTATACCAACCCTTGTTTCTGCAATAAAATATTTTGAATTTGAATAAAATTATTGAGTGCCGCGTCCAGATGGGACAGTTTTATTAAATTTTACAAGTCCATCGGATCACGCGATCCGAAAAAATTTCGCTTGCTTGGGACATGCTGTTGAACACAACAACATGTCAGAACAACATACTATTATCATTTCTCACACATATCAAGAGACTAATAAACTTGTCTTATTCGCAGCACTAAGCCAAAAGATCTGTTATATTTACAGTTTATGATGATTCTAGACATTTCTTGCTACTACGAGCTTCTAAATGACTTCTAGAATTACCCTGACAATGCCGTCCGTTGTTGAGAGCAGCCGACGGCGTCGTTAGACCACCGTTATTCGTATAACGATGTTTTTGGCACTGCGTTATGTGCTGAGCACACACTTCGTAAACGCTGGGTACAGGCGAGAGCGAAATCATGAAATGTTTTTAGTTTTTACGCATTAGATCATATTTATAAAGGAGAGTGACCAAATTGGCAAAAGAAAAAAACAAAGTGTGTCTGCAGGTTTATCACTGAGTATGTTCGAAAAAGTGATTAAAGTAGATAATTTTCTTCCATGGAACCGAAAAAAATTATTTACAGAATCTAGTTAAAAAGCTTTACATATTTTACCCATCAATAACTCTATAACTTTATTACTTACTACATATTTTCTTTCTAATATTAGTTTAGCGAATGTTTGTGAGCAAGTGTGTGAGTGTGTGATTGTGTTATGTTTGTCACTTTTTCTCGCTCATTCAGCTATTCTATACGGATTACGGATACTATACGGATTTGATTGAGAGATGGTCTTAATTAACTAATATCCTTAAGTTAATCCTGTAGAATAGGGAGAGCAGCCGGCGAGTATCGAATTTCCCTGCCCCTATCAGTTACTTATAGTTTTTTTTTTTATGTTCTTCTCCTTGTCTGTCTACATTGCTCTTGGTTTCTATCAAGGAAGTAATCCAATCCGCGGTTCCTAGTACCGACAGCTCCAGCAAATCACTTCCACACACATAGTCACATACACTTCTCGAGTGCACAGTACGTCGCCGGACATCACAAGGGCCGCTATCTCGGATCAAAGAAGCCGCGCACTTTGCCGCGCCGCCGCGGGGAAAGCTTGCGTTACCTACATCCGACGTTCTTGAGAAAAGCTCAAAGATTTGGTCTTTTAGTATCTTGTTTCAATTTAGTGACCTGTTTGATTTGAGTAATGAGAGTCAGATCTGTGGCCGCCGTTGCAGTTGTATACATCTCGTAGATTTGTTTTTTAGTCTATTTATGTGAGCTTTTGATGTAAAATTTTGAATAATTTCTTTAATAAAAAATTAGCCGTACCTGCCGGTTTCGCCTGTGGTCAGTCCGTTATTTTTTTCGGGATAATAAACAAGTAGGCTATGTCCTTTTCTGTAAATACCTTCGACAACGTTTATGCAACATTCCATGATGATCGGTTGAGTAGTAAAGTCGTGAAGGCGTAACATACAAACAAACGAACATATACAAAGAAACATACTTAATTTCGCTTTAGTTAGGATTAGGATCAGGATGCTTTGATCTTCAATTACTTATACTTTTTTCTGTCTAAGAATTGCTTTCCAAAAAAAAAGGACAATTGAAGAGCTAAGCTTACAATTTATACAAACAAATTAACTATCCCATCGTTCATCATTATCATTCCTATTCTATCCACATTTTACCGACTGCTGAACATATGTCGCCTCTCTCCAGTCTTGTGCCATCTAATCAGTAACAATTTAACAAGTATAAATTAATCAGTTAACCCCCCCCCCACACCGATTTTAATCAACACCGATTTTCATCAAACATGGCGAAGAAGACTCCCGACATGACATGACACGTAAAACTTATAACACAAGTAACACAACGTCGATTTAACGTTTTTGATTTGCTGTTGAAACCACTACAAGCACTTCATGAAGCTGGTATTTCTGAAATCGACGACATTATTTCAATTGACTTAAGCATAAAGATAAATACTTATAATATACTCGTATATTATACTTACTTAGCAACAGACAAGTCTTGATCCTAACGATTAAAAGTACCCACACTAAAATAAGTGGCCGCACAACCACGCATATCAATTAGCCAATCAAGTAATCACTCAAACAGCGACGTGTCCTAAAGGTGCTCCTAGACGGGCCATATTGTACTTCAACATTGCTGACTGTAGCCTGGCCATCATCAGTCAGGCTAGAACAGCATCACCATGGCGTACTCAGACTTGTTGAGGTGTGGGGCAGGAGTAATAACATAGGAGCAATTATGAAATGTGTATTTTTGTAAGACGAAATCACACGCAATTCCCATTGAATAAAGACGCACCTGGAAGGCATAGACAACAACGACGTAAGCATAGATTACTGGTTCTAGAACAAAGAGTACGAGTGCATAGTAGAAATGTATATTGGCATGGCCATCACTATTTATAATAAATTTTCTGATAGCTTTAAGGAAATTAATTATAATAGTTTAAAATACAAATTATTTAAATTTCTAATTGACAAATGTTATTATAATGTAGATGACTTTTTAAAAGACAAAATTTATGTACCCATGACCTATAATGATTAATTTTAATTACTGAAACATTTGGACACCTTATTAGGTAGAATATTTGATACTATTATTACTGTACTAGACCTTATGACAATATTCTTCCAAATAAAATTATTTTGATTTTGTAAATACCTACCTACCTACTTTTTTACTCGAAAACCCTAAATTTTGAGCTTCGAGTCAATAGGCATCAGATCGAGGTAGATGCCCCAGACTGTCCCAAGTGGGTACACCCATGCGCAACAGTATGGTAGCCACGTATTGCAGTAAAAATATGGTCCGTCTAGGAGCACCTTTATGGTCGCCAAATGGAAATGTTTCTAGGAACTGGGGTTTGATTGACATCGTAATGCACTGCATTATAATATCGTACTATTACTCGGTATGCCGCCTTTGTCGCCGCTCGGTGGCAGTGTCAATGAAAATTAATGGTAATCGGAATTTATCCTAAGCTATACTTACAGCACACAGAGTAGGCACTATCTACAGAAATAGTTTTATGTCAAAATACTAGCACTGAATATAAGAATTGCCCAAGTCCTTGCGTAACTATTTTAAACTACTCCTAGCGAAATAACAAGCCTCTCAAGCCAGAGGGAGCGGGTTCGAACCCAGCCGACGGCACGCACCAATTTGTTCATTGTGTGAGGATATGTGCGTATATTCAGTGCAATTAGTGGAATCAAGTAATGGGTCTTACAGACCGCTACCAAAACGTCTAACCGTCATCATGATTATTATTGATTATTATTGTATTCAACCTAATAATTAACTTTCCTTAAAAATACTATGATTTTATGGAATTACTCACACCACGTACAATTTAGTCGATTATTCCGGCTGTGGGTTTCAACCGCATTCGGCGGTCTTTATCAAGGCGAGTGAGCGCGAGCGGCTGCGTCTCGCATAGCACTAAATCTTCATAAATATTTTTTTTTACTTATTTCTATCTTTTCCTAATCTTAATTATTATTATAAATGTGAAAGTAACTTTGTTCGTTTGTTTGTTATGATTTCACGCCTTAACTATTCGACCGACCATCGTGAAAACTTTCATGCACGTTGCGAGGGGCACAAAAAAGGATATAGGGTACCTCTCATCCCGAAAAAAATAACGGTTCTTGCAAGACTGCGGGTGAAACCGTGGGGCGCAGCTAGTCTCATATAAAATAGAAGGACTGCCCATTGGCATTTGAAGGTCTACAGATATATCTTTTCCACGTCCACTACCGGTTGACAGAGTGCCAAGTATGGCGGCAGCATTGTGCGCTACCTGTACAATTGTGCTTGTGTATGTCACACATGTATGACACCTGTTGAAATAAACGAAATACATCATCATCTAAAGTTGCCTGGAATAAATCACTCTTAACTTGACGACAAGAGCGCCACTTGTTACACTAGTTGTAAGTGGTATTTTGTATCTTTATGTTATTGATTGACTAATTATTTTATGAGTTTATGGAAAACTAGCTGTTACGCGCGACTTCGTTTGCGTTTTTTTCAGAAAATAGTATCCAAAAACTTTCCTGCTATACTGTAACTAATTATCAATTTTTTTCAAAATTCATTCAACCGTTTAGTCGTGAAAAGCCTACAAACAGACAGACAGGCAGAGTTTCTTTCAATTTTATAACATTAGTATGGACGGATATGGATATGATGATAGATGTCTTAATCATCTTGATGTCTCGCTTTTCCTTCTCTACATCACTCTAGAAACTAGTAAAGACACGATATAGGCTGACGTAAGCTTGCAGTCTTCAATAAGTTCCATAAATCATAATATTGATAACTAATTGGGCCTCCCGGTGTTACCCGCGATTAAAAAGTAGCTCATCCAGGGTATAAGTTGCCTCCAAACCCAATTTCATCTAAACCTCTCAATCCGTTTGCGTTGAAGAACAAACAAACAGACACAGATACAAACTTTCGCCTTTATATTACGTAGGATGATAGAAATCCGTTATCTGTTATCATCCTGGTGTCACGCTATTCTTTTTACCCTACTGCGCAAAAAAGAGGGTTATGTTTTTCGAGTGTATGTATGTATGTGGGTATGTATGTATGAGGTTTCTTTGGTACGCTCTACAACCTAAACAGCTTCTTGGACTTCGGCATGTGAGGTGTCATTTGAATCGTCTTGATAGTGAAAATGACATAGGGTACAATATATTGCAGCCGGATTTTTTTTTCTTTTAATAATGTTACTTGTTACACTTCACTCTAGTAATAAAGTATGTAAAAACATGGAGTCTAAAAAAGTTCCCTCAATCAAACGATAATATTGACCGTATTCATTTGATCGTAGTATAAATCGCAGGTATAGGCTGGCTTATAATATTTACTGCACAATATGGGACTGCCTTACAAATGTCCAATCCGCTCATTAGCGGCGCTCGTTCATATTTATTGTTTGTGTGGCGCTCGTGACTGACATCACTAATTTTTCTTTGTCTGCTGCACCGTGGTGCGTCAGATCTGGATACAGTGTGACACGGCTGATGACGGACTAGAAGAGCTATGTGAGACCTGCTATTTTATAGATTTTTATATTAACTTTTTAGGATAAAGGCATAGACATTATATGTGTTCCATTACTAGACTTGACTCTCTAACTGGCACAGTAGTTCACCGCGCGGAAGCTGGCCAACATCACACTATCTCGACTCAAACTTGAAAAGACATCACTCGCTTTGTCTTAATTATATTTCGTGATAAAAAAAAGATTAGTAATACTCGTAAGTCACCTTTATTGACGTGACAACGTCTTATAATTCGATAGAGCCGGCTGCACGCACGAAAAAATGCGGCGTTACCTCGCTCTGAGGCGTTCCATGTAAGGCTTGAAGTGCAAGCGAGAGCGCGGAACGAGCGACAAAGAAGCACAATCGGCCTTTGCGTTCGGCAGCGTTCGACATCCGTCTCTCTCCTACTTGAGTGAGCACGTTGTCACGTTCAACTATCGTCAGTAAACCGACTTTACAGACAAACAATTTTATTATTATTTTGATGGAGTTCCTTTCACAGATTATGATTTTATACGGGAATTACTCACATACGATTTAAGTCGATTATTCCGATGTAGGTATAGTTTCAACCACATTTACCGGTCTTTCCCGAGCTTTAAAAAGTTCAAGGTTTTTTTTCTTTTAACGTTTAGACGAAACACCGCGTAGCGCAGCTAGTATATAACTATACATATTATGTATATTACAGTGATGCCATATATATAATTTAGAAAATACTATTGCTTCTTTTGGACTTAGAAAAGGCTAAAACTAACATGTCTTCACGCCCTTCCCTCGAAGGGTCTGGCAGAGGTATATCACCCACACTTTGCCGGACGATATTCAGTCTCACATGTGACAGGGAGCGAGCCTGTCGCCATACATCGGGTTTCAGTTAAATAGCAGATGATATTAAATACGCACTTAAATTCACACAATGAACAAATTAGTGCATGCCTTCGGCTGGGTCTGAACCCGCTCCCTCTGGCTTGAGAGGCGGGCCTTCTCCGACTAGGCTATCATCTCTAAAACTAGTGTAATTAGCAAAATATAAAATTGATATTAACTTCCACCAAGTTTTCTTACTCCTAATTTACTTAATTACAGATTAGAAATAAGACATCAAACAAATCTAAATAGCTTATAAAGAAAAATACTGGTCCGTTTCTATGAATCGACGCCATAATTTTTGTTAATTCTGAAAACACCGTGAGCCTAACATGTAAATTTATTTATCACTAAGGGTCGTCACACACTTAATTTAAATATATTGCATCGTATCCATTATCCTTTGAGCTAAGGCGAAGTTAAAGCTCATTTATCCAAATATTAGAGTTTCCAGTGAAAATAAATAAAACTGAAGCCCGTGGACGCTAATAGATGTTAATAATGTTTGGGGGAATATCATAATAATAAATATAGAATGTCCAAAAATATCTGAAAAGTTGTCATGGTGGCAACACACGACAGCGCGTTATTTCTCCGGGGAAATAACCGTGAGTGTTGCCACACCTTGGGTGGCGGTGGCGGCCATCGGCAATTTATTAACAGGTTAAATTTCTAATTAAACCAAGCCCATGTTTTAATATCTATGGACGTCAGCTTCGTCTAATATTACGCCTTTATTTGTAGTTTGTACTGTCTGACTGTCATTTCATAATAACCTAGGGACCATGTGGGGACATGACTTTGATTAAAGTTTGCGTAAAGGTGCAAAAAGATCTATCGTATATCTTTACACTGGATTATCTGACACACGTTATTTCTTAAACATCCACTTTGCAATAAATCATGGAGCAAGGAATAAAATGAACACAAACTATTGCGATCCATTATTGGATCTTTACAGTGGATTTTAGTGTATAATTATGTGTACATTATTGGATCTTTACAGTGGATTTTAGTGTATAATTATGTGTACATTATTGGATCTTTACAGTGGATTTTAGTGTATAATTATGTGTACATTATTGGATGTTTACAGTGGATTTTAGTGTATAATTATGTGTACATTATTGGATGTTTACAGTGGATTTTAGTGTATAATTATGTGTACATTTATGACTAGCTGTTACCCGCGACTTCGTTCGTATTTATTCAGAAAATAGTATCCAAAAACCTTTGTAGCGATATACTGTTACTAATTACAAAATTTCATCAATATCTGTTTACCCGTGAAAAGCATACAAACAGACAGACAGAGTCACTTTCGATTAAAAATTAAGTAAGGATGGCTTAAGGATTATTGATCACAAATTTTAGTAAACATCTTTTCTAACTTTTAACAAGTGAAACCTCATAAAATGATTCAATATTAAACCTCACATTAGCGCAGGTACTGTGGAGCAGCAGAATTAAATTAATGATCCTAAACGCTCCACGGATCCTACACTCCCTGTCGGTATCTGCTAATAGGAGTCCAATTACACCATTGTTTGAAACGAGTCGTTTCGTAATTTCGTTGCGTGTCATTTTTTAGGCTGCAGTTTTCGTAACTGGTTACAAGCTACGGCGGTTTATCGCCGTACTATCTCGAGTGGGGTGTAATTACGAGGGCATTGTTGGCTTACAACTGTGATGAGGTTAGTAGGGCTAGTAGTCAGCTGATCATCGGTTCTTTTTTCAGGATAATAGACAGTTTTATTAAAATTCAAGAGAGCGTTTTATGTGTGCATCAGAGCACAGAATACCATTCTGTTCAATAAGTAAAAATATTAAAACAGAGCCGTCCGATGTTATCTGATGTCATCTGTGACGAGTGTCTGAAAAAATAGTACAGTTCTACCTTTAGACGTGTATAAATAATGTAAAGAGCAGTTTTACACCATTTTGAGCACTAATTTGAATTATCCAAGTAAGTAGATGTAAATGATATTATAGACGACATTCAGGCCTGGATAGAATCCTTATCAAGTCACGTTTAAGGGTTAGCTCCCCCCTAGGTATATGCTTGACGATGCTAAACAAGCTCGCTAACTCAGCTAGTGCTCTGAAGATCTAATGCTAACATTGACTTTTAGAATTCTATAAAAAACGGAACTATCGTTTGGTCGTGAGAAAGTAAAGTACCTGTATAGAAAAAAAAGCGTATTGTATTAGGTTGTATAAGGTCAATGCTCAGACCCTTAAGTCTGAGCATTGACCACAGACAAGAGCATCGCAAATGACAATAGAAAAAGAGCGTGAGCTAGAGTTAGGCTAGTTTCATTGTCGCGTTCGGAAATGTACATGGGGCTAGTAGTTGCGTTTCACTATAGCGCCGTGAAGCAGCACTATTCGTCACAGGCGTTTGGTAAAAGCGAACGGCGCGCTGCTCGACCGCGCCGCCGAAGCACGCAACAGTAAAACCAGCCTTATTTTTGCATGATGTTTCGTAAAAAGTACTATGCGTGTTTGTGTGTTCGCACGGTCCTCCAACGCGGCGTGGGCGTGTAAAATCAGCCGTTTGAATGTGCAGGCAATGCCGTAGAATGCCGGCACTCGGCAGTGCCCGAGTGCGATGCGTGGGCCCGACACGGCTTCACGTGGGGCTATGAGCAAAGAGTGAAGACTGCCACTTAGGTCGGACACTACTTAGTGCGGCAATAATATCAAAGTCAATATAATTTCGAATCGTATACAGTAAGTATAATAAAAGAAAACTGGTTTTACCATAGTATTTAGATGTCGTATTTTAACAAAGTCGGAAGAAAAAAATGAGAAAATTAACTGAGTGCTTCAGTGTCTCAGTTGATAGTGAACCTGCTTTCTGAGCTTTCGAGGGCTTGGGTTCGATTCCCACCTAGGGCAAAAATTCATGTGATGAATATTTTTGTGTTTGTTCTATGTCTGGATGTTATTATCAATTATCAAGGTATTAATTTAAAAATATAAAATGTATGTGAGTAGCTTAGTTTTTGCAAGCTTTGCTTAGCTTTGGCAGACCGTGTGTGCAGAGATATCTCAAACATTTATTACTATTTTTAATTCTAGAGTAACCCTACCAAGCGAAAATTATAATTTTCTTCACCTTTCTACCCTTCTCGCTCTCAAGCGGGGTCGGTGCAGTGGTACGTACCTAGTACGTACATGTACATGTAGGTACGTACCTAGTACGTACCTGTAGGTACGCTTTCTCCATTCGTCTACATCACATGTGTGAGACAAATTTAAAACCTGATGTTGCGTTATAGTTTAAAACAGATAGTTTCATTATCTGAATCAAAGTCATAAACAACTCATCGAGAGTTGTCTTCTCATTTATCAACACATTTGAATAGATTTCATCAATACGAAGCGCTTACGAAACTCATTGTTGTTGGCGTCAATAAATTAGGAGGCCTACCACAAACATTTTTTAAACACTCTAAATCTCTCACTCTGTTGTCGGTCATTGAATTCTTTAGCGCTCTCTCAAACATGGATACAGTATACAGTTTAGTGTAAGAATAAAATAAGTTTTTTGGGACTGTGGTAGCTCCCAAGTGTCCTCAACTAGGATCCGAATTAGAGTCAATAATGTTCACAAATCTATTGTAAATCACATTTCGAAATGGCAATTGGCTGTTCAACGATCGATATCAAAGGTTATGCTCAGACGTGTTAAATGGAGAATTTATGTTCTGTGCAGTTTGCTCGGCTGTTTTAGACCAAAACACAACAAGTTACTTTTGGCGAGTTTTAGACGAGCTTGTTCAACTGAAGTGTTGAAGGCTCTGATGTGTTCTTAGATTTTTCATCAAAGATGGAAGAAATTTAGGTTAGTAAAGGTTCAGACCTTAGCTACTACACATGGTTTTGTCTAGTAAATGGAACAGTCTATGTTTTTATTGCTCAGTAATATAAAAAAACGAAGTAATAGCAAATAAAAAGAGCAAAACACAGTTTGTGAAAACATTGTCTACTGTTTGGTTTCTCTATCTTTTCTATATTTCTACGTAAAACAAAGTAGCTTTCCGCGTCTGTTTATACATCCGCTACCTCCTTCTAAACCTCTAAACGGATTTTGGTGCGGTTTTCACTATCAATTACGTATTTTTTCACGGAAGGTCAAGGGCCGTATTCACAAACGACGCTCAGTAATGAATCTCGATTTAAAACTGTTTATGTATGGTAAAACCACTTTTAAATCGATATTCATGACTGAGCGTCGCTTTGGCATGCGGGCAATGAGCATATATAGTTATGTAAGGACCGTGCGAAGCCGGGGTCGCTGGTTCACATATGAAATCGTGTCTGTGTATGTTTGCGTCTGATTTTCTTATAGACTTTAAACTACAAGGACTCACTTAGAAACCGTTTACAATTTATTCTTTAATTTGTAAATGGTTTCTAAGTGAGACAATAACGACTTAAAAAAAATCGAAATCGTTGTTATTGTGTTTTAGTTTGGAGCAGCCGTGCATTGTGCAATTGCTTGAGTGGGACGTGTTGGTAGGCTGTCAGATAATTTACACTTGAGCAATTTGAGTTAACATATTCAAGAAACAACCGTGGATTAGTGAATGAATAGACGCACCTCGCGCAAAGATATACGTTCGAATTCCAAATGGAGATAATGAATCATAACTATAAGACTAAGAATGAGTGAGTTTGTTCGTTTCTTTATTAGTTTGAATTCTGCATACACATTGTCAGGGGTACAGAAAAGGATATTCGGTTTCATTTCGAAAAATACAATGGTTCCTGTGGGACCGCGGGTGAAACCACGGGGCGCAGCTAGTAAAAAACAATATTGAAGAACTGAGTAACAGATGTGCTGAAAGAGTAAATTAATAAAAAATATATATCAGTTTCTTTCTTTAATACTTTTTTTGACTTAATTGATAGGTGCTAGCATTCTATGCGGTGGTCTTTAATGCTTTTTTTGACTTAATTGATGGGTGAACATTCTATGCGGTGGCTACCATTCTACTTGAAATATAAAAGAAACTAAAAAATAATGGCCACTTGGTAACTGGTTAAAATTCTCTGACTTTGCTCTGATTTTTAGAGTTCCAAAATGGTTAAAAGGAAATTTCATGGTGAGACTGCGATGTCTGTGTCTGTACGTCAGCGCCTAAACTTGCTAACCCATAAAATTCATACAAAAACGAACTTCATCGATAAATAAGAACGCACTTCCAAGCATATTCGTAACTATTGGATAATGAGGTTTCATAAATAATGGATTTGAATACTCACAAGTACACTTCATGTTTTTGATTTGGTCATGTAAGTACCAAAATTATTTTCTTAATAGAATTAGCGATGGAGTCCACACTTGGAGTTTACAACCGCGTGGGTCCTCGCAGCCTCAATGTCTCCCGTGGGCGGATCTGCCTTTTGCATCCATTTTATGAATGAAAGCTCGTGAAGCTCAGAATGGCGTGAAGTGAGCATTTTACTGTTTATAACCGTAATTGAATATCTACTTAATACATCAAGAGGCCTACCATGGCATCTTATTGGCATGATGGTTACGTTTTGTTTTCGACGCTGCGCGACCGCGAGTCGTATCGCCGCGCAATAAGGTCCATGGTCGCGCAGCGTCATAAGCAAAACGTAACCATCATGGCTATAAGATGTCATGGTAGGCCATCAGGGCCTCGATTCTACTAAGCAATCGTTTTGAAATTCATAAGGAATTGTCTATTTTGGACACTTCTAGCATACAAAAAGTGTCAATTTGAGACGATTCATTAACAATACTGAAACAATTGGTAGGTAGATTTGGGGGGCTGGTCTGCAACTCTGGGTGGCCGTAATGAAGTACGTGAAAGATGCAAGGAACATATCGTAAAACAAGTAGCAAGTTTCATTATTAAAGGCCAAATATAGCTTCTGATGTAACCATTTCAAACGATTGAACAGTTTTTTAAAGCTATTAACAACCGCAATGAAACCTTCTTTAAAATAAATAACTGGAAAACATAAATACTTGTTCATTTAGCTGCTTTGGAGAAAAATAATATGTGACATACTTTTACAATTTCTTACTAGCTCTATGTACCCAATACACACTTCCATACTAATATTGTAAAATTAAAAGTAACTTTGTCTGTCTGTCTGTTTGTAATCTTTTAATGGCTAAATGGCTGATCGGATCTTTATGAAACTTGGTAATTAGTTACTTACAGTATTTCACGAAGAAAGTTTTTGAATACTATTGTCTGAATAAACGCGAACGGAGTCACGAGTAACAGCTAGTAGTCTACATAGTTCAAAACCTTCTCTGTTTTTTTTAATTCAACTTTATCCACTGCTGGGCAAAGGATACCTCAATCTTTCTGTCCTGGGCAAATTGTTATGTCAAATCAAATCAAATCAAATCGTTTATTTGCTTAATACAGTCACATAGGTATAAAGGTCTTAAAGTTATTGTCGTAGGTATAGTGTATTATGTCTGCATGCAGACGTGCAAATATTTAATGTTGTAAACTATTTCTTCTTATAATTTTATTTTACCGCTAAAATTTAAAAATTCCTTAATGCTATAAAAACAGTTATGGTGAAGCCACTCAGTCAGTGACTTTTTGAAATCTAGTCCATTTAACATTTTCAAATTATTTGGAATATTGTTATAAATTGAAATGCACATATTATACACATTGCGTTTGTAAATATCTTTTTTGACAGGCGGTTGATATAATAAGTTAGCGAACTTTAGTCTTTTTTGACGCGTCAAAACTTGGCTGCGGTTCTTAAAATAGTCGGGATGTTCTTTCGCGAATAAGCAAATAGCTTTGATGTACATGCAAGGCAGAGGAAGTATCTTATTTGCCTTAAAAAGTGGTTTACAGCTGTCCAAAAACCATGCTTTATTTATAATCCTAACACATCGTTTTTGAATTTTGAACACTCTGTCTACGTTGACGGAGTTTCCCCACATTATCAGGCCATAGTTCAGTAACGACGACACATGTCCATGATATGCCGTCAACGCAGCCTCCATAGACACAGTATGTCTTATCTTTTTTAGAGCGAAAACATAGCGATCAAGTTTTTTACAGAGTATATCAATATGCATTTTCCAATTTAGATGTTTGTCAAGAGTCATTCCTAAAAATGTATAATTGTCTACATTATCAACTATTTCATTGTTATAATTAATGTCAAGGTTTAATTTATTAGAATTATATGAATTGAAGTGAATTAGTTTAGTTTTGTTTACATTGATCTTTAAATTATTTGCTTCCATCCAATGGATTACGTCTGATAGAGCGTTAGTTACGGTTTGTTGCGCCTGGTCTTGATTAGTACATTTGATTACTATTGTAGTATCATCTGCAAAAAGTACACTCTTATGTGGAGTGGATTGAGGAAGGTCGTTAATATAAAGCAAGAAAAGCACTGCCGCCAAAATACTTCCTTGCGGCACTCCACTATTATTTATTAATGACTCTGATGTAAATTTTTGTTTTGTAAGCTTATTTTGAGTATTGTCGACAATTCTTGATAATTCTGTATATTGCTTTCTATTGTTCAAATAACTAGCTATCCAATTATATGCTGGACCCCGAATGCCATAGCGTTCCAATTTATCTAAAAGAATTGAGTGATTTACAAAGTCGAATGCTTTAGTCATATCTAAGAATAATGAAATTATTGGTGTACCGTCATTAATATTTTCTGTAACAAATCTTATTAGATTAAAACATGCTAGCGACGTAGATAATCCTTTCCGGAATCCAAATTGTTCTTCTTGTAGAATTGTAAATCTTGTAATAAAACTATTTAGCCTAATAAGCATCGCTTTTTCTAGGATTTTCGAGAGGACTGGAACTATCGTTATGGGACGATAGTTATTTGGGTCGGTTACATCACCCTTCTTGAACAAAGGCTTGACAATTGCCATTTTCAATTGTTCAGGGAATACTCCTTCTAAAAATGATAAATTTATAATATGAGCAAGTGGGTGGCAAATCCATGCGGCAGTCCTTTTAAGAGATTTGGTTGTAATGTCGTCGTATCCACTTGTTTTGCTGTTGTTTAAGCTCATAATTAATTTATAGACTTCGCTTGAATCTACAGGAGTTAAAAAGATCGTGTTTGTATTCGTTTTAATTTTATTTAATTGCAATTCATTTGTATTTTTAGAATTCTTAGATGTCAAATTTATGAAATAATTATTGAATAAATTAGATATGTTTGCTATAACGGTATTATTTTCATTGTAGGATTATAAACAAATCGTTCCTTTTCACTCTTGTAAGATGCAACGATTTACAATCATGATTTAAACTTCAACAGCATCCTAAACATCACAACACTCAAAATACGGTACTATGAATAACTGCAGTAAATTAGCAATAAACGCGGGTAAAAGAAATAAATGCAGCTGTCACCCGCACCGTGCTCACCAAATAGAGTATAGTTCGTTTAGTGTGTGTTCTTGCGCATGTTAAACCAGTAAGTTCACAATTCTTCAAGTGCTCCCATAAACTCAGTTTATGCACTACCCGTGTACATAACAGCTGATTTTGTGGGCCATCCATCACGGCCGTAATGCGCTTGCGTGCGCCGCCGGAACAATTACTCGCCAGAAATGCATTCTAAATGTGTTTAAAAATGTTTCAAAAACACAATTTGTATCAGAATCTAAGTACTGAAGGATAGTACAATAACAATATTTAGATAGGTGACGTTTGGATTCTCACCGATTACTTTATTTACAATGTTCTTGTCTGTCTGTCTGTTTTTTTAATTTTCTCGACAAAACCAGCTGTCAATCGCTACTTACACCTGATTTAACTCTTTAGAAGCCATAAAATGTAAGACACACCTCTTCGACATAATGATTTATATTTTATGAATGAATGTGTGGTGATTTGTGGGTTCATTAGTGTCGTAATCTAAATACATGTTTTTACATTTTTTTATTTAAATAATGTTGTTAGATGGAAATTAAGTGGACCTGAGCACAATTAGAAAAATATTTTTTGATTATATTTTTTTCAAAATTAGATATTTTGCCTCTTGGAAGGAGGCCGCGCCAGCAACAAGGCCAACAATAGCCAGGCCAGTTTTTTTGGCTGTTTTGTCCTAAGTATTTTATGTCTTATGTGAATTAATCACGAATGTATCTGTATTTTTGACTCACTTTCGCTTATCTCTGCTTTGGTGGACAAAGATCCTGAAATTAAGGTCAAATTTGACCAGCACATCCTTTTGAGAGGTTAATTTACTCCATCAGTAAATCTAATGCAAGCTACAAACGAGTGCCAAGAACTGCACCGATTCGTAGTACCCTAAGCACCTGCGAGACCTACCATGTTTCATTCATAGGAGAGCGACGCGAGAGGTGGTCGCGATGCTATCGGGTCACGATCGTGCCGTTCAATTGATTCCATGTTTAATTAATGGAAAAAGTAATTGGATGTTTACGGTACTTATTGCAGCTCTAATCTTGGTTATAGATCAGTGTATAAGATGTGATGGTATGTACGGGTTAGTTTAGTACAGTGCACAGCAAGGGCAGAAGGGCATAAGAGACTAATCACTGTTAGTTCTAAGTTTACACACAAGTAGCGCCATCATTTGTGATAGGTAAAAAAGAACCAAAGATTAAGAATAACAGACAGATAATAATTTTTGGTTCACTATCAAAATCAAAGCATCATTTTTATTTTCAATTGTTTTTGAATTGTCTATTTTTGACATCTTTGGCATACAAAAAGTGTCAATTAGAGGTAATTCATTAACAATTTCAAAACAATTGGAGGGATTTTCTAAATCTGTGGTTGCGTAATTGCCTTCTTAGCAGGAGAGTCCGTCCAGTTTCAACTCTTGACTTGGTAAATGTTTAAATCTTACTACTCTTATCTTACTCTTGGTACTCTTGAATTGGTGCATTGCTTTAGTTCTGGAAGTTACTTACTTTTCTTTTTGTATGTTTCTTGGAATTCTGGGCATAGTAGAGCTATGATTGCGATGTCTTTTTATTTAGTTCTGAAATATTACACTTCGAATTACATGTTTTCCTCTTCATGTCAATTGTGGATTATCATGATCATACGTAATATGTATAAAAATAAGAAAAGTGATGGAAAATTGAAGCTAAAAAATCCCTGCGGTGCAACCAAGTGGTCTTATTTATAGCCCAGTTACTAAAAACATTGCGCTTGTTATTGTAAAATGGCGTCCGAGAAAAAGTTATACGCATAGCAGTTGTTGACGGCACAAAAAGTTGCGGCGACAACGTTTCATCTTGGTTTTAAACAGCCTTAAATATCGTCCGAGGAGCGCGAGGAATCCTAGGCTATGTTGCAGAAACAGAGCAGGATTAAGGAGCAATAACCAATGAGATAACCTAGTAAGCTGGGTGTTAATATCTATTTAAGTATGTGTTTAAAAGTATATAAGTATATATTATATCAGTCTCTGGCCGCCATAGTACAAGCTTTGCTTAGTTTGGGGTCAGACGACCGGGTGTTCAAGTGTCCCGAATATTTATTTATTTTATTTATTTATTTAAGCCAGTGACTTGTTATTGTCATCCAGTAGCGAAATTGGTTAACAATATTTATATAAAGCATGTTTTTTTCGTCATTTATGGATTGGTGTCATAATAAAAGTTCAACATAATGTTTAGTAAGTATTACGAACTTTTATTCACTTGGTGCATCGTTTCTACGTTTCTTTATTCTAGAATGAGTAGGGGATTTATTCCTGTTATCAAATTGAGACATAATGTATCCTACTAGATCCATGTCTGTTTTCTCGGAATGTGGGTGCGTTTTGAAAAACCGTCGTTCACCGAGCGGAGTTCTCGTCACCAGCTGTCGTCTCCTGATTTTATGATCTTTAATTGCGCGATAAAATCGAATGGGGCCACGGTAGGGCGCGGCAAAGGTGTGAGATTGGCTAATTGCAACTGTGTAGGACTTCTTCAGTGGACCGCCATCTAGAAGGGCTTTCGAATTAAGAAATTTCCAGATAGGTAAGTTAAACGTAGTGGAGTGCTCTTTGGTGCGGCGCAAAAAATGAAGTTGAATCGCATCAATTGGCTTCAGATTTTCAGAACGTAGAGGAACGAGGCGAACGTAGAGCATCAGAAGATGATACAATAAAATCTGACAGTATGATTCCGTAAGTAACTATTTCACGATAATAGAATACTTTGTTTGTTAAACTGAGTATAGGTTAACTTATGAAAACTTTAAACTCTAAACCTCCAAACAAGACACAACGGCATAAGGTGTATGACTGGGCTGACAAACTCTGGACATGAGGACATTGTTAATGATCTTACTACTGTTTTACTGATGAAAATAGTCACCTAATGGAGTAAAATTAAATAATTACACAAGAAGCTTTTGAATTGAGTCGCTCGCTCCCCTCGTCACGTCCCATCATGGCGCGTTGCGGCTGTCCTCATTGAACACAACAAACCACACTTATAATGAAGTAATTATATCAATTGTCGACGCCGTTAAAATGAATGGGCCATTCATTCGCCAGCTCGTTCTGTAACAGGAAATTTGGACTCGCGTCTTTTTTTTATAAATGCCGGCGGCTTGGGACTGAGAAACAGATATTTCATTTGCCAGTGGGCGCTGACGGGTTAGAAGTCAAAACATTAAAGATTTATAACTAATTTATTCAACGCTGAATCTACGTCATTAAACTATTCATAAAAGCTGCGGGTTAATGTTAACTGTTACAGTATGAATCACTAGCGAGTAGCGGTAAACTTTAACAGTTGCTCGGTTCTAAGTTCATCAACACCTTCGGAAGCTGATTAACCCCACTGCAGGGCATTAAGCTTCCTTCCTCTAACGCCAGCCGTATGTGATCACGAGGTGCTCGCAATAAATCATTTTGTGTACTTACGCTGTTCCATTTGATAGTGCTGTCAGATTCAATGACATATTGTCCGGCTGTTCACACCTTCCATCACCTCAGAGCAAGGGACAATCACACATCGACCCCTACGGCTGCTCTCTCACGTTCGAACGCGTCGTGACCCCGAGATCGCTCGATGAAGTCATAAATTACAAAACGCATTGGAAATTGTTTCTGGAAGGCGCACCTACTAATCGGTTACAGCGCCCGCGCCCCGACCATCCGCGAAAAAGATTTATGGGATCGGGAATCGAGATCTCGTTCGCTTTGGATCGATTCGTCCTATAAGAACGGTGGAAGATGAATGCCGAGTGAAAGTCTCACGATGTGATTGATCCAGTACTCGTTATGATAAACTCGGCTCGCTTTATGCGGGATCGTGATGAATGGATCGTATTATTTTACACGTAAAAGCGATATTACGGACGGTGTCCGGAACGATTTTGACGAATGGAGCAGTCGATATTGGTACACTGCTATTACTGGAAGTATTTGTTGGATGGATTGTTGACGTTCCTCAGCACTTAGTTCCTTAGCACGATACTGTTAAGTATCGTGCTAAGGAGTTAGTGAAGGAAGTAGTGCTAATATATATAATAGTTACCTTTAAGTAAGCACGATACTTAACAGTCTCGTGCTTACTTAAACGTAATAACTATTTTAGGTTTCGTTTAAAATCCACATTTTTAAACCTTGTTGAATTATTTGCAATCACCAAACTGAAAAGAAATTCAAACAATGCTTAGTAAACAGACAGGTGTACGTAGATACATACTGAAATCCAATTGATTCCCTCAAGATCACGACAACCTGAATATCATTCAGAGTGTGTAAAATAAACACTGTTATGTGTCTGAGCTAATGTATTGACTGAAAATGCTAGCCCACCAGGATGTCCATGTCGTTGTGAGTCGTTGCTCATATGAGACAAGAGTCATCGTGAGTCACGAGTTGTGGTCATTCCTGGAGCCTCACAGCTTGCTCGTAATCTCAGAGAGATGAACTACTCTGTGCCACAACTACTGAGAAACTGAATTAGATCATGTTGAGTATATTGCTTACTTAGAACTAGGCATACGGGCTATGAAGCCTCTTTGCAGCTGCAAAATTGATGAGGCCTTTTTCCGCAGCAGATATATGATGTATCTGTCCTTTAATTTAATTTTAAACTATTATTTGAATTCTGTAAATGACGTCGTCAAGTCAAGTGTAAAGTTAGTTATACCTAAAAACGAAATAAATGAATTGAATTGAAGAAAGAAGCGCATTTAGTGCTGCAGGACGGCGCTACAGTTGCATATTTTATTTGCCACTAAAACCAGTCTAACAAAAAATCATTAGTTAACGAAAATCCTACACGAATATAAAAGCATTTTAGCTAGCTCTTGTGTAATGGCCTCAACTAATTCATAGCTAAAACAGAACTCCTTACTAATAAACGTGGTATAGTCTCTGAATAATTATTAAGTGTTTCGTCTTATTCGATCGAGTTAAAAATTTAGTAGAAAAAACAGACAGAACACTGTATAACTGTATATTCCGAGGCTACACAACGTTCATTGGTAAGGAGATGTTCAAAGGATTCCTAAGTGCGATAAGCAAGCTCAATTAAGCTTAAAAAAGCTAAATTGCACACTCAACCCCAAAATAAACAGAGTTAAATTACACGTTTCCTAATTAGAGAACGTGAGTCCATTACTTGAAAATTCAAACTTAAATTGAATATTTACGCAGTAGGTAGGTATCGCTGATCGATGCGAATGAAGCTATAAATTATTGTAATACCTTGGCAAATTATTTTCCGAAGCAGAACGAAGGCTTTTGATTTTAGCTTGGGTGATAACATCGGGCAGGGCCGGCGGCAGGCTCGCGTGCCAGCAGGCCAACGGCAGTGGCAGTGGCGTGGCAGCTTGAGAAATTAGCGAGCTTTGGCAACTTTTAAGAATCATCACTAAAAGATGGCATATTCGTAGTAGGACTAGTAGTAGGAATCGTAATAGACTACTATGTAGTAGTACAATCTTTCACCTAACCCGTTGTCCTAGGTGTACGACAAACGCGGCAAGGCCACGCGACGCGATTTGACGCGACGACTATCAAGTAGTCATTGTATGTATGTTGGCCGACGTTGACGCAGATGTCGTATTTGTCGTTCACCTAGGACAACGAATAAAAAAAAAACATGGGCGCTGCAGCATGTAGCAAATGAGTATACATGCCCTACTTGATCTTATCTACAGATCACAGAATTCTCCCATAGGTCTGCCATGGACATGACAACCCTGCACATTGCAGCAAATGACTCAACTTTTAATTTCCATAACATCGCGTATCCATTTAATTTAAATAACAATTACGAACCGACTCATTCAAAATAATGACATGGAAAAAATGTATTTGTGTTCGATGCAATGCAGGTATCATTGAATGCTGCAGTTATTTCAATGCTTGAGATTTTGTTAAGTCATTTTGGTTTAATGAGGACTCAGATTGACTGGCTGCAATTGTAGAGTGGCGCGGAAAACGAACCACATCATCATCATCATCATCCTACATCGGACATAAGCCACTGACGGACATAAGTTTCTCTCAGGATTTCACATCCAAATAAAAATAAAAACTTTGATATTCTTTGCAGTTTTTTGAAAACTTTTAGTTAGTTCATAACTTCATACAATGAATCTTATTTTTTGAGTCTTTTCCTTAGATCACTTCGTTTATCATGTACTTATAAGGAGACCTAACAAAGTGATGTTGTCTTAGCTCTTTGGCAGTGTCATAAAATACAAGGTCAAGCCATGAAGTTTAATTCGACGGTAGAACCAAAAAAGACGACTTTGCAAAACACTCTTACTTGTTTGTAAAAAAACAATTCGACCTTGAAAACAATAAAATTTCAAAGTGTCTTAAGTCTACTAAAATGACGACAATTTTTTTCTTCCTCGATTTTTTTGTTTAATTAAAAAAAGTTAAAAGTTTAGTTAAAAAAGACAATATAGATTTTGTCATATCTTTAAATTGCTTCGATTTGAATTCTCAGTTTGAACCTGTCTGTACACGGTCGCAAGACTCGCAAGCCAGCTGGCTTCCCAGTTGCGCCGGCGCATCCGGCGCGGGGGAGCCATACATCAGTTCCTTTATTGAAATGATAATTGCGTATCATTACGGAGTATAATCTGGATTGAATGAGGTATTTGTATCGGGCAATCTGTGTTGACGCCCTTGCAAGCGGCTGGACTGACACCACACCTCAAATCTGCAGTTTGAGCGGACGTTGGGCTGGTTGGTGGGCTGACTGGGTAGGGTTCAATTTAATTTGTAAGCTGTTGAATTCAAACACTTTGCTGATAAGAAAATAAACATTTTAATCTTAACTTCTTAACTTCCTAATCCTAACTTATTGTGTGAGTTTGTTTGTTTGTTGCGTTTATGCTTTAATTACTCAACCAATCGTCATACAATTTTGTATACGTTATATCAGGGGTACGGAAAAGGAAATAGGCCAATTTACATCCCGAAAAAATTAACAGTTCTGTGGAGCAGCGGGTGAAGCCGCGGAGCGCGGCTAGATTTATTATGGCAGACTATATGTATGTCTAAAATTAGCAGCAACAGAAGAAGAATTATGAACAATGAAAATGTTAATGTTATGCTCGCTTTTACTCGTAGGTCTCACTAACATTTAGCATACAAATATTTGCGTACATTATATCAATGCTCTAAGCGTTTCATGTCAACTTTTCTTGTAAGAACTGCAGAGGTGTGGAACTCGTTGCCTGTGTCTGTCTTTCCACCTAAATACAATCCGGTGGTGTAGTGAATAGGTATCTCCTAGGCACGCGTGTTACACCTTCAATCACGTCGACGCTTCCCATCAGGCGAGTCAGTGGTCAAACGCATGCCTAGTCTGTTGTGAAAAAAAAGCTAAATTAGCATTAGATATTTTATTTTGAACACTTACTTGTTGTTAACTCCAAAACAGTCAAAGTCAATTGTGCTAAGGCTCTGCTTTCGTTTTAGAATACGAGAAAGTGTGACAATAATTTTAGTGTCAAATTTAGTTTTAGAAAATAGAACAAAAAAATCGATGCTATAAACAAACTTATCTTAAAGTTTTAAGCACTTTACGACTAATTCTGTAAGTACCTACCTAGCAGCTGGAACAGTATACACTACTAAAACTTCGCCTTAATCCGTCCCTGTAGTGCGATGATCGTGCTCGCTTCGGGGAGGTCTTCTCATCATGAGGTGATCTTGACAACGTGTTCCTTTTAATAACGAAATTACAGTAAAATGGAACAATGTTGGCCGCAACGTGCTAACATTTTGATGACTCCCTTATGTGCGGCTTTGGACGTGCGTGGGTGTCTTTTATTACTGGTTTAAGCTTTGCTCGTGGCTTCGGCTAAGTTTAAACTATGTATTTGGTTTTGGTAGTTGTTGACATTTTATAAGTATATATACGCACTAGATAGATAGATAAACTCTTTACTGTTCACGCCAGAATTAACAAAACATAGGAGAGAAATCTTATTACTAAAAGTGATTCTTTTCCAGACAATCTTAACCTAAACCTTCAACCTTCTTTAAAGTTTTTACTGATATGGAGCCATCCAGCTGGCATGTTAAATTTAAGTGTTTTGTTAAAACATATAACGAGAGAACGGAAAGAATATAGGAAGGTAACTATTTAATTCTGTACTTAGATTTATTTGAAATTTCTTTAAAAAGTTAAGACATTTCAAGTCAGTTAGCTATGCACCATACAGTTTTGGCTTTGAGCTGTTTTGTACTTTTTTTAAGACATACTGTCATCATACAATTTGTGTAGTTTGAATCAAGATTTCTACCGAGTTACAAACAAACTACTTAACTCTTGTTTTAAGCATAAATATAATAATTATTTGGTATTACGTGGGTGTACGTTTACGACCGGGCAGTCGCTTGAATAAGCTTCGGTGATTTCCTCGTTTCACGGATTTTGGGCCAAGTCGTTTTACGCAAATCGGCAAAGATTAGCCTAAATTTTAATTTTATGTGTAAATTTTATGCCGTGTTCAGGCAGCTTTACTTGACAGTTTCCATTCCAGGTTGCGGTTGAGAGCCAGTTACGGTTTGGGCTTGCTGTGTTGTTGGTTAGTCTAAAGGAGGAACGAGTGTTATTAACTTATCTTATTTGAAGTTGTAATAATAATATAAGAAGTTCATCCGACCGAGTAGACTAACCTCCCCGCCTCCCTTTCCTGCTACTTACTTGATATTATCTTTATCTAGTATTCACGTGATATAGGCTTGGGTGGCCGTTCACCAACTAAAAACCCACCTGTAGGTAAGTCGATCAATTCTCAGTTTTCTTTCAATTTTAGGCTTGAGCTTGGTTGCTATCTCACCGGATGTTTAGCCATGCGGCCTACGAGAGCCTAGAGCATGCTTTCTAAGGACAAACCGATTCATTCGAGATTTGAACACATCCAGGTTATCATTATCGAGGAACACCTACTCTACACTACAAGCATTCTACACCAAATTTGGTTGGGATCGATTTAGTCAGTTGAGTGATTTTATTTTCGAATAAAATAGTGTGAATGGTCAAGTCAGCGGTCGATCTAGGCGAACGGAGACGTTTAGGCTATTCTTACAAGTCGAGATATTTTTTCGTCATCTATCTCGTTTGAAAAGTCATAGGAGTAAGAATTTTACTAAGCTAACATCACCAAAATTAGAATAGAGGCGTCAGAATATGGAGCCAGGTCAACAGTAGGTAACCGTAACCGACGAGCGTGTATGAAAAGACTCGTGGAAGAAGAAGAAGCAAAAGATATGCGCCAGGATCGTACAAAGTAGAGGGAAGTGGTTCCTGTCTACCCCTATATAAATGAGCCGGTACTATCTGTGTTTACATGGTTTATTATCGAGTGATTTTTTTTTCGTAAAATGATCGTAGTGTTTATGAATGTCGCCTTACTCAGACATAATTTTTTATAAAGTGGTAAGTAAAACCGTTCAATTTAGTAAAAAAAAATTAGTAGTTACTTACTCATATAATTGTCTCTATGTAGTAATTTCTATATAAACGCAACGTTTGTACCGACCTTTTCAACAACCGTAATTGAATTGTTGTAGTAATTCTATATAATTACCGGTTCGCAGGACATGTTTAGCCGTTATCTTACCTTATATATGTAATTACTATGCTCTAGCCACGCCTTGCAATATACATCGGAAAACATTTGCAACTTATATGTATTTTCAGTATGGATTTCTACGGCGGAGGTTGGTAAGGTGCGTGTAAATGACTTGCAAAACAAACAAAAATCGAGATAGTTAACTTTCGGGAGCGGAAGTTTGGTTTTTTAAAAACTAATATTTGATTTTAAAATATATTTTTAATACTACTTGAGTCGATGAAGAGTTTATTCAGACTCACTTAAATCTATCTTACAAGTTAGAGGAGGGCTTTGCCCGACGTCGACGCAGCATTCCCGCAACAGTGGCGTGACTCTGCGTAGGCGTACAGACGCTAGGTCAGCAGAGACCCACCGCGTCGCTCGGTGGCCATAGTAGCGATAATATAACGCCTTCCCCCTCAGACCGAAGTTATCGGAAAATGGATTTTATGAGATTTTATCGGAAAATGTGTTTTCCGAGAACTTCGTATACATTTCCCTTGAAGTTATTTCTCTTATCCTAATTTTAATTACTAGTGCTGCCCCTACAATACACAAGCTTCGCTCTGCAAGGTTCGTAGAGACAACGAAAACTTATGCTAATTTAATGTAATAAAACAGGATTTTCATTTACGTTAAGTTCCATATAGTTTTCGGACGTTTTCCGATTTTTTGTACAAAATACTTGAATATACGGTTTGAATTTGAACCAGGCTATGTACACTGAAATCACTGCTACGAGTACGTAGAGCACAATTGTGGCAATGCCAAGGCTTTTCACTTGATTAACACTTTTATCACTTTTCGCATTTCTCTTCAGTAGAAGGTTAAGGTGTTGAACGTCATCCAGGTTGATTCCTTTCAGGTTCATCGGCTCCGTTTCTGCTACAGTATTTTCTGGTGGACTAGGTAATTCTATTACAGGTACGTTATTGTACGAAATTCCCAAATTACGAAAGCGGTTTCCCTGGATCCGGAATGTACCAATTAGAACATCGCAGGGTTTGAGCATCGTTAGGAGGTATGTGCCTTTTACTTGTTCTTGCATGACATCGTCGCTGCATTTTTGGGTGAGTACTGTCTTATACTTGGAGAATACAATCCAGCGGTTTTCGGAAATTTTCTGAATTTTTAAATCTTCAATGTCAACCGGTCGCACCATACATTTTGGGAGGTCTTGTCGGTAATGCATTAATTGTTCTACGCAGATTTCTTCCGAGCTTGAGACAAGTTCATTCTCTGAACATAGATATTCTTTAGCGGTTATCTCTTTGCATTTTTGGGCGATTGGTCGGTACCTTGTTTCATCTTGCAGTAGGTAAGGGTACTCAGGAATAATGGAAAAAGTTTCATTAGTAGGATAGTGGAGCATGGGGAGAGGGTACAATTTATAATATATATAACTAATATTTTCAACTAATGGAACATCAATGATAAATCTAATATTATTATCTTTGAAGTATGTTTTAACACTGAATGTTTCTTCTAAATTAATTAAGTTCTTATCATTTACGGAATACATCAAATTACCAAAAGTACTTATTTCTTTTAACAATGTTAGCATTTCTCTAGAATCTATGACAGATTTATGTAAAACCGATACTTTGCTAAGTGCCAAAGATGTCTCTACATCGCTTAGTTTAACGGAAATAGTACGGAAGTTGATTATGAATAAGCTGAATACATTTATAATATGAGATATGAAAAGGTCATCGTTATCCTTCCTAGCTTTAATAAATTGTTCTATCTTGGTTAATCTATCATTTAGAATTTTAGTGTTATCATTTATAACTTTACTGGAATTAATAACGTGGTCCAACATTTCGGATATTATAGTTATTTTATTAGAAATAGCCTGTTCGCGAGTTTTTACGTCTGTTATCATTTCTTCAAAATGAACAGCATCTTCATTGTCAAGATTGCCTGTGATGACCTTAATCAATGAGCCCAATGGATCAATGAGACCGCGTTTAAATCTCTTGTTTGGTAATAACTGTTGCAACTTTTCAGTTGCTTCATCCCGAATATATTCTGCCTGAGCTTTGAAGTCTCTTACCTGGCCAATTACTACGGAAATATTTTTGGCGGAAAGTAACTTATTACAAAATTTGGAATACTGTTGAGAATTAAATGTCAAATCGGATGTTATTCCTCCTAGATCTATTGTTTTAATAAGTGACCAATTATTAAATTGCAAGAAGGCTCGACCTTGTTTCACTGGGAGAATGCCAGGATTTTTGCTAATTTTCTGCAGTTGAAGGCCCTGGCCTGGGAGATCTTGGTTTAGAAGGCCCTGGGTCGTCGATATCCATACCATCAGGAGGAAGCACCACCTGTGGAGGGCGTTTTACATTTTTAATCGGAACCTTTGTGTCTCTATGCTTGACTCTTATGGGCACTATGTTGTGTTTAACCTCCCCTGTCACTGTTACTTTTTGATATTTAGGTTTGTCTTTTGATTGTCGTTTATTTACTGCTTTTGCGTAAAGTGTTTGTCCTACTGCTAACTCTGGTCCTACTTCACCTTTACGTTTTTCTTTTACCTTTTCTTTGTCTTTTTGTATTTTTTCGGTCAAATATTTATATAGCTCACGTGTTTTCTTTCTATGGTCCTTTATTAATTGTTGCTTGTATGACTTATCGAATTCTAAGTCGAAGGCTGAGTTTATTTCGGTATGTCCAAATACTACTTCAAACGGAGTTAAATCGGTAGCGCTATGAATACTATTGTTATAAGCCATGATTGCGTATGTCATTACGTTTGCTGCATCTGTGTACTTCCTTTCATATTTAGCTATGCGGTAAATTTCGATAATGGTGGAATGAAAGCGTTCAACCATACCTACAGAATTTGGGTTATTTGGCGTACCTTTATGTAATTTTATTTTATGTAAGTCTGTCAGTTCCCTCATCAAGTCGTTGTTAAATTCAGTACCTGGGTCACAACTAATTTTTCGTGGAACGCCGTAAAAGCTGAAATATTTTATTAACGCTCTTACTACTTCCGGTGTAGATCGGGTTGGTACTTCAAGCGCCTGCCCTAATTTACTGAATGCATCTATTATAGTAAGGTAATGTTTTGACTCGATAGAAAATATGTCAATAAATATTTCTTGAAACGGTGCGTCTTGGGTTTCTGTAAGTTGCAAAATTGGTTTGATGGGTTTTCTATCATATTTAGTGGTTTTACATTTGTCACAAGAGTTAATTACGGCTGATACTATGTTATGCATATCTGGCCAGTAATAGTTACGTTTGATTCGTTTTATGGTTTCTGTAATACCGCGGTGGCACGTTTTGCCTTCATGTAATTTACGTATAATTAGTTTTTGTTCTTCTTCGTCTTCGACGTTAATGACGCGTTCGGTGCATTCGTAAAAATTCATGGTACCCTTTTTGAATAATGTAATTACTACGTTACTGAATTCTCGTCGATGTTGCATGGTTTCGAAGTAAATGAAGTATTTTATTTTTGGTCTTATGTATTTTTTAAGGAATTGATAAATGAGGTCTTGATTGTTAAAGGGCAAGAAAACCTCTAGAATTTTTTGATGTTTAGTGGATAGATCTGTGACTTGCATGTCATTACCAAATTTATGGAATAATAATATTTGGTTCGGTTTTGTGTCTACGGCTTCATTTAAAATGGGTATGCCTAATGATTCTAAGTCTTTACCGGAATGTACGGTTTCTGTCGCACTGGAACTCGTATCTGAACGTACTAACGATTTAGGTTCCTTTTTTAGGATTTCGTCTACAGAGTCGTCATCTGAAATTGTTGCAGGGCTAGCTGTTGCGGTTCTGTCAGAGTCAGGTATAGATATTGTATCAGAGTCTTTTCGTCTTTTAGTTACGTGACGGTCGTCTATATTGACTATCATTGACATTTCGTCATCGGATTCGCCTGTGCCTAACGCGTTTATTTTTAGCCGGGAAAGAGCATCGGCATTTGCATTGAGGTTACCATTTTTATGTTTAATATTAAAGTCATATTCTTGGAGACGTAAACGCCAACGTGTTAATTTACTACCGGGTTCCTTTAATTGATATAACCAAAGCAGTGGTTTATGGTCCGTTACAATATCAAATTTTTGGCCATAGAGATAGGGCCTAAAGTGCTTAGTGGCCCAAATTATAGCTAGTAATTCTCTTTCTATGGCGCTATATCTCTTTTCTGTATCACTTAATGTTCGACTGGCGTATGCTACTGGTCTGTCAGAACTTATGGTTCCCTGGGATAGTACTGCGCCTATTGCTACTTCTGAGGCATCGGTAGTCAAAATAAAAGATTTAGTCATATCCGGATATTGCAAAATGGGTGCATTAACCAATAGTTCTTTACATTTTTGAAAGGCTTCAATATATTTTTCGGTCATTTCTACGTTTTTACCTTTCTTTAAACATGCAGTTAATGGTTGTGTGATTTTTGAAAAATCTTTGATAAATCTACGGTAATAGCCTATAAATCCCAGAAATCGCTTTATATCAGTCTGTGTTTCCGGAACGGGGTATTCTAAAACAACTTGTATCTTGTCATTATTTGGTCGGAGTCCGTCTTTAGTCAGTGTATGCCCTAAGTACTGCACTTCTTTGCAGAGAAATTCTGATTTGTCTAGCTGGACCTTAAGGTTAGTGAGTCTTAGCCTATCAAAGACTGCGCGTAGCTTTTCTAGGTGTTCTTGCAGTCCGTGTGAATATATAAGTATATCATCTAGATATACCAGACAGTGTATACCTTGCAAACCTCTTAACACATTGTCCATGGTGCGCTGAAAGGTCGCCGGAGCGGTTTTTAACCCAAATGGCATCCGAAGGAATTCATAGTGGCCATTTTGGGTGGAAAAGGCAGTCTTTTGTCTATCGTTCTCTGCTATTTCAATCTGATGGTACCCAGATGCGAGGTCTAGCGTAGTAAAATAATTACTTTTACCTAGTTTATCGAAAAGGTCACAAATATTTGGGAGTGGATATCTATCGTCAGTCGTGATCTCGTTTAGTCTTCTATAGTCTATAACCATTCTATACTTTCGCTGACCGGAAGCGTCAAGCTTTTTGGGGACCAAATGAACAGGGGCGCTCCAAGGTGAGTGCGACTCTTGCACCACATTGTCCTTGAGCAGTTTCTCTACTTGATTTTTAATCTCTTCGGCCTGTGCTGGGGGTTGCCTATAAGGTTTGATATAGACAGGGTCGTCATTCGTTGTCCTAATGTGATGCTTGACCTGGTTGGTGAAGGTCAGTGGTAAGTCTTCGCAGTAAAATATATCTTTATACTCATCACATAAGTCATGTATTGCTTTTCTTTCTTCCGTATTTAAATGGTCAAGTCTTAATTTTGTCAAGTTATTTTGAAGTAATTGATCAACGTCAACGTTAGTCATGTCGGTTGTATAGTTTATGTCGCATACGTCTTTTTCGTTTTTAAGTTTTAAAACTTCAAAAGGTTTTGTAATTGTCATTTCTATTTCGTTTTCGGTTGCGTTTTGTATGATGGTAGTAGCAAAATAATTTTCACATTTAACGATTGCGGCTGGCATTCGCAGATTTTCACAAAACATTTTGAAATTTAAAATTGCGTCACCCTCTTTGAGATTTACTGGTAGTTTTACGCGGTGTTCACTGCGTGGTTCCAGTTTTATAGAGTAATTCTGGTCATGAATAATTGGAACAACTGCTCTATTTGTTTTTAGGGATTTTTCTCCTAAATCAAGGCTTGCTTTAAGTTTTGTCATCAAGTCGCATCCTATCACACCGTCATACTTTTTGTCTACGTCATAAATGAAGAATTTTTGGAAACCCTCTTGATTGAAAATAGAAAACAGTGGAATATGAACTACTTCATTATGTGTACTGCAAGCGTGCGTACTCGTTACCGTAAATGGTTCATAATATTTAAATTCGGAGTAGTACTGATCTGCTTTAGCCGGGCTTATGAACGACCTGGTGCTTCCAGAGTCTAGCATAAATTTTCCGTCAATATCGGGCACGTAAATGTATGGTAGTTTTAAAGTTGCGTCATAATTTATTTCAATTACCTCGGGATAATAGGGGACACCGCTAAACAAAAATTTTCCGCTGCTCCAATATTGTAACTTACCTCCTTTTCTGTTTCATATGTATTTGTATCGGGATCCTGACCTTGAGACATCATTTCAGTATAGTCAGTAGCGTCATTCAGTTGCGGCTCGTCGTAAGCCTGATACTCAGCGCCATCGTAGTTATACTCGTCCATATAATTAGGTACATACTCACATTCGTCCGTTGTATACAGCTCGTTTATAGGTACCTTAGGTAAGGCTGGGGCAGTCCTCATTGTGACGTCACTATTAAACTGTTGAGGCTTCCGGTAACCTTGAGGTTGCGGGGGCCTATAACCGAAATTACCTGGCTGAGGTCTGAAACCAAACTGCGGGGGCCTATAGCCGAATTGTCCTGCTTGAGGTCTAAATCCATTATGACCTACCTGCATTAGTGGTCGAGGCGCAAATGGTGTTGTTTGCGCACGAGGGACAAACTGCTGAGCTTGTTGTGGCCCACTAAAATTTGGGCGATAGCCGAATTGGACTGGGGGTCGGTAGCCAAAGTTATTATTTGGGGGTCGCACAGATGGCTGGGTTACAAACTGTGGTTTTGGTAAAAACTGGTTTCCGGGTATACCAAATTTAAATTGCGTTTGAGGCATGTGAATCAGCTGTTTGTGCGGGGTAGCATTTTGGTTTTGTAACATTTTTGACCTTACGTTATACTGGTCCTGGAAGTTCACCTCTTCCATCACATGCTTCAGAGCTTCTTCTAAAGTTTGCGGCTGTTTCATCCTAACTAACCTTACCATATGCTCGGGCAGATTATATAAGAACACATTTAATGATGTGTTATCATGGATGATGCGTTTGGCGGCCTTGACCTCCATTGAATTTCGGTTACTCTGATTAACTTTTGCTAACAGGATGGCTCGCACATCCTGGATTCTACCACAAAATTCTAGAAATGATTCGTTATTTTTTATTTTTAACGTTTCTAATTCGATGGCCACGCACTCTTCACTTCTCGGGTCACCGAAATGTTGGATTAACGTTTCTTTGAGGCTGTCGTAAGTGTCAAATCCGCCTCTTTCACTAACTAAGGCCGCGGCTTTCCCTGTGAGTTTACTTGTAACGTACTGCATAAGCAGTTCATTTCGTGGGGCTGTACCTTGGAATATCTGTATTACGTATTCGCACTTTCTTAAGAATAAATTAAGAATTTTCGTATCTCCGTTGAACTCTGGGATAAGTTTTAGCATATCCCGAAGCCCTGGAGATCCTGCCATCGTTAAAATATTTGCTTCCGTCATTCTTAAACTATTACACTTATTTTATTTTATTTATTTATTTATTTATATTTTTTTTTATTTTTCAGTAAATTTTATACTGAATTTATTATACAATGTTTTTACCTAATTTAATAAACGCCAGATTTTATAGCTTAAACTAAAACACATAAACTTAATTCACAGTAAATTTTATACTGTCCTTAATTAATTATCTAATTAACGCTAGATGTTATAGCTCAAAAAACTAAAATTTAATTAACAGTAAATTGTATACTGCCAAAAAATTGCAAGATAGTATTGCCTACTTAATGCTAGATTTTATAGCTTAGAACACAAACTTCGAGGATTTGGGGCAAGGAGGGACGCACAAGGATTTTACTTGAGGTACTCACGTTCCAATCGCCATTTATCCCGCTCTCAGTTGACTTATTTATTTGGTTCGTAGAATAACCGGAACGCAACGACCCCCCTGATTATAAGCGGGGCCGCACTCTGCTGCCACTGCACGAAAACACTGGAATTTACAGGCGCACTCGCGACAACGACAGCAGCCGATTATCCTACCGGCTGCGCCAGTTAACTTTCGGGAGCGGAAGTTTGGTTTTTTAAAAACTAATATTTGATTTTAAAATATATTTTTAATACTACTTGAGTCGATGAAGAGTTTATTCAGACTCACTTAAATCTATCTTACAAGTTAGAGGAGGGCTTTGCCCGACGTCGACGCAGCATTCCCGCAACAGTGGCGTGACTCTGCGTAGGCGTACAGACGCTAGGTCAGCAGAGACCCACCGCGTCGCTCGGTGGCCATAGTAGCGATAATATAACGAGATTCTAGTACATTGTTGTATCAAAACATACGTATGTATCAATACAACAATGTACATTCATTATGACTTCAACCGCCATCTGTCACTATTTGTATACGATTGTCCACCTGTCAATGTTTTTACGATCATCCAAGTTAGAAGATTATTTTCCTGTAATAAATCATGGACTGATTTAAATATTCATCTGAAAGACGGTGTACTTTGACTTGAGTTCTTGGCTTAATGGCTTCTGTCACTATTATGTCACAATGCTTGAATATGCTTAAATAAGAATATTCTTCTCCTACTATAAAGTTCCAATGTCATCCTCATAAGGTTGAATTTGAAAGATCCCATAGAAGCAATCGACGACGACGTGTCTCGCAGTATGGCAGACCCATACTACGAGAGTTATGTACGGTAACTTGATAGCAGTTTAACAAATGAACTCTACAAGTGTTATTATCTACTATAAGAGGGTTTCAATAAAAATAATTACTTCTCGCTCCTTTCCGGGGCGTTCCTACTCGAATTATATTGCCTGTAATATTGCAAATCTAAAGCTGGCAGTACTTCCTGCGTGTTCATTGCTTCCTAGTATGTATCTACGTATACACCTATGAAGGTATTTGTTTTTTAATTCTTACTATGTATGTGAATGTAACCTCCTATTTGATAAGACTACAGCACCACTATACTCCAAACTTGATCAATAATGATGTTATACCTTATTAGTACTCGATAGCTGGCAAGATCCATAAATTAAATAAAACAGCACTTTCATTAATGAATTACTCACTGTTAAAGATCAACGGATGAACGTGAGACACGGCCCAAGTCATGTAAAAACAAGCAATCATTACCAACATAACCAAACAAAAACATTAAGAAAAAAATTGTTTCATACAGTCATTTGAAAGAGTCACTAATTTCACCTGCGCAGGTGTCAGTACTTGGCTCCGCGGGCGCTTTAAAAATCAATTTCCGATCAATATTCACAGCTAATGAGTTTTTGAAAGTACTTTTTTACGAAGCCCTCAGGGTTTTTATGTTTTAAATTGCTGCCGATCATATCGGCGTGTCTTGGCGAAACCGCTGGCGCTGGTGTGATACTTGAAAAGGTTAACAGATGAACCCTCGCAGACTTCGCACTCAAGATGATCTCAGTACACCACGTGTCGGTCAAGACACGGTGACATAGACAAGTTGTAATCGTATCCAAGTCTATAATCTCGTCAGTAAATCTCGACCGCTAGTTACTGATTGGACGAAATACGAACTTTCAAAATGTCATAATCATATGTTTCAGGAGCTAGCATTTGAGCGTTATCGGTTCTAGAAACATAATCGCTTGGAAGTGATTGCAACTTATCCAGGGCCCCGATTTTTAATACAACTGCCATTTTTCGAATATTTTGGGTTTTAACATATTTGCGACAAATTCCTTCTTATATTTCATACAATGTCTCTCATTTCAGTGTGCCTCTTGGCATAGGCTTCTTCCAATTGTCTCCATTGAACTCTGTCATCTGCCACTCTTGTCCAGTATGACCCCAGAGTCAGCCGAATGTCGTCATCCTATCTTCTTGTTGGACGTCTCTGTCTTCTAGTGCTGTCTCTTGGGTTCCATAGAGAGGCTAGCTTACTCCATTTGTTTAGCTTGCAAAATAGCATGTGTCCTGTCTATCTCTATTTTTAATGGTCTTTACGAGCAAAAATACTTACATTTGTAGGTACTTATATAATTATAGGGCCCCAATATACTTATTTTTAAATTTCTTCATAGTGTTTGGTGCTAGGCGTGGCTAAGCGTAAGCTTGAGATAACCAATGAGAACGTTTAGGCCCATGTTCACCGAACTTTAACTAGGCAATTATTTATTTAACTGTCCATTTAACATTTTGAAGAGCTTTCAAAAGCCAATTTTTCATTTAATTCTTTGTTATGGTGAGCTTTGGCCTTAGTCTCAATCACCGCCATTCGCCATGCGGTTTCCTTCAATTTTAACATTTTAAAACGTTTTGCAACGAAATAATGTATCTTGTCAAGCGATATCTATAGAAGATAACCTGTGATATTATGATTATTTTTAACTACAAAAGCTGGTCCGCCCTTTGTACATAAACCCCATAGTAAAATCATAAGACGTTGTTAACATCCCTCTTTATTTGTGCACTGGGTTAATACCCGAGCAACGTAAGCCATCCTTTTAAAACTGTAAAAAAAAAAAAACAAAAGGAATTGTTCTAAATGAATAGGTTTTATGTTAGCAATTAATCTTCCTGCAGATTTGTGATAAGTATGATAGGGCAGATGTTTAACATAAAATTGTTTTATTGGCAATAGAAAACCTTTAGGCAATGAAGTAAGTTTCAAGTGTTCGTTGGGGCCTTTAGATTATGATTCCAATACTAAAATAGGTACCTAGGTCATAAGCTATAAGGCTTAGTGCTCAGTTAAGTGTTAAATCTGAGCTATAACTAAGCTTATCAAGCTTGAAGATATAGAATGAGCAGCTACCGTAGCTCAGACTAATTATTAGAAACAGTAAAACAAATCGAAGCTAGTACCTGCCCGCCTAATTTCAACGTCTCAGTTTCTGCATAATTTACGTTCTTGTTTATTACTTCACTAACAAGCGGTCGGTTAATTAACTATACAAAACTACACAAAACTAACTGTTACTTTCCAGAATGGAATCATTACTGTACCTGTTCATTTACCTATCTCGATCAAGGGGCTTTCAGACTGCGCTATAATGGCCACACAAAATGTATGTGGTAGCTGTCAAAGATGGCTGTTTTAACAGATGACATGTGAGTCAACAGACTCGCCTAGCAGGATGTTTATTCCTGTACTAAGTGAAACCTGGCTTGAGTTGAGATGTTTACGCTTAATGCAGATGGAAAAGATATATCTAACCAATTGATTATAGTGCCTATGGTTATGTTGGTCAGGTGTATCTTTTTCGTAACAAAATATGACGTCTGAGCCCCCATTGCGCTGAGGGCTGAAACGTCATCAATGCCCCCACTACATTTTGTAAATACACGGCGTTGATTCTGGACGAGGTACAATAAATAATCTGTAGATAATTAAGCAGAATTTAAACACAACTGGATTTTATAAATAAAAATCGCAAATTATATCTATTGTTATTTTCATTTTAATAAGAAAAAAAAAGAACGGAAACAATTTTAGAGCTTTTTTAATTTGGTAGACAATATGGAGAATTGAAGTTAACGTGAGAATCCGGCGACCACTTTAGACTAACTTCGCATTGGCTTAAGGTATTCTATAGCCATTTCGTCTAGAAGAAGAAGACGAGCGAAGAGAGCCTGATACTGACGAGCCTCTAAAGCTACCTACAGAGTGACAAAGTGCAATTTCAATTTTTTATGACTTTTGCACTTCTGAAATCATTCTTAAATTACTAAGAATTTCCCTTGTATTATGGATTCATTTAACAGCTAATGATGTAGACAACGTCCCTATATAAAGGAATTTTTGTTTTGATTTGTCTACCTATTGAATAAATCAGTTAAAAGTGACCCCTTACAAATGCGGATATTTTTCATAGCTCTATTTTCGCTTGAGAACGTTTTTAAAAAAAACCAAGAACATAGGGGCGGAGATATTGTTAATTTAATTGTACATGCTAAATTTCATCATAGTCTGACAAATGCTTTTCAAGAAATTTGAGAAGCGCGTTTGTATGGAAATTTCGGAGCGTCGCGGCACACAAATTTGTGCTGCAAACCTATCTAGAAAAAGACAAGAGGTTGTAGAAAAAATGTCACAAAGCCATCATGTGATTTATAGCAGAGTCTGAAAGTTCCCCTTTAAAACAGCGAAAGAAATGAGAAAATGAATTGTAGGGACACGGAATTAGAAATTGTTCTTCGTAAATTACATTCTGTAACCGGTGGAACTCTAAAATATACCTTTTGAGGCAGCAATTAACATTTTAATAGCACCTATCACATCACGTTGACGGGGAAACGTATTTTTCGTAATAACCGCCTTTAGTCGCGACGTGGCGGGTGTTTATGGTTACGGCTCCGATGGTAATGGATTTACATAACTACGATTAAAATTGTAAGCCGCGGTATTATTTAAGAAAAAGGATGTAGGTATTTGTAGAAAACAGGTTTTAAAAACGAATATCACTAGCCAATCTACGTAAGTACTTGCTGCAGTGATAATTGCGTTTATTTTCTGCTTGTTATGGTTGCTTGAATAGTGTAAGCTAGATTATTGGTTGGTATTGTTAGGCCAGTTGAGGTTCTTTTATGTTATTTTGTAAGTTTTTTTAAAGTAGATAATACCTAAATATTATTTTTTGGAAATTATTTATTTCACACTTAAATTAAAAAAAAAACGAATAAGTTGCTGCAAGTTCCATAAAATCTAAAGCTATTTTTGAATTTATGAATTGACTACTTGCGCCACGCGGTTTAACCCGCGGTTTTAAAGAAGCCAATGTGTCAATCCAGGATGTCAGCTACCTCCATACCAAATTTCATTAAAATTGGTCCAACCGTTTGAGCGTGAAGAAGTAACAAACATACACATTCACACACACACTCACAAATTTTCGCCTTTATAACATTAGTTAATAGTTAATAATAGGCGTGTGCCTATGAGTAGTTATATGCCTAGAGTCTAGAGAAAGATCCGTACTGTCTATGAACAAACAGTGACAGGCCAACTTTTTATAATAGTGTGCGTGACAGATACGTCTTTTATTAGGATTGGTAGCAACTCGCACTATACGAATTTGCTTGCTTATTTGCTTGCTTATTAGGGTTGCATACATTTTGTTCATTTAGAAACTAAACGTTGGCTGTTATTTTTTCGTATGTCTTTTATATCTTTGGTATGTTTTTTCTGTACATTTCATTTGTCAAAGGCTTGTGCTTGCCTGTCAATTCGCCTGATGTTAGACGTAGTCTAGAAGAAACTGATCTACTTGAGATTTGAACTCTTATTCCCTGTCTAGTAATTAAACACAACATTGTCTCCCAAACTACAACATATTAAGCATGATCGCAGTAAAGGAAAGGCAATTCGAGTTTGTTAATTATAAAGACATTAAACAATGTCGAGGAGTATTAGTGTACGCACGATTATAGCCACTTGTTCGTAAACGTAAAAAATGAAGTTATATTTCAAGTCTCGTTTGTATGTTGGCCTAACGATTTTGATTACGTTTCAATGAATTTTTATTACCAACGGCTTGTTTAATGAATTGATATTTTAGAATTTGTAATTAAACTCTTTACTGGCTGGCTCTAGCTAAAACTGTAGTCCTAATCAGATATAACTGTAGGCCGCGGTTGTTTGTTCCATATAACAATCGTCAAGCCATGTGAGAGGCCCTCCGGCGGTCTAGAAATTCAGACAGTAAGGCTAGGCCTATACAAACTTGCTCGCTACCTTGATAAGATTCAATTAAAAAAAAAGGGCGATGCACTCTTCTTATTCTTTAAACCCTTAGCTGGTATTGGGGTCAAAATGGACCCCAACAGTCTATTTTTTTTATGATAACTTCGCAGTCTAAGTGCCTTGATTCTTGCGCATGTAGGTAATCTTATTACGTCACGGCCTTCGGTGAATGACGGACGTACATCACTCTACTGTTATTAAGAACACATGTATGAGGTATGTATAATTTGGGGTCAAAATGTACCCCCGATAGTATGCATTTTAATAGTATGAGTTATTTCATAATATTTCATTGCTATTCGGTAACTAATCGTCGCTATGGCAGCTTTTTGAGGGATGGATAATCAAAATGAAGAACTTATGGAAAAACCTGGCTCTAGATTCGGCTTGATGCAACAGCTGCCTGTGAAAATAAAATCATCAGTGATTGTGATTAGGCAAAAGTATTTAGCTGTTATAAAAGGTGATATTAAATTTTCTAGTTCAAGCAGTGAAGATATTTCTGGAAGAATACAAGAAGAAGAAGAAGCATAATAAGAAGAAAAAGAAGAAGAAGAGGTCGGTTAGTAATCCTGATAAAAATTTGTAGCCCTTCTGTCAGCATTTGCTTTAGCCTGTATTTTTTTGTTTTCTATGATTTCAGAGAAGTTCCCGATTTTTGTTTTGTTAAGTACATACGTAAACGTTATAAAAATTATGTATTTTTATATTTTTCATAAGAATAAGAGTACCTAAAGGTTAAAAATAAAATAAAATTGTCTTCTTTCTTTATATTTAGAGCTTTTTATCGGGGTCACTTTTGACCCCCAATACCAATTACGTTGCTTTTTCTGGCGATACCAGGTAAGGGTTAATGTAGGTACATTGCCCAGCGGGGTATTGTCTAACAGATCTACTAATTGTAATGGCAAGTAATCAGTTACAATTTGTCGATTACCACTTACATTAGTGCTACTTGAAAAAGATACAGAGCTAAATTCTTAAACGCAGGCTAATTAACCAAGAATTAAAATTTTATTAAATTACTTTAATATTGTGCTAACTCAAGGGTATCTTCTAACTCTTGGTGGCGCAAAACGATTTATTAGTTTAAACCCATTGTTGGGCAGTGAACTCCAAGTAAAAAGATAACCCATAACAGCCGATTTCGCTTACAACAGTTGGACCATAAGAAAAGCCTAGGTAGGCTTATTAAAACTTGTGTTTTTTGTGTAGGGTTCGCCGACGATTGCAGACTAACTTTGCATTGGCTAAAGGTTTTCTGTTGCCATTTCGTCTAGAAAAAGATGACGAGTGAAGAGAGCAAGTAAAGATACTGACGAGCGTCTTAAGGATATCTACAGAGCGATAAAGTGAAATTTCACTAATTTTCATGACTGCACTCTTTAAGCATTCTTGAATAACTAAGAATTTACCTTGTATTAAATATAAAAACTAGTGATGTAGACAATCTCTAAGTAGAGAGATTTTTGATTTGCTTTGTCTATCTATTGTATAAATCAGTCAAAAATGACCCCTTTTAAATGCGGATATTTCTGATGGATCTATTTTCTCTTGAGGACCTTTTTTTAAAAAAACCAAGAACATAGAAGCAAAGATACACCTAGTTTATTTAGATGCGTCATAATCTGACAAATGGTTTCCCAGAAATTTGATAAGTGCGTTTGTATGGAAAATTTAGAGCGTCGCGGAACCCTTAATTCTTGGACTAAATTGAGGCGATGAATGATTTTTATGAAATTAGTAGTCTGCATCATGAGAACAGATATAGAACACGTTATCTGGAAAAATATTGGAAATTTCGGGGAAATCCACGAGATACAGGTAGTTTGAAAACCACCCTCTCTACCAGTCAGAAAAAAGCCTCCAGGCTTTCGTATAAAAATGCAGTACAGACCACAGACAATCGGTATCATAGCAGAATCTCGGTATCAGAGCGAGACGACGAAACTGTCCTCTCAGGGAAACGATAGAGAGGAAGTGAGATAGCGACAAGTGCAATGTTCATTAAAAAGGGTCAGTGGGGGTGATCCCCACCCCCCTGTGATCTTGTGGTCGTCTTTTTAATTTGCTCTTGGATTTCAGGGCTGTCACGGTTGGTTTTTCCGATTGCGTGAAATTTGTGATTGCTAAACTGCAATTTTTAACATCAAAAACGGAATTAGTGGAATTACTAATAAATGTTTCTCAAGCATAAAATTGCGTGGCTATGAAGCAAGAGGAAAATAATAAAAGTATGATATTACAGGCTAATTCTAGAGCAATCAACATTTTTGCTTCATTACTCTCATGTTCATCTCGATGAGGGTAACAGCTTGGTGACCGATTATTAATTGCAGAAGATTGACTAAATATTCCTAGGTATGTGTTGCTACAATGAGATGGGTAACAGCTTCCACTACTTTTGTGAAAACCTAGGTTCTCAAATCCCAACACACAAACACAATCCATGTCACTCGTCACTTTTAATTTCACGTCAAAACGAAGTGAAGTCCAAGGCCATACCATGTCCACACACATCACACACATTCGGTACATACGAGTACTCGTACATATCGGTAATTCGGTACATTTTCAAGAAGAGTGCTAGCGTAGCGCGCGCCATCGCCTTGCCTTGCTCGCTAGAACTTCAAGGCGATTTTCCAGTTGGTCCCAGTTTTCCCTTGCGCCAGCCCTGGCCGAGACATCGCCGGGGGCGCGGCGTCTTATCAACGAATTAATTCTAGACTAACGAAGACGGGCCCCCGCGATTAACACAAACTCCCCTTTGGAGCAGAAATAGGAAGAACTAGACACGCTCGCTACTGATTTCTTTAGCTGGGCGCTAAGTAGGAGGTGAATAGGTAGGCTGACTTGCTAGGAGTGTCATGGCCACTTGTACTAAATATAATAAGAATTGCCTAAGTAATTGCTGCAGGTATCTAATGGCAGCGAGCAGCACAGAGTAGAGAGTACTGGTCGTCTCTAGAGGAGGCCTTTACCTTTCATTTTTCTTTCACGAACCCTAAGCCATTCCTTAGGAGAATCTTAACTTTATGTACCCGAAAAGCGAATATTTCGCTAGGCTTAGGTTAAGGATAGTAAACCAAGGACTTAAATAGAAAATAGGTTGCAGATTGAAGACCGCATATCAGCCAACAGAAGGGTGTTTTCCACCGTATTAAAGCGACAATCTGCTAAAGACTGTTGGTTGGTAAAAACGAATTAAGACTAGGTGCTTGGTTGGAAGATGTTCAATGCATATTTGTTCAACGTCGTCTAAGACGCCACATTTTCTTTGCCATGTCTGCCGCTTCCTCAGTCTCTGTCCCAAGGTCCGAGCGGGTGGCATATTAAGACGAAGTTGGAAGTAAAAAAAGGCGAAAAAGAGTTTTATATTCTCTCTGGAATGGAAAGAAATAGGGAAACCTTCTCATTTAGCTCAGCAGTACCGACCGAAGAGTCGTCGGAAGAACACTGTCTGTTACTTCGTCTTTAGATTACGATCAATTAGTCGCGATTACGTTTTCTATAGATACTGATTAAACTTCAATCTGTTTCAAGTCGCGAGTGAATCGGTTTCTTCTAGGCAAGCGTGGTCCATTGTTGACCGTCGGCACTGCACCTGGCGAGTTGGCGGCCAAACGCAAGTCTGGAAGACATTGACGTGGATTATTGCTATGAATGTGAAGTGCGAACATGTCAAGGTGAAGAGGTCAAGGTGCCGCGCAAGAGTTCGAAGTTCATGATTCTGAGTGACACAAAGTAAGACATAATGTTTGTACGATTGTTGTTTGACGAAGTAAACCTAATTCAATGGGTCTAGCGTCCCGGAAGAGGACATCCAACTACGTCACTATAATCGTCTCTCTCGAACTTGTTGTAAATTTACTTATTCCGGTCTTGCTTATGCATATATTGACTTAAATGCGTGTCACTCAAGTGACATTTTTGTCTCAGACCGCTGACCCAGCTGAGTTTAGATGTACATTATGGATTTCTTTAATACACAGTTAACAGGTTATTGCAAAATAAGCGTGCTATTACCTTAACTGCATCATTGCTTAACATCAGCCAGCCACGATTTGGAATGTTGATGACCCCATGAGGTTGATGATTTTACCTGAAACAAAAACAAAGACAAACAAAAGTAAACAAACAAAATAAGATTATCAAGAATTTGCCATCTATAATTTTCGAACAAGTTTGATTTACAAGAACAGTAGGTACCTATCATCTAACTTGAAAATGAGGCTAAAACGTTTTTGAGTTGCATGTACTTAATTGCTTTGTTTTTGAAAAGGGATTTCATGATTTATCCAATATCGCTTAAATGTAGATACTATTGCATCATGCATGGGTATAAAAAAGAAATATGCATTTTTCTGTTGTTTCATAAAAGTTTTTCCGTAATTTTCCCACAAAACAACAGCGCAGTCCTCGCCGGCAGACAAAGCAATTTTAATAAAATATTAAACACACCCCGACCGGACAAAAGCACACAAATCAATACCACTACCACCCGTCCACCGTACATTCCACATTCGCTCTCGGTTTATTAAAAACAAATTCGCTGAAACGCGAGTGGCGCTCGTTGTTTGGTTCCGTACAGTATTTTATTATCATATACTTAATATAATTGGCATTATGTGTTTATTTTTAGTTTATTCATATACGAGTAAGTTTAAGCTGTTGATTACCCAAATATATATACATAAATAAATAAACAAGTATGATTTATGTAGTTTCCTATTTTAATCATTGTTACCGTCATTATCACTTCAACCCTTGTCAATAAACTTCAAATACTTTATCTCATTGATATTATAAATGCAAAAGTTTGGATAGATGTGTGGGTGGATGTTTGTTACTTAATTACGTCGGAACGGATGAACGGGTCTGAATGAAAGTCATGGAGAGAGGTTATGATCTGGAATACACAATACTGTTCGCGGGGAAAAGCTAGCAATAAATGTGAATGTAAATAAATGCATTAAAAAAAAAAGGTTGTAAAACTAAACACGGAAAGGGAAAATAGTTTTAAGTCACTTTTGATATGACACCCCACTTGACCATCTAGCGGTTTCCTTATCACAATTCCGGCACGGAACCCTAAAAAAGCACTTGAAACAATAATCCTTCCTCCCTTGGCCCCGACCCAGGAAGGGTCACATTCTTACCTACAAAGTACTTACAAAAGTGTACAGGACCTTCGTTATCCCCAAAATCTACACGGCGGAAAATTTCATTTCAATACCCCGTCCTGATACCTCCTGATATGGACCCTGATACCTACAAATAGACCCCGACCAACTTACCCGTGCAGGTGGCCAAATGACGGAACTAACATTGTTTAACTGGTGGCTGCCAGTTTGGTTCATAAAACAAGATGGTCGCTCCCCCACTCGACTGCATAGTTAAGTTTGTCGCATTGTAATGGCTCCGGCTTAATATGCATTAAGGGTATTCCCGAATTTTCTCCAGTAAAAATGTATGAGAGCAACCCGACCGTGACGTATAAGTGGATTATGGCACCCTTCTCTTTTGTGCGTATAGTCGCGTCCCATTCTGGCAAATCCTGAAAATGTAGGCTACGGCAGGGTGGAATAGACTTTTTATCAAAAAAAAAAAGAGACTAAAGAATGTTTAAAGTATTTTTTTCATCAGAGAATCGTAGATTATTACTTTTGAATAACAATGAATGTTTGCAAACTGTCATTGTTGACCTAAAAAGCAAAATTATAGAGTTAGTCATCGAAATAATATAAACAAGAAGCGGTCTAAGTCTAACTTATAGTACACAGCGCGTGGACCCAATATAACTGCAAGCAAACCGACACTACACAGCTCCGTTGACAGTATTATGTTACGTGTATCAATAACAAAGATAGAGAGACGTACAAGAGCCTATAGCGAGAACGAGACAACAATAATTTACACTGTTGTGTTTGTGACTACGGTGAATTGTGTGCATGCACTTAATTTATGCAGTCCACTTTTAGGATCTCGTACCGTTTCTCCCTTATATATGATCAAAGGAGTTAGCGTATTTATTTTGTATAATTAACTTTGACCATAAAACATAACAGCCATTAGCACTTATTTATTCATTTAAAGCTGCCATAACAACACAAACACCAGTCAGTTAGAACATAATACCTGTAGTTTATAATGTCAGGTTAATTATTATTTGTACTGAATTGTAATTATTTATACCACTCGTAAATAACAGGTCAAACTAGAATGTTTTAAAAGGCTTGAAAAAATTTACTGAAGTTATCATTGTTTAGATATTTCATTATCTTATATAATTAAAAATTTGATTTTTGTGGTTCTGACAAAAAAGGTGTGTGACTGTGGAACGGGTGCAACTTACGTGGAGACAAGCATTGCAAAGAGCAGACTCTATATCCTAGTTCAACGGCTACATTAGCAGCCTTCGGCGATAACTAGGACAATTGCGACAAGTGTAGCCGGTTAGTTCGTCACTCGCCGATGTATCGGGCGAATTATCGCCCACGTCAACTCCGCAGAAAGGTGATGAGTTGACAGTTTATGTAGAACATCGCCGATAACCGATAACGATGATTTTAGTGCGACAACGCGACGACGTTGTATAGCCTCAGAATAGTTAATTAGTGTTTTGTCTTTCTCTTTTCTTTTAAATTTTTAATTCGACCAATAAATTGAGAAAGAAAAGGTAAAGATAGATTAGAGATATCAATACTATTTTACTTGATACTTATTTTATTATATTTATTCTATGGTTAGTTGGAAATATGCCGTCTCGTCTTACAAGTCGAGATTAGTTTTGGTCACTATATTCAAACGAGTGAGAGTGACCGAGATAATGTATCTCTCGTTAGAATAGACTTTCTGCAGGCCGGGCATACGCGACGTACGTATGTAGGCTCTTTTTATTGAGACAAACGTATGTTTACACATAGCCCTATCACGTTCTAGCATGACAATTACTGACAAAAATAATTTTGTCGCGTGCGCATGCTATTAGGGCTGGTCGACATTAGCACAGGATGGCAAGGAGTGGCGTACAAGAAGAGAGGCATATTCTCAGGAGTGGACGATGATTGGTTGATGATGATGACGGTTAGACTTAAAAGGTCGATAGTTTCAGTCTATTAAAGTATCGATAAAATTACCATAACGTTGTGTGAACTATTGGGATTTGAATATTAGAGATGGAATCTGACGCCGCGCCTACACAGCGATTACTTAATATTAATGACTTATTATTAATGGGCCAGTGTTGATATATCTCATCTGTGTGTAAGTCGCGGAGGCTTCATTTACACCGGTGTTTATATGTAGGAAGGGGTGCGTGGGTGTGGGTAGCTGCTTTGAGATTTTGTATTATTTTTACTATTTTAATTCAAACATACGTGAAGATGAAACTACACTTCTTAACGTATATTTGGTACAGCTCGTACGCTTCTCTATTTGTCTTTATCATACGTAGATAATAAATGAACCTAATCATGCAGTACTGAATTCATACTTTCTTAAGCGCCCATTACTCTTTCCAATTTGCAGAATGCTAACTTAGCGTGGCAATACTCGTGCAATAGAAATAAAATGGATTGCTAACTGTGTAACAGCCATTACACTATTCAATTTTAGCATGCTAGCTAATCTAGCGCACTGCGAATTGGAAAGTGTAATAACTGCTTAACTGACGTCAAATAATAGAAAATGGGTTTGCCTTGGCTTTATTTTGGTCCACGTTTGTCACGTTCATTTGAAAACGCAAATTGACGCTCGATTAACGTTGAACATATTCATGGTATAATAAGGTAGGTATAGCATTCAGCAACACGTAATGACGTAAATCGATGTTTAAGCAAGACCGAAATATGTCATTTACAACAAGTTCGAAAGAGACGAATGACGATAACGTCACTACGTGTTTGCCTACTGCTGGGCCTTATTTGTTTGGATCATGATCACACTTATGTTTTTTTATGACTTGCTCTTCTATAAATTCACCCTAGAGGTTCCTAACAGATTACTAAAAAGCATGTTTTCGCATAAAAATATTATTTTTAAATGGTCTTGTAGGAATTTATGCTCAATAAAAGTATGTTCCACACTTACCCACCTCTACATCTCCCGGTCGGAGACAAAGGCCGTGTGATGTAAGCATATTTTTCTGCTCCGGGAGTTCATTCGGAAATCAATACCTTTGTTTGGCCAGACGGAGTATATACTTATATACCGAGCTTACCTATAATAATATTGTTTCAATATTGTACAGTCTGCTGTCGCCGCCGAAAAATTAGCCCCTATTCTGATAGTGCGATGTTATCTTGGTCACTTTCACCGCTTTGACTTTACAAACATTAGAGCTCTCAGAGCGCTTAATTGCTAAATCTAAACCAGCTAAAAAAACACATGTCTTTGTTATTGCTGCGTATTAGACAAGGACATCAATACTTTCAGCTATTTAAGATTTAACAACTTAGCGTTCTGAATAGGGCCTAAGCAAAAATAGGGCCCCTAGAGCCTCGATCATATCTAAAAGAGATGCGGTACGAGAACCTAAAAATGGACCGTACAAATTAGGTGCATGCACATAATTCACCCTAGCCACAAACGCAACCAGTTGCAGCAGTGATAATTGTTGTTGTCTCGTTCTCCTTATAGCCACTAGTACGTCTCTCTATCTTTTTTATGGATCCGTGTGACATAATACTGTCAACGGAAGTTGTCCACGGTCCACGCGCTGTGTGCTAGAAATTAGACTTGTGCCGCTTCTTCTTTATATTATTTTGATTTTCGATGCCCTAAGACCAAGAGCGTTAAAAATCTATTTAATTAGTGGTTCGCCTCAAAATATGACCCTGAGATCCATTAAGTCACAATGTTACGACAAATTTCGCCATAAAACTGCATAATCTACTTGCTTCAATCATCATCATCATCATTATCGTTACAGTATTTTCCGTCCCACTGCAGAGACTTCGACCTAACCTACTCTACCCTACATCGAGGGTGATTGGGATGTTATCCACCACGCTGGCTCAGTGCGGGTTGGTGGATGTCTCAAGTCGTTCGAATTATGAATTCTTTCGGTTTCCTCACGGTGTATTCCTTCACCTTAAGAACACGTGACGTATTTAAATGCACACAAACATTCTACGAGATAAAAGTTCAAAGATTATTTACTGTTGAATGTCAGCGGTACACAAAAGTAAATATAATTATGTACATTGATTTGTCCCACTGGACTAAGCTTTTCATAAGATCCGCGCTTGCCTGGTCAATACAATTCTAACCCCAGAACCAACAGTAAAATACGTAGGCGAAATATATCGGTAAAGAAAGATTTATCTACATTACACATTATGATTAATTTTCCATGTTTTAGTAAAAATGATATTAAATTAACATAAGCTTGAATTATCGATACTACACTGATATGGGGAGATAATATTTCGTGGTCATTAGGAACATGTTCCCCGTCACTAGTGGATTCAGGGGGGGGGGGGGGGGGGTTTGAACGCGGGGAGCCCCAGACGCAGGCAGTGCCAGACCGGTCGTTGTGGAGATCATTGGACAAAGGCCTCCCTTGCCCAGCAGAGGACGTCTTTCGGGCTGACATGATGATGATGATGATGATGATGAATAGTACCTTGTTAAAGGAAGGATACCCTCAGCTAAGTCAAAACCCCCCGACCAAACCAAATTTAACTTTATTTTTTATAGTTTATTTATTTATTGATAAATATTACATGAAAATGACGACTATGATAAAGCTTACTTTCACCTAAGTCGAGCCCCCTAAAATGGCATCCTGGATCCGGGCGTGTGCCCCGTCATATGTCGAGACGCTCCTAACAAGTAGCTTCATTAGCACGAGATTAATACGAGCTATAACTTCTGATGGAAAACTTTATTTATTTTTCAAAAATGTTGGATTATATTTAAATGGACGGTGATTCATCGCCGGCTGGCTGCTTGTAGTTTGCTTGTAAACTGATATGGTTTTGACATAATTTTGTTTTTATAAAATAGAAAAACACATGTAGGTATGTATAATTTGAGTTAATCACTATTAGTTCATTATTACAAGTGGGTCATTTATTACTAAGTACTATATAGTACTAGCTGTCACCCCGCGACTTCGTTCGCGTTTATTATTTATATATATATATATATATATTTAAACTATTCTATCTCTCAAGTTGGATCGAACTGCACATGGTGTGCGAATTTTATTATAATCGGTTAAGTGGTTTAGGAGTTCATTGAGGACAAACATTGAGACACGAGATTTATATATATTAAGATCATACATATAAAAATAGGACTGACTATTTATGTACAAAATTTCATCAAGATCCGTTCAGCCGTTCTGGCGTAATGAAGTAATGAACATTCATCTATCCATTCATTTATGTACTCGTATTTATCGAATTCAAGCTTGCTAGGCTGCTTGATAGTATGCACTTGTGTAGGTATCTAGGTGCTTCAAGTACAGTTTTTTCTAACCAACTTCAAAAAAGGAGGAGGTTCTCAATTAAACTGTATGTTATTGTATATTTACGCGATTTGTATGTTACGAGATTATTTCGCCAATTATGAATCGATTATAATGATTCTTTTTTTGTTTGATAGATCATACTTTCTATATAAATTTTGTCGAAATCGGTTAATTGCCTAAAATATCAAAGAAAGTCTAAAAATTTGCTTTTAATAGTATTGCATAATTGATGGATACTCCACAAATATCTGAGTTAACTAAAAACGCTATCTCAAAACCACGTAAACATAAGTAAGTAATTACCAACCTAACAGACCACACAAAACAGTGAAAAACACAGACCTAACATTTGTTTAGCTCGCCAGATCTGTGTTGAAAAACATATTTCGCCATCGCCCGCGCTGAGTGCACGGCGCGCCGTCCAAATGAAATTTAAATGAAATAACAGGCAAACGAAGTAGAAACACGCAAAAAGAATACAACCGCATAAAAAGATAAAAATACAGAAAACGCCGCCGGCTAACATCTGTATGGGTCTGGCTTCGGGACAAATTGAGAGAAAAAGACTATTTTTATGGCGCGCCTGCGAATATTTATTGAAATTCAATACGAATGACTAAAAAAGTATAGAGACGGGGTCGACAGAAACACTGAAATCTATTTTACCAAATTGATACATAGGGAATAATAGTTCTTAGAGTTTTACCTATTGTTCTTCCATCATGAACTAGTACTCTATGTACTCCTACTATGAGATCAACCCCGAAATCGTAGGTACAGGGTTAACAGGAAAAGTTGTACTAATAATAATAAATAATAATAAATTCGGGACACTTCCACACACGGTCGCCTAACCCCAAACTAAGCAAGACTTGTACTATGGGTGCCAGAGACTGATATACATACTTAGATATTTTTAAATACATACATAAATAGATATTTACACCCAGACATAGAACAAACACTAATGTAATCACATAAATGTTTGCCCTAGGTGGGAATCGAACCCACGCCCCCAAGCTCAGAAGGCAGGTTCACTACCAACTGAGCCACCGAGGCAGTCTCTAACTAAGCTTAAAGGGGGTCACTGTACTCATTATCATGAACGATTTTTACTATAGGGCCAACCCTGAAATCGAAAAAAAAAAACAGCTTTTTGTCAATGATCTATCGGCATCTATAAAACAGCATTTTGTCGGTTTCAGGGTTGGTTTCATAATAGAAATTCTTCATGATGATGAGTACAATGACCCCCTTTCGGCTTAGTACACCTCTCTAATAGTCTTGTAGGCCTGTATAGTTTCATAAATTAATAAATAATATTCGGAACACTTTCACAGACGGTCGTCTGACCCCAACTTATAAAAATCATTATTAATTATTACCTATTCCTTACTTTTGCATATTATGTAGTACTACTTACCTAATATATTATCTTGAAAAATCTACAGTAAAAAAGAGTTCTTAAACTGTAGAGCCCATTTCAACTTACATTGTGTCATCGCATCAAGATTTGCTTTTATTATACTTAGTTGAATAAAAAAAATCTGGTCGCGCCCGCAGTATATAGCCTCCATTACGTCGCTCGTCCTCGTCCATTAATTAAGCAACTTACAAAATATGTTAAGAATTGTAAACGGCGCGCGAGGAGTCACGCGAGCGCAGCCGCGGGAGCAGCTAATGGCGGTGAATCAACCAGCGGGGGCTGGCAACAATGTTGCGACAATGCTGGGTGCTGGGGCCGCCACGCCACTTCGCTGCTTCGGACAAAGGAAAACAGGGATTTATCTCTAGTGACTCCGTAAAAAAAACATATCTCAGCCATTTTGAAAAAAATTACAAAACCCGACTGTAAGATTTTTTTATTTTTTTTAAATGTAAATAGGTCGAAGTTTGACCACCAACTCGCCTCAAGTTAAGCGACGTTGTGGTTTAAGATGGAGCACGACGACCTATAAGGTCCTTATTCACTCTAGCCTTGAAGTTTTGTAGAGTGAAAAAGTACAAAGACGGCAGTTGAGTGAGGCGCTACAAGTGCGCTACTGCTCAGACCCGTCTTCGGAACGGTTACACCGGACTACGAGTACATCCCGAAACACGACTAGGTCATTTCACAGCATTGCTTTGTAATTATAAATTATTGAACCTACTCTCAGCTTTTCACGAGAAGCTGTTGTGAAATGATGTTTCTCTTTTTAGTGAATACTTGCAACCCACCCGGCTTCCTACGGTATAGGTATCGGTATACAATTTCCGTGAAAAATGATCTATCTGATGGTGAAAACCGCATCAAAATCCGTTGCGTGGCTTAGAAGAAGTTAGTGGATAGACCGAGAGACAAACAGACGCGGCAAGCGATTTTGTTTGTAACCCCGGGCGCAAAAAAGACGGGGTGTTATAAGTTTGACGTGTCTGTGAATCTGTCAGTCGCATCGTAGCTCCCGAACGAACCGATTTTGATTTCGTTTTTTTGTTTGAAAGGTAAATTAGTCGGGCGTGTTATTAGTTATGTTGGACGAAAATCGGTGTTGATGAAATTCGGTGTCGGTCACGAAATTTCTTTTTAGTCCGTGATTTCCAGAAACCATGGCGCCACCTTTCATATATCCATTTAAAGTCAGAAAGGCCTCCAAAGGCCTCAAAACACACGTCGACGTAAAGCTTAGAGTTACGGTCTAAAAACTAGTGATAAACAAACCGCGTAAAGGTTAGCTTAGAGGGTTCTGTACTACATGCAAGCGAAGGTAGGTCACGGAATAACTTGTACTTAGTTGCAGGGACGGATTGAGATAAGTATGTAGGGGCCTCGAGCCAATAAATAATTTAAAAAAAATCGGGACATTTCATCTGACACCAAACTAAGCAAAACTATGGCTGCCAGAGACTGATACATTTAAAGATATATGTATATTTTTTAAAATATTTATTTAAAATACCTACATATATATTCTAACACCCAGACATAGTATAAATACCAATGTTCATCCTATGAATGTTTGTTCTAAGTGGGAATCGAACCCACGCCCCCCAGCACTGATAGCAGATTCACTACCAACTGAGCCACCGGGGCAGTCTCAATGCAAGTATGTGGGCCCTTCTCCCTTCAAAGTCCCAAAATGTTTTTACTCAATTGGGTATCAAAGATACACTTATGAACGTCAGAACGTGTAAAAATGACTCTACCGCCGTGTTCGGAAAAAGAGCCACTACTCAACAGAACAGGCAAGAAACTGCGAAGGATATTGCTTTTAATTGCAAATTTTGCTCAGAACTAGGTAACGTCATAATATACATACTTAGGTTTTTCTAAAGAATACGTTTTTAAACTGTTATTTTAACAAATCCCTGGTATATTACCATTTTAACGTCGCATTAAGTACACCAAAGAAAATGGGTTCTTACTATTAATCTTAATCTAAATTTTCCCTCTCTAGATTTGGTTCTTTCGGTAGGAAATAGTAGTTAAACACGAAGTTTGAACAATTGTTCGTAATCTATTTTAATCGAATTATTTATTGAAGAGTTTCAGCTGGGAATAACACAAAAATGAAACAAAAATCAACAAGTAAACAATGACGTAGGTACCTAATTACTGACAAAAAGTTACTAGTCTATTTATTCATACAATTTTCTTCCTCAAATCTTTTTCCTTTTAAGATATATTTTATTATGAGATGTATGTCTAATCTTAAAACAGTAAATTCATATCTAAAACAGCAGACCGAATTTCTATAAAATTCTATACAACGTTTGATTACAGGTTGGGTAACATCATAATTATTTAGTACTTGCGCATCTCTATAAATAATCTATTCTATAAATAATAATCACCGATAATTTTCATTATTAAGTCTAAGTAATAATTAAGGCACATCGATCTAATATTAAAGTCAAGAGGTTTTAAGGAAGGTCAATTACAGCCATAAAGGTCAAACTCATTAACAGGGAAAAGACAGCTTTTGTTTATATATTTTCAAGAAAGAAAAAACGCTTTTGAGGTGATATTTAAGAAAGTGGTTATCGAAAACTTATCTTCGACCTTTAAATAAATTAATTTACAACTCTGTAGATAGTTTCTACAATAATTTGCAACATTGCTCTATACAATTTTTATTTTTTGTTGTTTATTAATAATTAGGATCAAGACGTGTTAAGTATGCTTACAGTGTTTTAACTTTTGCAAAATACAATCAAACCGGCCAAGTGTGAGTCGGACTCGCGCACGAAGGATTCCGTACCATTATCTATGAAAACGGCAAGAAAAAATTACGTTTGTTGTATGAGAGCCTCCTATTTTATTCTGTATTTTAGTATTTGTTGTTGCAGCGGCAACAGAAATACATCATCTTTGAAAATTTTAACTGTCTAAATATCACGGTTCATGATATACAACCTGGAGACAGACTGATGGACAGCGGAGTCTTAGTAATAGGGTCCCGTTTTACCTTTTGGGTACGGAACCCTAAAAATGAAGTAAAAACTGTTGGCAAAAAAAAAATAGCAAAAAAAAAAAAGAAGTTAGGTAGAATTATTAAGTATATGCTATAAACTATATTATAGTGTTAGAGATGAGTGACCACACTCATCTCTAACCCTATAATAAACGTTGTATAGCCTCGGAATAGTTATACAGTGTTTTGTCGTTATCAATCGAGTTGAAAATGTAAAAGAAAGAACTAGATAAAACTCTAAGACCCGCATGCTAAAACGAAGCTCGTGCAGTCTTGAATCTCGAATTAAAACTGTATATTTTACCATATAAACTGTTTAAATAAAACTGTTCTAAATCGAGATTCATGCTCATGAGAGCGTCGTTTTTGAATACGGCCCTGAATTCATTAATTTAAATTTGAATTAAATAACTGCACTATTCCGATGCCATACAATGTTTATTAGTAAGAGAGTTAGTTACAAGTTACTTATTAAAATATTGCTTTTCAGAATACTGAGCACTAGTTGCAGCTCTGCTATATGCTATTCCAGACTATAATCTATCTCTGTGCCAAATGTAATCAATATCCGTTCAGCCGTTCTGGCGTGATTGAGTAACAAACATCCATCCAAACTTTCGCATTTATTATATTAGTGTGATGATAGTGTGATTGCGTCAATACGTACTCATAAGTAACTACTAACTAACTAACTAACATACATTTTACGTTTGGGGTGTTTGTAACAGACGCTACCAGCCTTAATATTTCAAACATTGCTCCAAGCACAGCGAATCATAACATCAAAAAATAAACGAACCCATAATACTCAATTAAACAAAAAAAGAGAGAAAAGACAAGTTTGCTTTCATACTTCACCCCGCTTTATGGCTTAAGGGTTCCGCAACGCTCTGAATTTTGATAGAAAACCCCTTTGTCAAATTTCTTGGAAATTATTTGTCAGATTATTATGAAATTTAACATGTACAAATAAATGAACTATAGCTCTGTCTCTATGTTCTTGGTTTTACAAAAAAAACGTCCACAAGAGAAAATAGAACTATGACAAATATCCTTATTCGTAAGGGGTCACTTTTGACTGATTTATTTAATAGATAGACAAAGCAAATCAAAAATCCCTTTACATCAGGAGGTTGTGGATCATTAATTTAAAAGCTAATGATTTAATCATTAGCTTTTAAATTAATCCATAATACAAAGGATCTTTTTAAGTTATTTTTGAGAATGATTAGATAAGTGCGAAATTGCACTTTATCACTCTGTAGATAACTTTAGAGGCTCGTCAGTATCTTTACTTGCTCTTACGCTCGTCGTTCTTCTAGACGAAATGGCAACAGAAAACCTTTAGCCAATGCGAAGTTAGTCTAAAACGGTCGCTGGATCCTTAAAGGAATTACTCACACGAGTCGGTATGAAAACGAGAACTGTTTGTGCTCATTTGTTGAGTTTAATTGTTTGAGGAAACCGTATTTTGTAATGTGGAGAGAATATTTTTTTAGTCGGAAAACTGGCGGTCGGGGTGGCTGCTGTCGGAAACTTATCTGAGTTGAGGGTTTCGTAGAAACAGTAAACTTTTGTAGTTTTTCAGTTGTTTTAATGTTGAGCATTTTTTTTCGCAAATTTTTACAAAAATATTTTCATATATATTATTATCATATTATTTTCATATTGGGGGCTGAGCTACCCACGTCCGTAGGAGTGTACTCTATTCAGATTCCCTACACGTGGTCCCCGGGTAGTGCTAACCGGGTAGCAAACTCTGGTGGGAGGCTTCGGCCGTGGTTAGTTACCACCCACCGGACCAAGCCATGCCGTGAAATGACCTAGTCGTGTTTCGGGATGTAGTCCGGTGTAACCGTTCCGAAGACGGGTCTGAGCAGTAGCGCACTTGTAGCGCCTCACTCAACTGCCGTCTTTGTACTTCTTCACTCTGCAAAACTTCAAGGCTTGAGTGAATAAGTACCTTATAGGTCGTCGTGCTCCATTTTAGACCACAACGTCGCTTAACATCAGGGGGCTTACCATGAACTTTTACAAAAACATCATTGCGCAGGAACGTTTTGTTACATTCCTTATTAAGTATTGTTTTGTATCATACCACAAGCATTGAAAACAATAATGTTTTAAAACGTTTTTACTCCTGCTATAGTGATGTGAAAAGAATGTACGATACAAGTGCCTACACACTCTGTGGTACTTTTGCGTTACGAACTGTCATTATTAGTATCAATGTCATCTATCAATCTTAGAAATCCAGTATTTTGGAGTATGGTGTTGCCAGATGTATATATGTCAATCGTAATTATACGATTTTTGCCGTGTAAAAATCGGACAATCGGGGTCGTACAATAGTACGACCGCATAGCGAAATCGTGCCTACAATATCCTTTAAGTACAGGGAAATTACACTTACGGTTTTTACAAGTAAAAACACTACGGTTTCTTACTATTTTCTTCCATAGTTTTTATTTTCCTCACCGACGTACAATCGCTCCTAAGAAACATCTGGCGACACTTGGTTGTATGAACAATGTCAAGGAGTTTTGGCGGGAACCGAAAAGATGGTGTCGTGTTTTTGTATTATTTTCTAAAACTTGTGATTCTTCGAGTGTTAAAGTGTAATAATGGTGGATTATTAACGTTTACCGGTTCGTCAACGTGCACGAGTGTGGGCAAATGATACAAACATCGCGAAACGCGATTTTTCGTGTTCTCTACAAAACTTCACTTGAAATTTCAGTAAAGTATCCATAACTTTACTGGAATGGGGAAAGGGGAGGGATTCATCGTCTTCATCATCACCTCATCATCATCATCATCCCATCATCTGTTACTGAAGGAAAAATTATTACTAAGAATCCGACTGAAGGACGAGTATCCATGGTCATGAATAATTTAAAAAAAAAAAAAAAAATGAACAATGTCAAATTTTTTATTTTTTTTGTTTTGTCCCATAGGGCAGGCTAGAGGCAACATAGCCATACCACCTAGTCATCCGTATGTTTGTCATAACATTTTTCATTAAATCTCTGATGAAGATGATGATAAATGAGATAAATCCCGCTCCTCTTTCCCTCTTTCAGTAAAGGCGAGTTTTCGTTTTAGAAAATAATACAAAATCATGACACCATCTTTTCGGTTCCCCTCAAAAATGTAAATTAAATCTGCATTATTATGATCATAAAGGTAAATTAAAATTCAATTGCTGTACAATTAAAGTTTGTGAAAAATATTTTGGTGATATCTAGAATCTAAGCAATGCTTAGAATAATTTGTCACAGCGGCCGCAGAGTCTCAGCGAAGCAGTTCGATATCATGTGAGACTTTTTAAAAACCCACAGTGAAATCGCTGCGGGCTCTAATAGGAGTCTGCAGGCGAAGGCTCATTCTAAGAAGAAACAAGTGCATCGAAAGGAGCGGACTTAGCCAAAATAAAATATAATTATGTGAAAAAGGGTTGAAATTTATTCTGGAGCCCGTCCGAAGGCGTCCTTCATAATACGGAGCTTCTATTATCTGCTTCGAGAAACTCGAAAGTTTCCAAATCATCGGCCATCTTGCTAAATATTACAAATAGAACCTCAGAAACACAGCAAAAACTCACTAATAAATAGAAAAAGTTACACGGAGAGCAACTTTTTAGCAATCGTTGTAATTTGTATCATTCCTGCTATTTTGACAGCTCGGCAGGAATACTGTAGTCGTGGTACGGTTTTTAAATAAATGTTCCTTGGATTGAATGAACAAAATCGAGTGACGTCATCAAAACTGCTAAGCGATATCAAAACTTAACAGGAATACTTTTAGGGTGGTCATGGTACGAAATTACGAAGTAAGGCTTAATTAATGATGTTTTATGAGGTTGTGGTAAGCCCCCAGGTGAGTTGGTAGCCAAACGCCGACCTATTCTACATAAAAAAAAAATATATATATTTCCTGCGATATCAAGACAATGAAAATTTGTTGTCAAAGCTGGGAAAGTGATATTTGTGAAATGTTAGTGGAAAGGCCAGGGCCTGACAGTGCTTTTATAAAACTCAGATTTGGGATTTTATAAAAATGGGTTGAATTAAGAAAAAATAAGCCTTGGAATGAGACGTCATAGTCGTCATCGTCCTCAGTCTTCTAAGTCCACTCTACTGGTTTAGCCAAAGTCACAAACAATTGAGCAACTTAAATCTACAAATCGTCACGCCTTTCTCCCGAAAGGAGCTGACAGAGGTGTATAACAACACCCACACTTCGCCGTCCGATGTTCAGCTTCAAACCTAAGCCTATCAATAAGGCCGTATAACAGCACAGAGCAAAGCCGCGTGAACAAAATCCAAACATCTAAACAAAACCCTCAAAAACAGTGCTATTACCATACAATAGCGAGTATAAAATCGGCTGCTCGTTACACAAACTGCATAAGTACATTCGAGTAAAATTTGTCTCGTTTAGCGAATGGTAATCGGCATTACGAATGGCGAATGAAATGATTTAAAAGTTGGTTGGGGGAGTCGCTGACTTGAAGCTGAGAGTTCCGTACAAAACTTGGTATTTAATCATTGCTATTGTGAATTTAGTGAAACAAGCTCTCACTTAAGTGGTCAATATCCACGTTAGTAAAATGAGTGCCGTAGTAGCTATCACGTAGATCGAAATGTCTAAGTCTGACTGCCTCGGTGGCTCTGTTGGTAGTGAACCTGCCTTCTGAGCTTGGGGGCGTGGGTTCGATTCCCACCTAGTGCAAACATTTATGTGGTGAACATTTGTGTTTGTTCTATGTCTGGGTGTTAATATGTATTTAAGTATGTATTTAAAAATATCTAAGTATGTATATCAGTCTCTGGCAGCCATAGTACAAGCTTTGCTTAGTTTGGGGTCAGGCGACCGTGTGTGGAAAAAAAAAAAAAAAAAAAAAAGTATTACGAATGTTAATGTCTATTGACACAAGTAATTCTAATTTCAAAACGTCTTTTAGGCACAAATAAAATTGCACAACCAAACATTTCTGTTTCCCAACTATAGAACCCTAAAATGCTAGCAGACATTTCCACATTAGGATTCAGTAGAACACGGCTAAATTCTTTTTGACACCTCGTTCCCAGAACCGTTGAAGAATGCACATTACGTCTCTTCAAAATAACTCGTGACTACATTTACTTATGTAATCCTAATTTATTTTAGAGAATAATATTAGGTGCAAGAGATAATGGGGTTCTTGACTAGAATGCCAAAATGTGCTGTAGTAGGCACACGGCAAACGGGCTTCAATTGAGCTTCAAATAAATAGACACAAAAGAGGTTTTACTCAGAAGTAAGGCTGGCAGCACACTGCGGCACGCGTAACGACGTCACATTACGGAGAGGCGCGTATTTCCCAGGAGTGGCGTCGCGGGCATAAAGAAATATCTTTCCAGTGCGTTTCGTAGCACTTTGTGTACTTGGTCTAACGTGTTTTGATACTTTACAAGTACTGCAATTATTTTTTGGTATTGTTACATGTTTACTAGTAGTGGCTCTGTGAGTTGAAGACCTCGTGTCCGGCATCTTCTCTATATCGATTCTCGTGAGAAATGCGACCTGTAGAAGAAGACAGCCAAACAGAATTCGGACAGAAACCCGGACATACGAAGGCATTTTGCCGAAGCTGAAGCATAGACGCTTTGCTCACTAACGCTTGCTCGGTCGATAATGTAGTTTATCGTAAAACTGTTATCTTGTTAAACACTTATCTTTTTTCTTTTCCTTCAGTATGCAACTGTACTCAGAAATACATTTGAAAAAGTAATATATGTCACATATCTATGAGGTGTGAACATTTGCTTACTGTAATGTTGAAGGTGTGAATTTCGTTTTTAATATTTAATAATGTAATTGGGTAGTGTAATATTTCTCACTGTCCTATGAAGTAATTTACAATAGCAGATCAAGTCAATTATGTGGCGTGAAATTACGCGCCTGGAGATGTTATATGTATTAACGTGTGCTGTTATTTGCGTTCAGTATACATTTTTATTGTCTTAAAATTCTCACAAAATTTGGTTTTATTGTCAAGAGAACCTATTTTTATTACCTAAATCCCTGTTTTTTTACTGAAAAAACGACACTGAAACAGCCAAAGGCATCAATTTGTTAATTGCGGTCGTCTGCTACGTAATTGGAGCCCCGGTGTATGGCGCACGGCTCGCCCCCTGTCACAGTTGGGACTAAATTTCATTCGGCGAAGTGTAGGTGCTAAATAAATCTCTGCCATCATCTTCGGGGGAAAGGTGTGACTCTATAAGTTATGTTATGTGAAAAAAGGATTTCAAAAAGTTTTTTTTTTCCCATATTTAGTATTTAAGTTCCTGTGTAAGTTTCTTTCATTAAAAAATTATCTTTATCTTTTTAGAGAATATTATAATTGAAGTGACTAACCCAACAATACAATACAACAAGCTCATAGCTCTATATAGTCCTAAGAAGAATGAGAACGTAGTAAGACTAATAAGATGATAAACAAAATGCAGTTAGTTATACATCACTCGCCCACTGCACTGCCTATTATACCCAGAAATGGCGCCGTTCAACACAAATTGGGGTAAACAACATTCTGGCAATCTGCCGACACGAGGCGAAACGCTCGGCTCGAATTACCAAACAAGATTTGTTTTCCCTTTACCTAGAATATCGAGCATTGTTTTGCTTGTTCCGAATTGGCTTGTTATGCTATTCTGGCCGAGCAATAAGTGGGTGATGTTTATGGGGTACGTTGGATCACCTGGCCAATGATTTGTTCCTAGAAGACGTAAATAATAATTAGACGTGTTAATGTCAGGTTTACGGCGCTAGGTCAGCTTTTTATGGTTTTGTTACGATGATTTATGAGTTGCTTTATGATTATGCAACTGCATTAGATAGTCAAATATTTTATAAGGGAAGGTAACGGTAAGATTCAACAAGTACATTTTTAAAACAAAAACCAGTCAGCAATGCAATATGTGTAGTAAATTTAGTAGGATGATAGCTCAGCGGTGTGTGTGTTGGACTTCCGCATGGCAGGGTGTGAGTTCAAATCTAAATATGAGTTTGAGCTGTCGGTGAAGAAATATATCAGCAACCATAACAATCATGGTGAGGAGCGAGCACTAGGTATACCTAACACAAAATCAAAACAAAACCTAGGTGCACCTAAAACAAAATCCTCCACCTGAGTAGTTTGGTATAAAGGAATCGGAAATCATCACATCATCACACTTCACATGCCACTCATATTATAAAGTTTGTGTGTGTGTGTGTTTCTTTTTTCTTCATACTCAAACAGATGAATCAATTTAAATGAAATTTGGTATAAACATACGCTACTTTTTATTAAATGCGGGTAAAACAATACTGCGGGGAGAAGCTAGTTGTCAATATAATTTTAATAAAATAAAGTATTCTAAAGTATCAAGACATGTTGCGCCACACTTTTTCAGAAAAAATCCATTTCAGCTGAGCCAAGAGACGCTATAAGTAGGATTTGGCGCTCGGAAATCCTCGGAAAGGGATAGAAGATGCGCCAGAAAAGGACACGCGAAATTGAAATGTGTGTACAGTAGAATGTACATAGTATATAAATTGAACTTTAAATATAAGAGTGGAAATAGAAGGCGTCGGAGAAATAATGTATCTTTCTAAGTAATGCCTTGAAATATTCTCCGTGCGGTCGGCGCTGGTTTACCTTGTTAGCTCTAGACAGATTGGTCTGGCTGGATCCAGACTACTGCGGCTTCTTTAAACTGTATTATAGATAGATTTCTAGAGATAAATGTAATATAGGGCTGTTTTTTTAAATGAAAATTGCTATTAAATTCACTCGGATATTGAGGTAAATAAAATAACTTCTGAGGGATTTAGTATATAAGCTGAATGGAGTATTTTAGGAAATAATATCTTTGTTAAATAAAACATAGCTGTCTTTATTATTGTAATTAGATAAGGACATCAATAATTTTATCAACTTTAGTCAGTCAATCAGAATGAAAATATTCATTAAAACTTTACTGAGCGCTACCGTGGCTCGGATGACACGTTAAATTGTAGGTCCCGGTCGTTTGTTCTATGACAACAATCTTCAAGCCATGTGAGAGGCCATCGTGCGGCCTAAATACTCTGACATCAGGGTTAGCCACTCGGCCTATACGAACTTGCTTGCTTGCTTTGTTGAAACTGTTTGTGTTGAACTGTTGTTGTAGCTAGTGCATACATTTCTGTAAATATATGGTCATGTCAAATTGTTTATTTGCTAAAATACATTGATTGAAGATCTTAATATCAGTGTGGTAGGCAACTGTCCCCTGTCTGCACGCAGACGTGCAATGTTTTTATGTTTGCAATTAATTATTATTAGTGAGCTCTGTGCGCTGTGACCTCTCGGCCGTCTCGCATCTCTCACCAGATATTTAAAAAAAAACATATCTGTGCCATTTTGAAAAAAAATCATAAACTGCCTCAACATAAGAACACAACTCTACTTAAGACATATTTTCGTGTAGTTTAATAAGTTTTAGATATTTTTAAAAAACTTAATTAAGTAATGTATTAGTAAGTTAATTATAGTTTTTAGTTTCATTGTACATTGTACATTTTATAAGCTGTGTACGGTCATAATTGGACTATAGGTTCAAATTTTATATATTTAATTTAAGTTGGTACCTACATGTGTCATAGCCTATAGTCTGTTACCGAACCAATTCAAATAAAATAAAATAAAATAAGTATCTAATTATCGAACGTACTCACAAAGTTTGAAAAAAAAAGGTTAAGAAATGCGACCTGTAGACGAAGACAGAGATCCGGAATCCGGACATACATTCGGACATTTCGGCATTGTTGTCGAAGCTGAGGCATAGACGCTTCGCTCGCTAACGTTCGCTCGGTCGATTATAATTTTATTTTAAAGATTGGGGTTTGTAACATAATTTCATAAATTCTTTAACGCCATAAAAACAGTGATGATGAAGCCAATCAGTCAATGAATTTGACCAACGTTAGTTGGTAAACAGTAAAACAATGAAATACTCTGACTATTTTCTTCGAGCTTCGAGCACAATCCAAGATGTAGGCAGTAGCTATTATTTACATAATTTAATTTCCGTAAAGGGAATGTACAGTTTTGCGGGTTAACAAGAGGTTAACTAAATCGACAGTTAATAAGGTAGCCTTAGTGCTTATTGGAAATAACTGAGGTGTTGTTTACCTATTTCATATTTTATATGTATTGGACGTGTATTTGCCTTTGAGCTTTTACGATGGCTTATTCAAATAACTGAGTAAGTAATGGTGAGTTTGACTGCCTCGGTGGGTCAGTTGGTAATGAGCCTGCCTTCTGCGCTTGGGCGTGGGTTCGACTGAACCTAGGTCAGACATTTATGTGATGAACATTTGTGTTTGTTTTATGCTTGAGTGTATCTATTTAGGTATGAATTCAACATAATAACAATACACATATACTCGTATGTATGTATATCAGTCTGGCAGCCACAATACAAGCTTTGGTTAGTTTGTGGTCAGTTTACCGGGTGTGTAATAAAAATTATTTATACCTACGTTTTAACTCCTGACGATAAAACAACGGGGTGTTATATGTTTGACGTATCTGTGTGTGCGTGCGTGTGTGGGTATGTGTGTGTGTGTGTGTGTGTGTGGGATCGTAGCTCTGAAACGGATGACACGATTTTGATTTTGTTTTTTTTTTGTTTGTAAAGATAGCTTAACACATTATTACACACTGGATTAACACAAAGCTACAATTTATCTGCGGGTAACACCACGATGCAAGAACAATATGAAAATTCGCTGCAAACAGTTTCTAATATTTATCCATACTGCAGTCAATGTTTATCACTCTTTCACTACAAGAACACTTTACATTTCATTGTTTTCTCTTCCACTCTAGCAAAAAGGAGACAGCGACAAGGTTCTACGACAGCCATGCTGTTTATTTTGAAAGGTGAATCAAAGTATAAATACTTTTTGCTAACAACTAGGAAGCTTCCGCGATTTTATGGCTTTTTAGTTGACTTTGGACTTATAAAGTAATTTGTGTAGAGCTGTGTTCACACTGTAGAGTCGATGAGGAGTTGGTAGTTTTTTTACTTCGGTGGCTCAGTTGGTAATGAACCTGCTTGCTGAGTTTGGGGGCGTTGGTTCGCTTTCCACCTAGGGTAAACATTTATGTGATGAACATTTGTGTTTGTTCTATGTCTGGGTGTTAATATCTATATAAGTATGCATTTAAAATATACATGTATGTTTATCAGTCTCTGGCAGCCATAGTACAAGCATTGCTTAGTTTGGGGTCAGGCGACCTTGTGTAAAAAGTTTCCCGAATTTATTTAAAAAAAAAAAAATGTAACGCTATTTTTTTACTCCCGACGCAAAAACGACAGGACGTTATAAGTGTGTGTGTGTGTGTGTGTGTGTGTGTGTGTGTTTGTGTCTGTGGCATCGTAGTTCTCAAACGGATGACCCGATTTTGATTTTTTTTGGTTCGATTTCCGCCGAGGCAAACATGTGATTCATTTGTGTGCTATGTGTGTTGGGTTTTAGTACATATGTATTTAAAAAATGAATTATGTATGAATATCCATGGTCAAATAATATACTTCGCCATGTATAGCATTCAGAGTCAAAACGGTCACGTGGGCAACACGTAGTGACGTCAATCGATGCTTGAGCGAGACCGAAACATGTCATTTACAAATAGTTCGAAAGAGACGATGACGATGACAAGTGACGTCATTACGTGTTCGCTCCCGGAATGCTAGACCTTGTTATTTTAGATTATTTGTATTATATCAGTCTCTGGCAGCCGCTTAGTTTGGGGTCAGGCAACCGTGTATTCCAAAGTGTTTAATTTATTTATATTTATTTATTTGGTACCGTGTGAACGCGGCCTCACCCCAGGATGCAATAAAGTGTAGAGTTTACAACTTTAGCGTGTAAGAAGTGTTCAGGAACGAGTGCTGAAACAAAGGCCTTCCTTCGTTAATAAAAAGTTCTAGAACTTTCGGAACTTTCGCAATATCAACCAGACAAGACCCTTCATTCATAGTCACGGAACTTAGTTTTCAATATTTTTTGCTCGGTGTTAAGATATTTTATGAAGAGGGTAGTCTCGTGTTTTGGAGTGCTTAGCGCTTGTCTGACTGTAGCTTTTCGAAATGTTATGCTCAGTTTAGAAATGTTTTGTCTGCTTCTGAATGGAATGTTTGGTTTTATTTGCATCTCAAAGACAGGTTTTGTTGTCTACGTTTAAATTGATGGTGTAATATTGCTATTGTTTAAATTGAAAAGTTTCGTTTTCCAGAATTTTTACCCGACTGCGCAAGAAGGAGGGTTGTGTTTTTCGAGTGTATGTAGTTATGTATGTGGGTTTGTATAAGGTTTCTTTGGCACGGCCTACAGCCTAAACTGCTAGATGTATTTCGACATGTGAGGTGTCATTTGAATCGACTTGATGGTGGAAGTGACCTAGGGTACAACATTTTGCAGTCGGATTTTTTGATTTTCTTTTAATAATATACTTGTTGATGTGTTTTTTTTGAAATGTATTGTATTCGAGTCAAATTAATAAAAGCTTAATCATCCTCGGTTAAGGGTAGTTCGGTGTTCTTGTAACGGGAATATAAGACAATGATGATGATGGTTTAATAGTATGTGCAGTACAATTACAAAATTTCCTTTTAAACAATTTTATCACATATTTACAGACGATACCTACATCAGGGGAGACAAGACAAAAACTACAAATTTTCATCTCAGAATGGCCTAAACAGTAAATATGCGTATAGGTATTTATCTCAGAATGTTCTCAAGGAAAGATCCGCAATAAAACGGCCTCGCCCCGCCCATACGAGCACTATTGGAGATCGGGAAACGGGGAAAATGGGTAAAAATGGAAAGAGTTGGGGGCGTGTGTGATGCGTGATACGACTTTATTAGATTTAGGGGTAATGCGGGCTGAGACGGCAAGAACGGGCGCACTACGTGGAGCGTGTGATCTTCTCTCAAACTTGGGCCTCAAATAAGTTGCAATCGCTTCCAAGTGATTGAGTTTCTAATATCACTAAAGCTCGAACGTCAACTGGTTTTCGGATGGTAACTTTGAAAATGTTCCGTCATCATATTGTTGACTCGTCCATTCAGGAGTTAGTGTTCGAGCGTTAGGGATTCTAGAAAGAGAATTCTAGAAAGAAGCGACTCTAGAAATAGAATCGCTTGGAACCAAATGCCTTGTCTAGGGCCCCTGAGTCACAGATGAAGTACTACGGGGAGAATGTAACTATGTAACTAAAACACTCAGCATATTACTACTACCACGTTTTATTTGCAAAAGAAAAATCTCATGTTGGCTTTCTTCCGTAGACCACACTTTAACAGAAAAAAATACTCCAAATTAACAAATAAGTAATGTAAAACAGTCACGCGCACACGCACACACACACACACTCACAGACACACACACACACACACACTCGCATTTTATATCTATACTTATGTGCTTACTTTTAGTGTAAACTTAATTAAGGTTTTTTTTATTTATTTAAAAATTACACTCCACGGGGACCGTGACTTTTGTTAACATAAATAATTAATTATTATTTAAGGGGAATACAGGTAGAGGGGGGTTGGTTATTAAGTCTTAATCTAAGGTTAGGTTAAATAAGGTTTAGTAACTATTATAATGTCTACCTACAGCTCAGCTAAACTAAGTAGCCAAGATGGGAAAGGACTGAGTTCCACAGCACAGGACCTCCTAGTGTGGGACTCAGGGTTCACATTTAAGCTCTGTACCATGTTTTGCTCAAATAAAGATATTATTATTTTTATTAAAATAGTTTATTGTTCGTTTGTCGGTAGTTCTAATAAGCCAGACGTGAGGCTGTAGCTATCGGAACATACTGAAATAATTACCTAGTAATTAATATATAAGCCGCTGGATTTAGTACACTAACTACTAGTGTACTAGTATAGTAACATTTCTAGTGAGATAAACTAGAACGGCAACGTTTACTTCGAACATTTCTAAAAAAAATTGTAGGTTTAACATTTCACATGTTTCAATATGCGTAGGTAATTCCTTGATGAGATATCATTTGGATATCAAAAATGTTCTCAGATGACAGACCCAACTGTGTGTAACCAGAATTAGAGTCGGTGAGCCAAGTAGGATACGCGAATGAAGGAAAAATAATTGAGCAAAGCGTCGGATGGCATGTGTCGGTACCTACCTCCACGGCTTATGAGAAATTCTTTCTTTGTGACTCCAGACGGGCCAAATTGATTCAAGTCGCGCGAACTTATATTGCCTGAGACAGGGAGGCAGCAGTGCAACGCGAACCCCGTTAAAATAGGGGCCCTCGAATAAATAAAAACAGTCGTATCAGAAAATGATTGATGGTTTTTTTATGTCACATAAGTATGTAGGTATGTGTATTTCTAAGTTTGACCTGAGCTATCAACAAGAATTGCTCGGACCATATCGGTGACCAATGCTCGCCTGATTTAAAATTACGATGAAAATGAAAGACTATGTTTTATGTTATTTATGAATTAAAAAGATGTACAAAAAACAGGTTGGGGCCTTCTGTTACGTATAAAATATCTGCGTTGGTTTCATTTCATGATTTAGATGGTGAGACCTGTGTACGGTATGTGGTAAAAGAAAGTAGGTATATACTGTTCATATTTTATCGAGAATCAGAGTGCGTAGTGTGAGTTTTTCTTACTTTTCGATCGCGTAAAAGTAACTCCAATTTGTATGAAAATTAAAAAGCGCCACCTAGTGGGAGTAATGAGAAACCGCAATCGTGAGTGCGAGTTTTTTGTTTCCTGCCAACATTGACATGAAAAATTTACTTTTTCACGGTGAATTTACGCGAATAGAGTGACAAGCTCGATTGGCATTCACACTCGCTCGTTTTCGATTGTCGATCCGTGTGACGTAAACTCGTTTACGCTGTAGTAAAGTTATCCGATTTACTTTGAGCAACTCACACTAAGCACTCAGAGGGACTAAATGGTGACTTTAGCGAGACTAACTAAGGTATCGTCTAAATCGAAACCCCAAATACTTAAACAGCTTTGGTCGTACGTGAGTATTCCCGTTTTTTATAAAATCACTAGCTCTTCTGCTCACGGTTTCGCTCGCAAGTCGCATAGTCACTCTGGGATAAAGAAGCTTACTAATGGTGAAAGTTGAGTTGTTTGAGTTTATTCGTTACAAACTAAGAAAACATGAAAACCACTCCAGTTTCCATAATAAAACTTTGAGTTTATTCGTTACAAACTAAGAAAACATAAAAACCACGCCAGTTTTCATAAACTTTTTAAATGTTCACTCGTGATTATAATGTGGTCCTTAAACATCAGTCCATTTCTATTTTCTATTGCACGTCCCTTAGTTCCGCCCTGGCGACGAAAACTTAATATGTGAATATTTAGCATCTAATTTGAGTTGAGAATTAGCAACTTTAGTTGTTAGCGTCTTTTCGCTGTTACGTTTATGTGAATTTATCGTCGTAAAAGTTACTTTATTTATGACACGTGTAATATGATGTTACATTCACAACTCACGTTAAGGGACGCCCGGATTTTTGAAATTTCTAAACAAACGTGCTTAGCGAATTTCTTGGGAACTATTCATCAGATTGTGACGATATTAGGCAATTGACTGGGCTATATCTCCTTCCGCAATGATTCAGTTTATCAAAAAAACGCAAACAAAAGAAAATACAGCTCTAAAAAAAGTATGTATTTAAAATATAAATACGTATGTATATCAGTTTCTGGCAGCCATAGTACAAGCTATGCTTAGTTTGGAGTTAGACGACCGTGTGTGCAAATGTCCCAATTTTTTTAATATGGAATAGGTCTACGTTTGACCACCGACTCACTTGATGTTAAGCGACGTTGTGGTCTAAGATGGAGCACGACGATTTAGTAGGTCATTCACTCCCAAAGTTGGTTATTCACTCTAGCCTTGACGACACCCAGATGGTAACTAGTACCCTACCTACACCCAGGTTATATACCTAGTATACAAGATGTTTAGCCAATGCGAAGTTTTTTAATGCTTATTTACCGCTTTTAAGTGCGCTAAATAGCACGTACAATAGGTTTGTATGAGACGTGGTTAAAAGATAATGCTTTTAAAATTTTTGCACATAAGGATTTCTCGAGTTTATGTTACTAGTTCCTACTTACTTTGTTGGCGCAGCGACCCTAACTGTGTTTAGGCCTCCGCTACTAAGAAACACCATTGCGAGCGATTTTCGAGTTGATTTCACGGACCTAAATTGTACTTACTCTTGCTTACAATAGGTAAGCAAACATACATATAGTCACGCCTCTTTCTTATAGGGGTAGGCAGAGACCACTTCTGTCCACTACGATCCTGGCATACATCTTTCGCTTCTTCTACTTCCATGACTCTTTTCACACACGCTCGTCGATTACGGGTACTCCTGATCTGGTCTTTCTTCAAGACCTTACCAACTTCGTTCACACTCGCCTTGTAGATCTGTTTCGTCGATCTCCTTTCTTTTTTTGCACATACAGTGTCAGGGGTATAGAAAAGGACATAAAGTAAAGTAAAGTAAAGTAAAAATTTATTTAACATTGGACTAGTTTACATCAGATTAACAAGAAAAATAAAAGACAAAAAGACGCTTAGATGTAGTATGCACCTGAGTATTTGTGTAGCGAGCCCCAAACTCGGCTGGGCCTGTCTCTTGGGGCCCAAATTCTAGTGTTACCAAAAAACATTTTGCTGCGCGCGCTTATTAGTTAGGTAAATATATTAAAACATTAAATACATACATTGGAACATATACTTTACATTGTTTCACGGTAGCAAGTATGAACCTTGATAGCATTATTACACCTATTATCTCTCCTGTGGTAACATTGGAGTAGAGGAAATATTAAATAGCTTAACCAGAACAAACAAGAATGCTATAATACATAATTAGAACCACCAAAGTGTATAAGTATTTAAGTGTATAAAATCCACATGCAAGTATACAGAATACAGAATACTTTAATAATAATAAATTTAATAAACAGAATAAGTACGAGTACAAGTCCACATAGTTAAATTGCCCAGGCTGTAGTGGGCAATCGAGATAGCTGTCTAAGCGATGTTTTGCCAGCATAACGTGTTTAATACATATAGGGTACCTTTCATCATGAAACGAGTGGTCATCCTCATTCCCGTGGGACCGTGGGTGAAGCTGTGCAGAGCAACTAGTATAATAATAATTAGCTTCCCATGTCTTCCAATAAGTCAAATCAAAGCTACCTCCACTACCTCTCCTTAAACAGACAACCTGACTTCTGCAAAGCTCATTAGTTAAGCATTTGAACACGTAAAAGGATTTACGGAGGAACTAGCTGCGGCCCGCGGTTTCATTTGCGGTTCCTTAAGAGTTGTTGAATTTTTCGAGATGAATGGTACCCTTTGTCCTTTTCTGTATCCCTGACAACGTGTATGCAAAGTTTCGTGATGATTGGTTGAGTAGTTTAGGTGTTAGAGCGGAACAAACAAACTAACAGAGTTATTTTCCCATTTCTAATATCAGGTAGTAAAAGCATTAGGAAGTTGGGATTAGCATTAAGAAGGATATGATTTTAGTTCCCAAGAACCAGAACAAAGTGTTATTTTGGATTCCTTTTTATATTCAATTTTTTTTTCACATTCACTGCTGCGTAGATACCTTTTTCAGTTCGTCAATTGTTTCTATGCAGCATTCTATTGATTTTATGTCGTCCGATCAGTGAACTTGCTGGTTTGTTGTTGGTCACTTTACGTTTTACAACGTCTTTATATTACAATATATTCTAGATACAATCTTTCAGATGCGTGGCATTTAAAATTGAACTTTATCACGTTTTATAAACTCATAGATTCATCTAATGCAGTTGTAGCCTAGGTATTTATTAAGCCATTTAGCCGTTACGAAAACGCTCTTAACACTGATGGATCCTTTCTCTTGTTATAAAATATGCAATAGACAAATAATTCGTCTATTTGTTTGTTCACTCTCTAACTGCTCAACCGATCATCACGAAACTTTGCGAACACGTTGTCAGGAGTACAGAAAAGAAACAGATAGGTAGATAAACACTTTATTGTTCACACCAGACATAACAAAACAAAAGAACAGAAAAAACTTAAACTGTAGTGTAACAACTGGCGGCCTTATCACTAAGAGCAATCTCTTCCAAGCAACCTTAGGATGGAGAGGATACGTATGTAAGAGTATGAACATAAAGTATCTTAAATCCCAAAAAAAGAACGGTTCCTATGGGCCTGTGGGTGAGACCGCGGGGCGCAGCGAGTATAAAATATATGAAAACTATCGTAGTTTCTAGCATGACTGTATAAGAGCGTATTAGACCTAATTGCAATAAATAATAGCCATTACAATGCACTTCGTTCCCGTTTGCCGTTTACGTGTACAAACATTAGCTGTAACTGCTTGACTCTACTTTGTTGTATCTTTAATAGTCGAAGCAATGATCCTAAATGGCGGGTCTAATGCATCCGCATTACTGCGACCACTACTTACTACTTAGTAAGCTTTGATAAATGGTATGTCCAGGTGGACTGAAAAAACATTGCACGAGCCAAAAAAAGTAACAGCCAACTCTTAGGTTCTAAATGAACAAAATGTATGATGCAACCCTAGTAAAAGACGTACCTGTCACGCGCACTAGTATTAAGAAATTTGCCTGTCATTTTCCGTTCATAAACAGTAGTTCCGTACTGTTTATGACAGTACGGAACTACTGTTCTACTACTTCTCTCTAGACATTTAAGTACTCATAGGATGCTAGTAAGACAACGTGAGAGTGGTAGCCGAAAAAAGCGGAACGCTGGACTACCAACGAGATTCGGTAACATCTATGATAGCACTGTCAGTATTGTGGTTTTGAAAGCGTAGAACACGCAATTTTTAAAACAAGCAACAAATTTGATTTCTAAATTAATTTTAGGATTAGATCTCAAAATGTGCGTTTTAAAAGGAAAACAAAATGATGTTCGAGCTCTTACTAAAAAGTTGGCAAAGTATTTATCAGTATTTTCGGCGTTGTCGACTTTTTATGGAAGGACTATTTTTAAAACTTTGAACGTCAAAGGTAGCCCATTGACGTTCAAAGCATTCAGAGGCGACGATGATCGCTTGTCTTCGGCGACTCACTCGCTTTATTTACCAGCCATAGCATAAAAATAATACTCTCTGCATCCACCTATCAGCAAGAAGCGTTGTGTCAACTTGTATCACGTCACGTCGTTTCTAACAGGCTACATAGAGCCTACCACTTCTCGCGCCGACTTGACATAGGCACACAGCGACCACATCACCGTATTTATCAATTAAATTAAGAACTTTATGCCGTTTTCGTGTTTAGCTTGTAATGTAAATTTGACTTTCATATACTTACTAATGTTTGCTTGAAAAACATGTCGAAGTGTAATGGATACGAAAATACGAGCGGCGGAGCCTCGCTACGGGTTTGTTCGAAAAATATTTGTGTACGAGCTTATTCGTCAAGCTTAAACTTTGAGCTAACGGACAGACTTCGCTTTACCGAGAAAAATGTACGAAATTCCCAGTACTTATTAAGTATGCAAACCATGCCCAGGCTCTCGAAATACTGACGTACTTAAAATAATATTTGGAATTGGTTTCTTGACCTGACATTGAATTTTTGACTTTGGAAATTCCTTGTTAGAATACCTACTGTGGGCATTTCGATTAGTAGAATGTTAGTGGAGATAATATTAGTTTGGGAGAGTAAAACCTTAAATTAATTTAACAAACAATTAATTAATAGTTCCACTGCCATTGCTGTAAATCTGAAAAAGAAACTCGCAAAGTATAACATAATACAGCAAGAGATCAAATACATAAAATAAGGAAAGACTGTTGGCTTGTTTGATTACATACATTATCATCACCAGAGTCTCATCTAATACTAGTCAACAGCTGGACGTAGGCCTCTTCTTATAAACGTCACATGGTTAAATCTTCTGTTGTACGTATTCACTTGCACCCAGCCGTCTTACATCCTGAGTACCCACCTTTTCATTTCTGTCTCTTTTCCATCTTTAATATATATAAATTACGTGTCACGTTGTTTGTCCGCTATAGACTCCTAAACTACTTAACCGATTTCAATCAAATTTGCACACCGTGTGCAGTTCGATCTAACTTAACAGATAGGATAGCTCACATATGTATATATATATATAAATAATAAACGCGAACGAAGTCGCGGGGTTACAGCTAGTATACTATAAAACAAAATCGCTTTCCGCGCCTGTCTATTTTGATGCAGTGTTCACCATAGAATTTTTTTTTCAGAAGGCTTGTATAAATAAACAATCCATTTTTTTTTCTAAATAACACCCGTGCGAAGCCGTAGAGTGTCTCTAGTTTCCACTATAAAACACGATCGGTCCTGACAGTACGCACAGGCCACAGATACTCAAAGAGAAATTCCACTATAAAATCAATCCGTTCTCCAAACACGATCTCTCAGTAATCCCTCTTATCACATGCTGACTTGCACGTCACAATACACAATGGGCCACTAGAGGCCATGTTTGCCGAGCCACTTACATGCCGGGCCCACTTGCCAGTATAGTGTAGCGACGGCAGAAAAATACTTAGTCTAGTCCAGTCTAGTAACATTTGTCTAATTTAAACTATAGAGTCAACTGGGGCAATTGCGTCTTTCGAGAACTACTGACAAACTCTTCTCAAGTTAGGCAACTAACGCCATCTTGTACAGATTATTGCAACTAAAGACAGAAAAAGATGCAGGTGGTGTCTAATTTGTCAAGAGTTTAATTCTCGAAAGACGCAATTGCCCTACAGACGCATTTGCCCCAGTTAACCCCACAGATCAAAAGAGTGTGAAGAGTGTTGTGACAGTCTTCTTCTGGCCAACCGAAATCCAATATCTATCCAATTTTACTGTAAGTCAGTCGGAGAGGCCATCATAAGTTCAAATGTGCCATTTCCATTAGCCAATTCACTAGTAAAAATTCTTCTTCATCAGCTTAGTACTCACTCAGGTCGTTGTATGGGCATGTATGGGTATCCGCTATCAGTAGTACAATACAGTGCCTTACAAATAGAATCGCCGTCGGGTTCCAGTTGCCTGTTTGCTAAATTATTATTGGTTAAGTTGTATTGGAAACCTATTAACAGCCTGAAAGTATTAAGTCTTGTTTTTAATTCGACGTAGATAGATAGCTTCCATGTAAATGACTTTTTGCATTCAAAATATTGTGGGTCTCAATCTTATGAGTTTAATTACATTTTCTCAAAAACAAAATTAACCCCACTGGATTAAACATTTTTACCATTACCGTATAACGTTTAAAAGTAAGTAAAACTTTTTGAAAAGAATAAAAAAATCAACAACAACTTAATAAACTGTATTTACAAAATCAAGCAGCGTACCGTCCGCAAAAAGATCAGCCCGTGACGGCAACAAAGAAGCGGGTGCGTAAAAGTAAAACCTACTTACAATATTTGCTTGAGGGCGGATTGCGGTAGCGCGGAGCAAATATGCGGACTGCGGCGGTCACACTCGCGCTTGCAAGGCGGCCGAGGTACTGCTGGCAGAACAACACTTTACATCACAACTAAATACTCGTCCTAGTCATAACTTTTTTTTCTTTTATAAGTTTGACATGTGTGTATGTGTATGTGTGCGTGTATATGTGTGTGTGTGTGTTTGTGTGTGTCTGTGGCATCGTAGCTCCCGAACAGATGAACCGATTTTGTTTTTTTTTGTTTGAAAGGTGAATTAGTCGGGAGTGTTCTTAGTTACGTTTGATGAAAATCGGTGTTGATGAGAATCGGTGTCGGGTTTTTTTTAAATTTGTAATGTTCTTTTCCCTACCCTGATAACCATGTATATAAATAATATTATTTATTTAATAAATACATTCGGAACATTTTTCATACCATGGTCACACATACAGAAATGATAAATCCTAGAATTATTTACTTACTCGTATTCAAAGCACTATTCAAAGATACATTCTTGTTATCTTGAACCATGTCATGTCATGTTGTTGTCACAGAATACTCCCTTGTTGTTTCTTGTGCGTTTGAATAAACATTTTGTGCTTAAAATATTTTTCCATCCGTACCAGCCAGTCACCTTTAAATTTCTCTCATCTCTGTACAAATAGTGGACTAGTCAAGAATACGCAAATTATTTCATCTAATACTGAGTTGGAATCGACTAACTCAATACAAACTCTGCCTAATATGACTCACAGTTCAGAAATGCTTATAACGTGCTTACTCAGAGAGTGTTTACTTCGAGCCTCGTCATATTCTAACCATTCAATGTTTGCTCTCCGCTTAGATACTAAACTTATGGCTACTTACTAATAAACGTTGTATAAGAACGTTGTACTTGACAGAGTAGCTACTAAGAGACTCAAATCGGACGTGAATAATTTATTTTACATTATATGTCCATTAAGTATTTTGTTAAATCACTATAGTTGCTCCCCGCTGTCCTTGGAACCGTTATTTTTTTTGGCATGAATCTCTATGCCCCTGTAAATAGGTACCCTATGTCCTTTTCTATACCTCTGACAATGTGTATGCAAAATTTCATGACGATCGGTTCAGTAGTTAAGACGTGAAAGTAAAAACAAACAAACTCTGTCAAACGAAGACGGGTCTGAGCAGTAGCGCACTTGTAGCGCCTCACTCAACTGCCGTCTTTGTACTTCTTCACTCTACAAAACTCCAAGGCTAGAGTGAATAAGTACCTTATAGGTCGTCGTGCTCCATCTTAGACCACAACGTCGCTTAACATCAGGCGAGTAGGTGGTCAAACGCCGACCTATTCTATATAAAAAAAAAAAAAAAAACTCACTTACGGATTTTTAACATTAGCAAGGAAGTTAAAATGAACGTTGTATAGCTTCAGAGTATTTCTATGTACTTACTTAATGTTTTGTATTGTTCTTCACTTTACATTTTTAACTCGATCGAAAAAGACAAAACACTGATATAACTATTTCGAGGCTATACAACGTTTATTACAAATGAGATGTAGTGGTGAAAGGTGTAGTCTATAATTATCTACTCCGAATCTACGGGTATAAATGCAATCGTAGACCAAAAATCTAGACATGTTTAATTGACTTTTTCCCGTTAACATCAGAGGATTGACATCCTCACTATTTCTTTATAAGAAAAAACCAAGGCCAGAGGGATGGAGATGTAGCTCGTTAGTACATGCCAAATTTCATCATAAACTGACGAATAGTTGCCAAGAAATTCGACAAGCACGTTTGTATGAAAAAAATCAGATCTTCGGGGGACCCTTAAAGGGCCGTAACATTTCGTAACAACATTTTTCTTTAATTACTATTACATGACATGTTTTGATTTTGCTTTCAAAATTGAAAAAAATAATAATCAAATGGTCAGTTGTATTAATCGCATTGGTTGAGTTTGCAGATAGTTAGGTTACCTACTTTAAGCTAGTAGCTCTGTGTGTCTTTGTGAGCAGGTTCGATAACTACGAGTATACTTTTTTTTTACCTGTATAGACAAAGACAAAGATACAATACAATACAATATATCTTTATTGGACACCAAAACTACATGAAAATCTTAAAAACTAAAATACATTTTTCGGCAGTACAAGGGCGACCTTATCGCCTAAAGCGATTTCTTCCAGGTAACCTTTGGATGGTCAGGAACTTACAGAAATACGAAAAGGGTAAAGATCCGGACTGAAGTCGGACATACGAAAACATTTTTGTCGATGCTGATGCAGAGACGCTTCGCTCGCTGACGCTCTCTCGGTCGATTATTACGTAACACGTAAAAATCATCAGGTCAGGCCAATCAAGTGCCAATTCGGAAAAGGTGTCCGAACATTCAACATCCGAGTCGTCAGCAACTCTAACAAGTACCTACCTACCTAACTACATTTATTTATTACAAATAACCCGCAAAATGAATCTCTTTTATAACTAATCATCTACCACTCAACACCCCAAAATCTCCTTAATGACGTCACAACCCTGACCTACACCAAAAAAATCGATTTCAAATCTAATTACCAGCGCAAAGCTCTCTATTGATTATAACCGACCTTGGGTGGAAAAATTAAGGCGGCGACTGACCCAGTTCGGTCCCATTGCCAAGTTTACATTCTACTGGGGCTGGCCGTTAACAGAGTTTGAGAAAAAGCTCTTTAATGAGTTGGAGGCGGCACGTTTAAGATTTGAGGCGGATCGAATGGGTTTGGTACTTGGCGGGTTTTCTGGAGATGTGTTTTCTTAGTTAATAGGTGGGCCTTATTTCGTACATTAACTTAGGATCACATTCTATTATTTATTTTTATTCTATTAGTAATTTTAAATCGAGGTTCTTGACTGAGCGAGGTTTTATAATGCGGTCCTAAGTTAAAAGTTAGCGAGCTTTGATCAACGATACAAATGTATTTTTCAATACGGCAATCGTTAATTTATCTATTATTTCTGTAAATTGGTTTTTAAAGTAGGTATAGGTAGTTAAATTAAAACAAGTAATAATATTTCATTAAAATCTGTTGTGGATTCAATCTGGTAAAATAAACAAACATGCATGTTTTGATATTAATTACTTATTTCAATTACTCCCTTTAAAATTCGAGTGCTTATTCTGCTAATGTAGAATATCAGGTTCAGGATATTTTTATGCCAGAATCCACGTTTCACGAACATTAAAGTACCAAAACGATGTGTGCGCAGTATAATTAATAAAAAAGAATTAAAACGGAGTTGGAATCAACGGTCGCGTGCCCCCGAGGCCAATGTCCTTTAGACAAGATCGCCCCCTCGAGCTCCGTCCCTTTCTAATTAACAGATTAGTCTGTGCCTCCGTCTCCCTCTACCGAGGGATGCTAATATCGCGTTACTTAATACCCCACTGGGCCATCGCTCGGATAATCATTTCCAGAAAATAACGTCTCGACAGTTATTCTTTGGACTTTTACACGAAAAATATAATTATTTGGACACTAAATTATTAAAAGGACCTTCAAAAAGACGCAGCGATGTAGAAACCTCTCGGCTAGTAATATTCCCAGGCACGCTCCGCTACGTTAATTTTCATACGATGGAGTTTTCTTTTTTGATATACGACAAACGGGTATCCGATCGGAGCGTGAGTTGGCAATAAAAGTAAAGCATGTCGAAAAATATCGTTAAGTAGCACACGCCCCCCCTTAATAACTTCCAGCCCGGCGCACCCGGAGCGCCGTATCGGAGAATTTTCATCTGAATATTTTCCTTTCTCATTGTCGTTATCTGAAAAATATGTTTTTCGTACGGACTCGGCCCCCCGCGCCTCACACCCCCGCCCCACTTCCGAAACGCCGTACGCACCGCCTGCAGCTCCAACAATAATGAGATATGTGTCAGAGACGCAGGGTTCCAATTCTTTCCCACGGGGAAAGTGTCGCGTTTTCTCCACGGCATAAGAAAAATAGTGATGGCATTGTTGAAAAAATTCAACCCTTTCAGGAAAGAGTTAGGGCACAGTTTCGTTTGCCCGATTTGGGGTCTCGACGGGGGGTAGGCGGAATATGGGAACCGGAAGAGGGTGGAGGGGCCAAATGGTCGGAAGAGAAGCGAAGGCAAATAACTTCGCTCTTCTGTACACATGTATAGGGGCACAAAAATGCTTCAAGCTCTCCCAACTTCCACAATGAAACGTTGAGTATTTTTGTCATTTGTCCTCATAAAATCTCCTCGTCTGAGGAAAAATTCGGAGATGTTTTCGCGTGCTCAAGTTACGAGATACGAGGATTTATGACGCACCAACTTTTAATTTTCTTGCGAAGTAATCTTGAACAGGTTTTATTAATTTTACTGTGTCGTAATCGTTTCGGATCGATCTTTGAAAGTGCGGGAATGGGAGTTTAATGATTGGAAGAATTACTGGAAGGAACACACTTTGAAGGTAGCGTGGTAGCAGAGAAGGCTTTTATATTACCAACCGAGCGAGCGGATCTCTGTCTTCCTTTAAAGGTCGCATTTCTCAACAGATTCTCTCGAAATTTTGTAAGTAGGTTCGACATTTTTACAGATTTTTTTGTCGAGTTCGTTTTTTGGAAACTCTCCAGAATGGCAGAGATATGATTTTTTTTATCAATAAAAGATCTCACAGATCCACTATTCATTAGGTATTAAATATTATGTTTTGGGGACCGAAGCTTGTAATACGAGATGGAGAGAGACTGGAAATAGGAGCTTATAATAAGGTCGACTTTAGATTATTTTGCGATTTGCACTTTTGCGCTAAAGCACAGCGAAGATACACAACTTTCGAAAAGTAAAATCCTAAGATCTCATATCAATATTTTCAAAAAGCAATCTTAAAGTGAATAGGCTTATTATGACCGCGATAGCTTTGGTAATTAGTTCACAGTCATTAAGCAAATAACCTTAAACGACATACCTATTAACTCTGCCGTCAGTAAATAACGAACAAGCTCGCATGTATCCGACCAATTTGTGAACAGACACCGGTTTGGTGTCTGTTTCAAAGCTTCTCTCAGCTCGAAGCCTACCGCAGAAACACGCATTCAAACTGCATTAACTCCAAAATTAAATCCTCGCTTCACATCCAACAAAGTTCCCTTTGTGGTCTCAAAAATTCTTTGCAAACGAAAATCAAAGCTGCGGCATAGCGAAAGTTGGTGCCCTTTGAGTAGTCGCGTTATTATTTTCTCGAGAACCTCTTTTATGTAAAAGAACGCTTCAGATGGTGAGGGTGGTAAAGGGAAAAATATGACGGAGTGGGTCGTGCGTCCTTTTTAGTTTTCGCGTGTGGAAGAGAGAGGAAGGTGAAGTGGTTTTCGTGTTAAGAGTCTTCATACACGGGCACTCGTTACGGTACGGCCCCGGGCCGGTGGGAGGCATTTTGACAAGTATTTTATGAAAAATGTAACCGCCTTTGTGACATCGGTCGACGTAATGAGATGAAAGTTGCCAGTGGAGCCGAGAGCCGCGAGGAGGCTGTCTCGGCTGACGGACGCTGCTTGGGGTCTGAACAAAGATTGGGGGGATCTCGCTTGTCCTCGAGAAACAAATGACGACACGAAATACAAGTTGGTGTAATCCACGAAGATTTACCCTAACCTAACGAAGGGCTAATGCAAGTGTGCATTATTCTAGATCGTATATCGTGCGTGATATTACTTGACAAGAGTTTCACTTAGCTTTCCACTCTCTAGAAATGCTTTGCTAAGAATTTGATACAACCAAGTTCCACTTAATGCCACTGGGCCAAAAACCTCGTTTTATTTCAACATTTCCCTAATTTACATCAATAAAACTCACGAGCCCCGTAGAAGCGGTAGCGGTAAGTAGGAACCGGTACCTATATAGCGGTACAAAGCTGTGTATAATTGTGTGCGTAAGGCTGTTTGACGTATGGAAGCAATAACAGCAAATAATAAACTCCGGAAGGACGAGCGTTTTCCTCCACGGAGTCGCTAAAACTGGATGTGGAACCGTTGAGTTACCATGGCATGAATCACTTTGTACATTCACATAAGTACTGGCTGAAGTAAGGTATTTATAACTACATATTATCAAAAGTTTGGTAATCTGTGATACTGTTTTTTTATAGTTATATGGGTAATAGGCTAGATTTTTACCCGACTGCGCAAGAAGGAGGGTTATGTTTTTCGAGTGTATGTATGTATGTATGAGGTTTCTTTGGCACAGTTTGATGGATTTCGACATGTCAGGTGTCACTAGAATCGTCTTTATAGTGGAAGTGACATAGGGTAAAATATTTTGCAGCCGGATTTTTTTTATAACGTTACTTGCTGACGACAACTTTTGTTGTACATGCAATTATAATGTTTAGTTTGGAATGGCGACTGGCTGTCAAGTGAGGCTTACATTTCTATTAGTTATTTCAAACAAACAAATTTATTTATTTTTTTGAAAATGTGAGCAAATCTGGCGGGAAATAAATACCCTTACCATCTAAGTATAATATGATAGCCTCACTGTATTGTCCGAGCGAAGCGAGCTCTCAGAGTGTACCGGGACATCTCGGCATTTGTTTGTCCGACGATATCGACTTGAGTATCGTGGATCCGATCTCCACGAAATTTTGCAAACATGTAGTTTATTTCAATAGAATTTTTAAGTTAGTATATGAGCTAAATCCGATGAGGGGTTGCGGAGATTTGCGATGTCTCCGTTCGAGGCTAGCTCCTAGTTCTCTTTGAGTCTCCTAAAACTAAAATCAAGTCATAGTCAGACTTATCTAGTTATTTACGTTTAAAAATATTCCCCAATTCCTTATCCAGTGTTGACGCAATCAAAGCGTTTCCTCTCAGAATATTACTGGCGCGTCTCTCTCATTACTAGGCAAATCATTACTCGGTGAAATCGTATGGAATCTTGAAAGAGGGATTGTTCTTCCCTCCAAGCAACAACCAACCTTCCTGCCACAAAAATAGAGCTTACTTTACTATCTTTTTAATTAAAATTATGAGTTGTCGTGATATGTCTCATGCCAAAAGAAAAATGTCGTAAGTTTCATACGTAAAATGAGAAAAAAATACTTTTGTTAATGGAAAATATGATGTGTCATTTAGCATATGAAAAAAACGAGATGTATTGAGCCTCTGATATTGCTAAGAGGTTTTTAATATCGAGGAGAAGTTGTGATAAAAAATATGGAGTCTATTTTATTTTATGCGTTGTTATCTATGAATAATATTAATGCAGCGTTGAAATTGTACGCTGTGGAGTGTTAGTGGAGATTTTGAATTTTTTGAGATAAAATGTTGATCATTCCTTTTTTTTTGGTATTCGGTTTCAATATTTACTTTAAAAACTACCTCGTTAATGATGTGTAGTTTGAGCCCCTTCGATAATAATCTACTATTCATTGACCAAGCGTGCGCGAAGCGTGAGTGAAGTGAGTCTGTTTCAGCTTGGGCGAAAATGCTTTCGTATCACCGGACTCCCGATTTGGGGGCTATTCCTCTCTATAACAGGTCTCATTTCTTAACTGCTTCTCGTGAATTTTGGTGAGCAGGTTTGATAATTGTTTTTTTGATGGCGTTGACATGGAGAGATAAATTCGTGAAGTATTCCGTTAACAAAGCCATTAGTTTGTAGGTTAAGTATGTTTTAAAAAATAAAAGACAAAGTGCAACAAATAAATAAAACATTTATGAGCTTGGGGGCGTGGGTTCGATTCCTACCTAGAGCAAACCTTAATGTGATGAACATTTAAGTTAGTTCTATGTCTCCATCCATCCATCAGCCATAGGACGTCCACTGCTGGACATAGGCCTCCCCCATAGACCTCCAATAAGACCGGTTGGTAGCGGCCTGCATCCAGCGCGATCCTGCGGTCTTGACAAGGTCATCTGTCCACCTTGTGGGTGGACGTCCTACGCTGCGCTTGCCGGAACGTGGTCTCCATTCGAGGACCTTTCGACCCCATCGGTCATCAGTCCTTCGTGCTATGTGCCCTGCCCACTGCCATTTCAACTTGCCAATCCTCTGGGCTATGTCGGTAACTTTGGTTCTTCTACGGATCTCCTCATTCCTGATTCGATCTCGCAGAGAGACTCCGAGCATAGCCCTCTCCATAGCTCGTTGGGCTACTAGAAGCTTATTTATAAGGCCCACAGTGAGAGACCACGTTTCAGTGCCATAAGTCATCACTGGTAACACACACTGGTCGAACACTTTCGACTTGAGGCACTGAGGTATGTCGGACGAGAAGATGCTACGCAATTTTCCGAACGCTGCCCAGCCGAGTTGGATTCGGCGATTGACCTCTTTCTTGAAGTTGGACCTACCTAACTGGACTACTTGTCCTAGGTAGACGTACGAGTCAACAACTTCAAGAACCGAGCTCTCAACAGAAATTGGAGTGGGTATAACAAGGGAATTACACATGACCTTCGTCTTGTCCATGTTCATCCTCAGACCCACTTGTTGAGAAACTCGATTTAGGTCTCCGAGCATCGTGCTGAGCTCTTCCATCGATTTTGCCATGACTACGATATCGTCAGCAAACCGAAGGTGAGTGATGTATTCGCCATTGATGTTGATGCCGAATCCTTTCCATTCCAAGAGCTTGAAGGCGTTCTCCAAGGTGGCAGTAAACAGTTTCGGAGATATTACGTCTCCCTGTCTTACGCCTCTTTTTAAAGGGATCGCCTTGGAGCTCTCTTCCTGTACTCGGACCGACATAGTGGCGTTATTATACAAGCACTTCAACACTTCGATGTACCGATAGTCAATACGGCATCGTTGGAGAGACTCCATCACAGCCCATGTCTCGACTGAATCAAAGGCTTTCTCATAGTCCACAAACGCTAAGCAAAATGGCAAGTTACTCTTCTGTCTTCTGTATAACTTGCCGCAGCGTATGGATGTGGTCTACGGTGCTGTAGCCTTTTCGGAAACCGGCTTGTTCGGAAGGCTGGAACTCATCAAGCCTGCGTTCGAGACGGTTCGTAATGACCCTTGAAAACAGCTTATAAACATGGCTCAGGAGCGAGATGGGTCTATAGTTCTTCAATAAGGTGTTGTCACCTTTCTTGAAGAACAACACCACCACGCCTCTGTTCCATGCTTCTGGCGTTACGCCCTCGAGGACGACGGTATTGAAAAGCTTCTGAAGGACTTTTAGTACCGGTGTTCCACCCGCTTTCAGAAGCTCTGTTGTGATACCGTCATCACCCGGCGCCTTGTTGTTCTTAAGCTGATTCAGGGCCATTCTAATCTCGTACAGGCTGATGTCCGGGATATCTTCAGTGAAGTGTCGGGTCAGCTTGGCTCTTGGGTCTTTAGCCGTGCTGCTAACAGGCTTAGCGACCGAGGCGTATAGCTGTCCATAGAACCCTTCGATCTCCTCTAATACCTCTGCCTTGGTCGACGCTATACTGCCGTCTTCTCTCTTCAGCTTTGTCAACTGGCTTTGCCCAATAGACAAATTTCTCGCGAAGACTTTGGAGCCTTTATTCTGCTCTATTGTCTCTTTAATATGTTTAGTATTAAAGAGACGGATGTCGTGCCGCAGAGATTTCGAAATTTGTCTATTGAGTCGCCTATATGACTCTGCATCATCGGAAGACTGCAGTCTTAGCGAGCGTCGTTCGGCCATGAGATTTAGAGTGTGATCGGAGAATTTTTGTGGTCTATTTGAACGGCAGGGTCTAAAGAACTTAGCACCCACCGTCTGGACAGTTTCTACGAGTCCGTTGTTGATCTCGTCCACCGACGCCAAGTTCTCCAGGCAAGCAAAACGATTTGAGAGCTCTAGTTGAAAGTTCTCGGGGTTTTGGATATTGGCACGAGTAGGTCGGAGTGTAGACTTCATCAGGCGGGACCTTTCGAGTTTAACGTTAATATCTAATGTGCCTCTTACGATTCTGTGATCACTACCGGTTTTCACCCTGTGGATCACGGAGACATCATTGAATATTCGTTTCTCGGTGGTCATGATGAAGTCTATCTCATTTTTCGTGAAACCATCGGGGCTCATCCAGGTCCATTTCCTTTGAGGCGGCTTCTGGAAGAAAGAGTTCATCATAAAGAGTTCCGCTTTCTCCAGAAAGTCAGCCAGCCTCTGGCCCCTAGGGTTCCGTTGCCCATATCCAAATTGCCCCACCCTCAGCTCATCAACGCTTTTCTTACCCAACTTTGCGTTAAAGTCCCCCATAACAACAGTAAAGTGAGTCTTAGAAATATGTATGGCCCGACTTATGTCCTCATACATAGTCTCCACTTCATCATCTGGGTGCGACGAAGTCGGTGCGTATACCTGAATAACCTTCAGCAAATACCTCTTGGATATTCTGAGTATTAGATATACAACCCTGCTTGACACACTTTCGATGGTAACAATGTTGTTAGTGAGGGACTTGTGAACGAGAAAGCCCACACCACCTTGGGACCGTTGGTCACCTTCCCGATAGTAAAGCAGTTATTCTAGCAGTAGTTCTATGTCTGGAAGTTAAATATCTATTAAAGTACGTATTTAAAATAAATATCGCGGTATATATTATAAATCTCTGGAAGCCGTAATACAAGCTTTGCTTAGTTTGGGGTTCGTTAGTGCAAAATGTCCCGAATATTTTTTTTATTTTACCATTTCTATGCCACATACATAACCAATGTTCTAATATAATCTTCCGGTTATTTTTGATAAATATTTGTATTCATTTATTGAATGTCCCGATTTAGGTGTATGGCGACAGGCTCGGCCCCTGTCAGATTTGGGATTGAATATCGTCCGGCGAAGTGTGGGAGTTGTATTACAGCTCAGCCAGCGTAACTGTATGTATGTAACATACATATCGTCACGCCTTTCCCCCGTTTATTAAATTTTTCGTAAACATTCAAACCTACGTAAACCTACATATATAACTAAACGTACGTTGTGCACTTACGTACCTAAGTAAGTAAACGTACGTTGTACACCTACGTACATATGTAACTAAACGTACGTTGTACACCTACGTACATGTGTAACTGAACGTACGTTGTACATAACATGTAGTCACACATGCCTACCCGCAAACATCTTTGCCAATAGTAGAGCACTGCGTCTGTAAAAATCGCGATTTTTCCTTCGTTTCCCGCCTTCATACATTAAATCCCCTCACATGTGTGCTTTCCCCTTTCACAGCCTTTCCAATAACCAAATAAAAAAATCTTATCTCCCCTTTGCTACCACTCCACAACCATCTCTACTGCTTCATAAATAAGGGTGAAAAACAAATGGAAGTAGTGTGAAAGTTGAGTTGTTTTGTGATGGGGGTTGAAAAATCGGTTCAGTCGTCGATATCTCTAATCGCGGTCGTTTCCACCCCCTGCTGCTGAAAATGTACTTTCGAGAATATTATGCAAGAATGTTTTAAGTTCGATTTCATATTATATTGTCCTGAAATCTACGAACGTGATAACTATGCAAAAGTTTAGTTTGGAAAATGGAACAGGAAATATACCACCTATGCACATACATACAAGGTGCTGGTTTGGGGTGTAGCAATACTTGAGGGTGTTGTGCCACCCGTGAAAGTAAACAACTTTTAGAACATACGCTTGTGAAACTCGAAAGAAAATGAATCGGGTCTCCCTACTACTACTAGTCACGTGATCAATTTTGTATAGAGACTTCGTTGTTTTCGAATTTTGCAAACTTGTGTTGTAACAAGTGTTTACGTTAACGGGTAGCATAACAAAGTCAAAATGTTTTTATTCAATTTAGGTATCAAAGATACACTTATGAACGTCAAAGTTATTTAAATAGACTCGACCGCCTTGTTCGGATAAAGAGCCTCTACTCAGAAGAACAGGCAAGAAACTGAGGGGCATTATTTTTTCAAATAATAAATAAATTACAACACTCCAAAAACAGCACCTTGTATACGATACCGGATATTGTAGAGGTCTTTGAGGAGGACTTTGTTCATAGTGGACGTATTTCCGATAAAATTATGGTGATGACAATGACAAAGGAATAGGAAGATAGATGATAAATGATAAGATAGATAAGATAAAATGTTTTATTACCAATACCGAACTACAAAAATACAACACGTGAAAAACTTAAGAATTATGACATTAATATAATATAAGTACTTAAAAAAAATATATATATACATAGTTTTTGGAGCGATTCCTGCGGCCCCGCACTAGGCACAAAACCCGTATCGCGGAGACCAAGAATGCATTAAGTAACCTTGAGATATTTAATTAATTTCGGAGGCATCCTAATCCATTTTTGTCCAAATGACAGATGTTATACAATGGTAAGATATACATGCGTTATTTAACTGCACTTCTACACTAACGTGACAAGTGGCTCTGTGAGTCTGTGAGCCGTCTGTGAACCTTGCGGCTGACGTCTGCCTCCTCTACAGCTCACATGCCTCAACCGATTCTCGTGAAATTTTGTATCCAGAGAATCAGTTTTTATTTTATTTTATGTAGAATAGGTCGGCGTTTGACCACCAACTCGCCTGATGTTAAGCGACGGTGTGGTCTAAGATGAAGCACGACGACCTATAAGGTACTTATTCACTCTAGCCTTGAAGTTTTGTAGAGTGAAGAAGTACAGAGACGGTAGTTGAGTGAGCTCAGTTAAGAAATGCGACCTGTACACGAAGATAAAGATCCGGAATTCGGACAGAAGAAAGCGTTTTAGTCGAAGCTGAAACATAGAGGCTTCACTCGCTGTATATACTCGCTCTCTCGGTCGATAAAGAGGAAAGATTTGTATTTTCGTATGTTTGTAACTAAAAAATTCAAAAACCACTGGTTCGATTTCCAAAATTCTTTCACTATTAAATAACTACATTATCTTTGAGTGACATAGGCTATGAAACGCGAGCGAAGCCGCGGGCAACAGTGCAAGATAAAATTGAAAGGGAAATATTAAAATGTAGAAAGTCTTTCCAAAATTCCCGTGGGATTAGAAACGAGACCGAGGAATTTTCTCAGCGGGTATCTACTCGTACTAAGTGCTTTAAGATACATATATTCTTACTATGTTTTACTAACGAACATAAATAACTATCAGATTAAATCAATAGTTAATAACTTTATAGAGTACTAAATAAACTACTGCATGTCGTCTGTTATCAAGCCTGCCTGTAGCAGATAAAAATCCTGTTATTCGACCGAACGAGCGACGGCGAGCGAAGCGTCTCCGCTTCAACTTCGACAAAAATGCTTCCGTATTTCCGAATTCTGTCCGACTCTTTATCTTCCTATACGTCTCTTCAAGACAAGAGTGAGACGGCACCTCATGGGCAAGCGCGCTCCATCTTAGACCGCATCGTCACTTTCCATCAGGTGTGTTGCGGTCAAACGTGGGCCCATTCAATCATTAAAAAAAAAAATCTGAAGGGGTTCTCCAAGTTCACGCTGTGAAGGGTCTAAACTAGTCTAAAGGGTCAAGGAGACTCTTATCCTATACATACAGACTATACATAGCTAAATCACATCACAATAAAGTAAGAAGTTATTTTGTACGTTTCGAAACTAATTTCCGTTATCCTAGCTAATGCAAAACCTGTACTATGATATTGTAAATCTGCAAATGAGTTTGTTTGTTCGTTCGTTTGTTTGTTACGCTACGTTACAGATCATCACGTTTGCAAACATGTTGTCAAGGGTACGGAGAAGGACATAGGGTAAAATTCATCCCGAAAAATAGAACAGTTCCTTCCTGTGACATCGCAGTAGGAACCGCGGGGCGCAGCTAAGAAATATGTTCCTTTGAAAGACTGTCTTTTAAATATCTCCGATTTTCCGGTTTTCCGCGTAACACTCGATGGAGTGTAGCGTGTGTTTGTATATCGAACGTTAGAGGTGAGGTATTTCCTTCTAAGGCAAGCACATGTGCTATAAAAAGCAGTAGGTATCAAGCTCCGCCCACACATCGCGTCCTCACGTGACGTACGTGTGACATGTGAGTTGCAGGCGCCTCCCTTTGCGCTATTCGCGGGTTTTTCCCGTTTTCTTTGTGATTTCTTATTCTTATACGCCGCGTTACATGTATTGCCCACCCATCGTGGGGTAGGAATCTGTACGAGGGTTGAGATGTGTAAGAAAGTAGATACAAGCTTTGTTACAGCATCGTATTTAAAGTCAGGTTGTATCAAACAAAATAAACTGCAAGCTTATTTCAATAATTATTCTCCAAATCTAATATTTTGGCTACTGTCTGTAGGTACTTATGACAGATCATATAATATAAATGATCAGAAAAAAACAAGGTGTAGCATTCAGCAAACAAGTAATGACGTCTTCGTCATCTGTCTCTTTCGAACTTGTTGTAAATGACTTATTTCGGTCTTGCTTAAGCATCGATTGACGTCACTATGTGTTGTTGAATGCTATACCTGGCGGGTTATAATATTATACCATGATGTAATAAGGAGTATTCTGTGGGCAGTAGGTCACAACCTATTTCCTTGTAGAGTTTCACTTCTGTGGTCTCATATCAACAGATATTTGCAAATTTTGTTTTTTGATTGGGAAGGAATGATTTGCCTAAATTGAATTTGTAAACTATCACTCTGGTGCTGTATCACTATAAAAAGAAACTAACTGTACCAGATAGATAAATACAATATTGAATTGGGTCATTTAATTAAGTACACAGGTCTTTATGCCACCACCACATTAAGCTAATGCTAACTCATGTCAAACATCGGTCGTGCACAAAACAATGGGCTGCAAAGCCAAGTCTAGCACTAAGCCCACGACTAAACCCAACCTGCTAAAACTGACATCCCGCCATAAACTGCAGCTTTCACTGCTGACTGCTAAATGAATAAAAGCTAAGCCAAAGTGTATGTTGTTTCGATTTAGCGCTCAATACGTTTCCTGTTGTTCACACTCACGTGTAAACTGCTTCATTGATTGTGTTAGAGGAAAATAATGTTACTTAGCGTCTTAGTAACAGCTATGAAGGTTTACTTACTGCGAAAGCAGTATTTATTTTATTGTATTTTCAATTATTTTTAAAAACTTGCGTCTTGCGGTTTCACCCAAAGTCCAATGGGGACTGCGTTAAAAACAAACTCACTTTCGCATTAACAATATTGGTTAGGATTTAAGGAAATATTAACATTAAGATTAGTAAAGCTAATGAAATACAAATCCAAACACTCTAAGGAACTGTGCTGTTTTTAACGTAATCTGTGCTCTAAGGATCACAAAATGTCATCTGAATCCTAAAAGATAGCCGACGAACAGGTTGTTACGGAGTTGATTTGACAAACAAACTTGAAGTACACCGTCGTCCTACAGTAATGTAGTTAATAGGAATAGAAAAGTTTTCTCCAATGCTAATTATTTGTATGTCCTTGAAGACTTTACTGACTTTATTGACTAAGGTCTAACTAAAAATAGAGTACGCTTTCCTAAGGAGAAACCTTTAACTACTTATTAAAATCTAGTCAGTGGTTCACACAAAAATTCAAGCAAGCCTGACAACAAGTCCCACGATCACATTTCGTTGGAGTCTCGAAAGTCTATCGTGAGACGTACTCGTCCTCAAGAGTCTTCGCCGGCACTCACTCAGCACTCATTCGGTACTCATTCGGTACTCATTGGGCACTCCCCGAGTATCCAGCGAGTGCTCAGTATTCACAGGCTCGAGATGTCGGCGAGTACAGGCGACAGCCGATCCAGAGATAGTGCATGCCCCTAATTTAGGGTGCACTCGATTTCAGGCAAGAGAGAAGAGTAGGAAAAGGTTTACCACTCCTGATTTTGCTTGGATTTCTAAAGAGAATTCAAAATGGAAATATTTGCTTGTAGCGAGTGAATTATAGTAAGCTAGCTGCATTCTAGAGATATTTTAAAGATACAGTAATTTTTTCAGGGTAAAAACAAATGTATATAAGGTATTTAAGTAAGTAAAAAGTTAGTAAAGGCTGAGTGGCCACCCCTATTGTCAGAGTTGTTACGGTTGTTATTGGGTGTTGTGTTAGACAAACAATTAGGACTGAGGGCCGGTTTTTAGTTGGTTCTAAATGCTCATCCAATGCTCATCACATTGAAGTCCCTCAGCTAAGTAGGTAGTAAATAAAAATAAAAATAACAAATATTCGGGACAGTTGCACACACTGTCGTCAGGGGGGCTATTCCTGCTCGTGAGATGAGATGAGATTTAATCTTGGTCACTCTCACACCTATGACGTTTCAAACGAGAGCAACAAGGACGAAAAAAGGTGAGATGAAAATCTCAGATCTCGGGTCCCTGACCCTAAAACTAAGCAAAGCTGGTACTATGGCTGCCAGAGACTCATTTACATACATACAATATTTTTAAATACATACATAGAATAAACACAAATGCTCATCACATAAATGTTTGCTCTAGGTGGGAATCAACCCACGCCCCCAGGCTCAGAAGGCAGGTTCACTACCAACTGAGCCACTGAGACAATCTCGCTTTTCAAGGTAACGCTTTTCTTTTTTTTTGTACATTTTTCTTTCAATTTTCTTACAACACTGATCCGTTAAAACATAGGTAGTATCGACAGATTAGTGTTGTATCATTTTATACTTTTTTCCATTTTACGTAATTAAATTCCACGTGAAAACTTTTTCGTGAGTAAAACACCTGCCTACAACGAAATACGATTGTATGTGAAGCTACACCTACCACCCCTGCGGTACCCACCTACCTCACCGGTATCTACTACCACCTCTTCAGAGCACCTCTCCTAAAATATTCGTGCACCACACGTCGCTAAAAAGCGACAAACAAGACGATGGCGCGAGATTGGTCATCCGATGCGAGGTCACGACCGCGCCTGACTTCGCACTCATCGGATGAGGGGGCTACCCGCAGCCACCCCGCCGGGGCTGCGGAGGAGGGATCAAAAATGGAGGTGACTGGCTATCCAGTCAATGTTCATTCATATATTTCACTAAATCTTTTATATTAATAATCCTAATCCTAACTTAATATTATAAATGCGAAAGACAGTTTGTTTATTTGTAACGCTTTCACGCCTTAACTAATCAATCGATTATCATGAAATTTTGCATACACGTTGTCTGGGATACAGAAAAGTACATAGGGTACTTTTTTTCCGGAAAATATAAATTTACAGTTCCTGTAGGAGGAACCGCGGGTGAAACCGCGGGGCGCAGCTAGTAACAATATAAGCTTACAATAAACCTAACATAAATAACAAATTACAATGAATAAACAGAGCGCAAGTCAGTATACCGCAGGTAAAGTACCCAAAAGGCTTTACCTCGCTGAATAGCAATAGTACTTCGCTGACCGAGGTAAGCACCAGCCCTTTGGTCGTTTGTTCTTTCTACGTTTTGACAGGTCATTAAACGTTAATTTAGTCAACGTTCTATTTAGTAGTTCTCTGTTTTAATTTTATCTTGATATGATTTTAATAATCGAAATAAATGATTTGATTTGATTCGATTTGATTTGTTAGAGCTTACCATCAGATAAGTAGGATCTAGGATAGTCTCAACTTACCGAAAGCAGAGTTATCAATGTGACTCGCTACCAGAGGCCTTCTATTTAGTCAATATGAAAGATTTTAGGAACATCATTTGGAAATATGGCCTAGTTGATGGCTATTTTCTTATCTGAATTGTCAGTGGGCTCTCGTGGTCAAACGCAAGCAAATTATATTACCTACATATCTCATTTCACAGATGTATACATCCACACTGTCATGAAATGGATGTATTGAGGATAAGAGATTTTATTAAATGGTGGATATGAACAATAGATCTACTGAGATTGATCGCAATAGATCCTGGTCCTAGGCGCATTGCGCTTCCTCAGGACCCTATTTTTGACGCTCTAGATGTTTCTTTGTCACTTTCACTTCTACAGGTTGACTGGTTGAACACTTTAGATATTCTAGGTTATCATAGTAATCATCATTATGAACATCTTTTATTATGGGACTAACCCAGAATTCGAAAGGCTAGTTAATGAATGTTTTTATGAAACAGATGAATTTTTAAAGAAAATGTCGTCACGTTTATATAAATATAATAATAATAAAATGTAAGGATGGGTTATGCGTCTGTAGCTTAGTAGTTACGTTTTATTTAATAAAAAATATTAATGGTTTCTCGCCTCAAATATAAACTTATTGACTAATTTTTTGCATAAATGATGTAAAATATAATAAATTATTACTATTACATAATTAATACACATTTATTATATTATATGTCTAATACAATTCTAATTTCTAATATAATAATTCACACTGACAATGTATAATCAGATTCTCAGGACGGATATGTTTAAACATATGTATTAATTTGCACGCCTTACGGCTATTAATGGATGGACGTAATACTTAAGACCATGTACCACTAATATGCAAATAAAGATTTTGACTTTGACTTTGACTTTGAAAAATAAATCAGCTGTTCCATACATTTGGTCGAGTATCATTGACATTTTTCTATAGAACAACTGTTTTTTTTTTCGTGAATTCCGCTTTGGTCTCATAATAAAAATTGTTCATAATGATGAGTACTATGATAACCTAGAATTTCTAAAGTGTTCAACCAGTCACCCTGTATAACTTTTCAAACGAGAGAGACAATGACCAAAAAATATCTCGACTGGTCGGAATAGGGCTGCAGAACTAGCTTTCCCCACATTGCCATATCCACAAATTTGCTAATCCTCGACCCGCCACCTCCGAGCCCTCCCCGGCAGGTGGAAGGGGTAACCCTCCCTTTGTATTACACGCGAATACTTGACGATTTTTCTCTTCTTTTCAGGTAGCCTTAATCCGTCTGCACAGCCGGCGAGATTTGTCACGAATTTATGGCACCATCATGTCTTCGGAGTCTGCTGCTTGTTTTGGTTCGTTGCATTAGATTTATTTATTTAATTCACGTTTTTTGAACTAAGCTAACCTTAACTTAACTGGTTTTTTAACTGGTCGATCTCTTACTGATATTAGCCACACTTTAGATAACATACTGTGTCCTGTTTTAAAAAAGCCCAGGTCAGGAGTACCCGTAACCGACATGGACGTAGAGGAAGCGAAAAATGTGTGACAGGATCGGATTACGGGATAACATTACAGAAAAAGCCGTGACTATTCATGTATGTATGTAATTGCGCCCTGCGGCATGGCCAGTAAAAATAAAATTAGCCTATGTCTATGTGCTATTCTTAAATATAATATGTATATCCATGTGCCAAATCAGTTATTACTTATTCTGTAGTGGGCCGTGGGTCGGCTGATATAATATACTTAGTACTTAAGTACATTCACTAAAGTTTATTTTGGTTGAACTGAAGAGTCTGCGAAAGCCTCATGCTAAAATGACGCTCAGTCATAAATCTCGATTTAAAAGTGGTTTTACCATACATGAACCAGTTTGACTGAACCATGACTGAGCGCCGTTTAAGCGTGCGGCCTTTGGTCGGTCAGACCGTCTGTAAACTTACTCTAGAACCTCTACTAGACTACTAAGAAACTTATTAAACAGTGAAAGTGGTTCCAGCTCAAACACAATTTGCAAAAACTGCACAAATAGCGGAATGTGTTGAAAAGTGCAGCGCAAACTCCTCGACGCAGAGGGAAGGAAAGTTAAGACTACTCGAAGTATTTAAACAAGAGTTTCTCTGATGGCCGGCGACAAGCACAGATATACGGACAGTAAGAGCTGTGGGGCACTTTGATAAAGAACTAAAAATATTTCATACAAATTCATGGACTGATAAAATTCTGTATTTATTGATCTACCATTCTGGCTACCAGTGGGCATCGCACGCAAAATGCTGACCGCATTGCCACGTTGAATAGCATTACTAATTTTTTGGGCAAGTTACCGGCCAGGATTTTGGTCACGAGATGCTTTGATCAGACGTGTAGACAAATCTTTACAAATCTATATTACTAATATAACAAAGAGGTAACATTTGTGAGTTTGTATGTCTGTTTGTCGGGGGATAATCTCTGAAACTACTGAACCGATTCTAAAAATTATTTCATAGCTAGAAACAATGACTACGAAACCTGGCTAGAAAGCTATATTTTCCCTGATTGCCATAGGCTATGAAATGTAAGAGGTTTAAGCCGCGGTTATAAAATAAATTTGTATTTGCTATGTAATTTAAATTTGATTAATTACTATCAGATTCATTAGTTTTCTGTAAAGCAGTCTTCACTGTGCAATTCCACGCCACACTACACGGAGAGCGTGCGGGACTACAAACTACATATATCTCCCGCGGGAATGGCGTTTTTACCCGACTGAGCAAGAAGGAGGGTTACGTTTTTCGAGTGTATGTACGTATGGATGTGAGTATGTTCGTATGAGGTTTCTTTGGCACGACCTACAGCCTAAATAGCTTAATGAATTTCGGATTTTTGTCATTTAAATCGTCTTGATAGTGGAAGCGACATAGGGTACCTACAACATTTTGCAGCCGGGGTGTTTTGTTTTTCTTTTAATAATGTTACTTGTTTCAATACAAATTGAAATATGGTACATACAACGTTCGAAAACCGCAATCCCGCATACATTTACATGGCCCAAGCAGTGTGAGACTCACCTTAAAACCTCCCTGCAGTACTATAATAACAATATGTCGTCTTTGCGACTAAAATCACTGGTGTGCGGTCTTTAGAAGTGCTTACATTTTTAAAGAAGCGCAAATGAGAGCTCAGTTTCAACCCGGCGAGGAGCATGCAATGCGTCCAGCGCCTTTTGTTTTTACCACCCGACCAGCGTTACTAGACCTGCCTTAGAAACAGATAGCCTGATCACCGGGCTCTGTTTACCTTGGGCGGCGGAGGGAGGGAAATAACTAAAAAGAAAAATTAATGCAGCGAAAAAGAAAATGCGAACACGAATGAGAATATGATGAGATGGCAATGTGCAGCGCGGGGTTTTAGACTGTGTTATGTTTACTGTTTTGTTGTTTTTCTGTACATTCTGTATAGAATGGCTAACAGCCAATATCTAAGTAACACACTAATCTTAACTTTACAAAACTAGTCTAATCACAAAATCTTCTTCTAATGGTCTAAATGCGAAAGTGAGTTTGGTCGTTTGTTTGTTACGTTTTCACGCCATAACTTCTCAACGGATCATCATGAAATTTTGCATACACGTGTTCAAGGATATAGAAAAAAGGGACATTGGGTACCTTTCATCCTAAAATTAGCGGCTTGTATGAGACCGCGGGTGAAACCGCGGAGCGCAGCTTCTTTTTTGATGTTATAAATGCAAACGTAGGGAATGGTAATTCTCTTTTCCCCTTTGTCTGTATATTACCAACCAATTCATAACAATACGTATAACTCAATATCGATCAAAATAAGAAGCTGTGCATCACAGATAAGTGCAACATTTTAAATTTTGTAATGTTACTGTTGCTACCATGTGCCCTAGAGTGGGCGGTCACAATAGCGTGGGAGTTTTAATACGCGGGTACAGACAAACAAACAATAGCTTCGATTGTGATCTAGATCATTTCCTATCTCGATAGACCGATACTAAGATGGATTATCCTATCGACGACTTCCAACCTCATAGACACTTAACATAAGCACACTTTCAGTTAACACGTTAGCACAAATTGCGCCTTTGAAAATGCTGTATAACACGGCAATATCTAATTAATCGTGGGCGGATCAATTTTTATCTCGGCTAATAGTATTTAGGTAGTTGTCTGAATGTTATTACCCGACTGCGCAAGAAGGAGGGTTATGTTTTTCGAGTGTATGTATGTATAAGGTTTCTTTGGCACGCCCTACAGCCTAAAAAGCTTGATGGATTTTGAAATGTGAGGTGTTATTTGAATCGTGTTGTGTTGTGTGGTGTAACATTTTGAGCCGGGTTTTCTTTAAATAATGTTACTTGTTATAATGTCTTTTTTTTTGATAATTGTCATATTTAACATGTGTATTGACAGAGGCACATTTCCCGATTTAATGAAAAACAGCAAAATTACCCCTATCTTCAAATCGGGTAGTAAGTCAGATCCCTCGAATTACAGACCCATCTCTGTGCTTCCGGCTTTGAGTAAAATATTTGAAAAGATTATACTTAATCAACTGTTGTGTCACTTTAACATACACAGTATATTAAACGAAAATCAGTTCGGTTTCACGAAAAGTAGATCAACAACAGATGCGGGAGTTCGATTAGTTACGCATGTGATGGAAGCTTGGGAGAGTTCACAGGATGCCATCGGTGTCTTTTGTGATCTTTCCAAAGCGTTTGATTGTGTAGAACACCGCACCTTGATCCGTAAATTACACCACTACGGAATTCGTGGAATCGCTCTAGATCTTGTCGAGTCATATTTAACTGATAGACAACAAAAAGTGGGAATTAATGGCGTCACATCTTCCGGATCTTTAGTTACAATGGGAGTACCACAAGGTTCTATCTTAGGCCCGTTCTTATTTTTGGCGTATATAAATGATTTGCCGTATATGGTTAAGGACCTTACAGACATAGTTCTATTTGCTGATGATACATCTCTTATTTTTAGAACAGATAGGAAAGATAGTGAACTTGTGCATGTGAACAACGTACTGATTATTATTTCGAGATGGTTCGCTGCGAACAATTTGTTACTAAATGCAAAAAAAACTAAGTGTTTAAAGTTTTCCATGCCTAATGTTAGATATATAGAACCAAACGTAATGCTTGAGGGCGATAAACTTAACATAGACAAGGCGACGGTGTTCCTGGGTATAAGCATTGATTCCAAACTGCAATGGGGTCCACATATTAGTGCTCTGTCTGGGAGACTTAGTTCTGCTGCTTATGCGGTTCGCAAGATTAGGCAACTGACGGATATAGCTACAGCTCGGATGGTTTACTTTGCTTACTTCCACAGCATAATGTCATATGGCATTTTGCTGTGGGGATCAGCTGCTGAAGTGGAGGCCATTTTTATTTTGCAAAAGCGAGCGGTCCGCGCTATCTACGGAATGGGTCCCCGTGAATCATTGAGAGATTTATTTAAAGAAATAAATATTTTAACTTTACCTTCTTTATATATCTTTGAAAATATTATGCACGTTCGCAAAAATCTACATAAATTTAAATTGAACAGTGACTATCACAATTATAACACTAGAAATAAGGATAGGATAGCTGTACAGAGATTTAGACTGACTAAGTCAAGAAAGTCATTTTTAGGCAACTGCGTTAGTTTTTACAATAAAATCCCGAAAAATATAACAGGGCTCACCGAGGGAAAATTCAAATCACATGTAAAAACTACATTAATGAAAAGAGGATATTATAAGGTTAAGAATTATTTAGAAGATAAAGATGTCTGGAGCCTTCCACTTCCGCCAAGTAGCCACTAATATTTATAGATATTACCTAGTTGTAAGCCAAAATTTGTGAGACTAATTTATTTATTATTTGAAAAAATAATGCCCCTCAGTTTCTTGCCTGTTCTTCTGAGTAGAGGCTTTTTATCCGAACAAGGCGGTCGAGTCTATTTAAATAACTTTGACGTTCATAAGTGTATCTTTGATACCTAAATTGAATAAAAACATTTTGACTTTGACTTTGACTTTGATTGGATCGCATTTAGCTACATTCACGGCTGATGTGGCCTAAGAATACTAAGATGGTGACCATTACAGTGTTACCAAAGTTGACTGGACCGCGATTTTATGTTTGTAATTTTTGAAGTTTTTGATAGATGGCTATCAAAAACTTCAAAAATTACACACATTAAATACTTAAGCACAAGGACTACAAAATGTTATTTTTTTCAATGAGTAGGACAATTTTTCAGGCCTCTTTCAATATATTCGGCTTACTCCCAACGACCACCATCAAAACAGCCACCAATGGTGGTCGTTAGAACAATATTTTATTTTCTGTCCCAACTGTCACCAGTAGGGCTCGTTATTAAATTATAAAAATATTTTTTTTGCTAACGACCACCACCAAACTGCCACCACTGATAAAAACTACAGTTATACCGATAGAACTCTAACATGAAAAACCAATTTTTGATACATTTTCACACTGTAACACTGCTTAACAATATAAATCAAAGCAGAAATCAGAATTTATTGATAACTCCTATAGTTACACGTCACGTATAATGACAAAACGCTACAAACGCTCGCGACCAATGGCTGGTCTATGGTGTATGAAATCATCGTCTATCAGATACAGCGAATAGCGGCATTCGTGATAGTTCATAAGAAAACGGGTGCAATTGCGCAGATAACGAGGATATCTCGTATCTCTGATATATCTGATTATTTATCACTGATATTGTTCTATTGTTTTGCTACCTTAGATAGCTACAGTTTCACATAACTGCATGTGGGTCAGTAGGTACCTATTCCATTTGAAATAGAAGATAAAATGTCTTATCTTGTAGCAGATTATCAGATTATGACATGTCACAATGAAGACATTTATTTACCTACATAAAACAATAGTGACATCAAGTCTCCAGTAACTTGGTGGCCTTTATACGATTAGTAGTCTATCGTATGCTGCACCACGTCGTCAGGCAGGCTGGCGAAAAACACGACCCAATCCTATTTTTTTTTAACGAAAGAAATCTGATTTATCCTTTGCTTGGTAAATACTAAGGAGTACCCAAGAATCATTGAAATGTTACCATCTGCCCCACGGTCTGCCCCCACGTGGTGGCAGACGGTAACAGTTATGGCTATCAGCCCCAACAAATGAAAAATGGGGATTTTGTAGTATGATGCTGATAGTAGACGGATTGAGTTACAACAGGGACGGAGACATAGCTAAGCGATCGAAGAAACAGTTTCTCATGCATCACTCGTCCACTAAAGAAGGATAAAGCGTAAAGCCGTGTCTACACACTTTTCGCTTCTCTACTAACTTTAACAGTTTAAAATTATCATAAGTAAAACATCATTCCACTCTGGCCGAGTGTTTTACAGCGTACGCCTTTTACCGTCGAATACAGACGAGAACAGTTGAACACACGGGAACTGCATTAAATGCCGTGTCATGACTTCGAACGCTTATGGTGCTGCCAACTTAGCTTTACAGTTGGTGGGGGAGCCACTGTCGTATTTTGTTAGTTGGTATCCAAAAAAGTGTTGCGATACCAATTTTATTGTTAATCGATTTTGAGTAGGCTAGGAATCTTGGTGGTTTTTATAATTATTTTTATTTATTGGGATATTTACCGTTACCAGTATCCTATACAAGTCCTTAGAAGATTCTGTCTGTCTCAGAGGGCAGAGGGTGAAAGCTTTCGGTTTATATTTATTTATATATTTTTTAATGAAACTGATAGAGTTAACGTTTTGGAAATCGACGGGATTCGAATCTGTCATTGGTAGTCGAAGGAGTAAATGGCAAAGGCAAAGACATGTTGCATTTTGAAGGACATTTTAGAGCTAAGTAAATAGACTAATGTTTTCTAGTTCCTCAATTTCACCGACTGCAAAGTTAAGTTAGTAAGCTTTACATGTTCTTACCCACTTATATGAGTTAGGTACTTGGACATTGTTTGCAAACCTACTTAGCTTTGCAATTAAGCATAACGCGGACTTTAGATAGGCATGTACTTAGCTAGACTTACTTGGTGAAACTTACTTAGACACTTACACGATTGTTTCAGAAAGTAACTTTTAAAATACCTTGGTACTACTATAAATTTATTTTATTTTCTTTTGATTTACGTAAGTATTATAAAAAACAGCTGAAATTGACTAGATTCGATGATTATGACGGTAAATAATATATTTAAATTAGTGCATAGGCTTGCCTAGAGAAAAACCGCTATAAACGATAAGATCACTAATAGAACGAGTGACGTATGTTTTATCGAATGTCTTGTATTTTTGGTGTGTAAGATTGTATTCTTTTATACGTTACTAGCTGTTACCCGCGACTCCGTTCGTGTTTATTCAGAAAATAGTATCTAAAAACCAAATTTCATCAAGATCCGTTCAGCCGTTTAGCCGAAAAGCCTACAAACAGACAAAAAGAGTTACTTCCGATTTTATAATATTAGTATAGAAGTATGGATGTGTGACCATGCTTTTCGTCGCTCTTTTCCTTTTTGTAGGATAGACCCAGTCATCTAAAATAATGAAGTAAACAACGTCACAGAATACGTTTTAATATTCATATGAACAGGAGCGTCTGAAAACCCTTTTAAATTACCAGGTATGAAGTCACAAAGAAATGTGATTAAAAAAATAAGTAAATTCGCCAAAACCCGAGTAAGGTTTGTTCGACGAGGATTCCGTACACGCCGAAGACATTTAAAACTTTATTTTAACACAACACTGACTAGTGGCTCTGTGAGCTGAAGACATCGCAAGTCTGCCGCCCTCATAGTATCTCCGCCATTTTGAAACAGAATCAAAAACTTAATCGAAAAAAAAACTTTCTGCTCACAAAATTTCACGAGAACCGGGTGAGAAATATGACCTGTAGATGAGGACAGTCGGAAAGATGCCGGACATACGTAAGCGTTTTTGCCGAAGCTGAAGGGTAGCAGAGACGCTTCGATTGCTAACTTTCGCTAGGTCATTGTATGTTTTAGAACTCAGGTATTTAATTTTTCTTTTTAACTTTGTCTGATAAAAATCATAAACTGTTTTAATTAAGTACCTAGTTCGTTTTTTTATGAACTAAATTAATAAACAATACAAAATTGGGAAAGATTTTAGCATACGTTTGATCCTTGTCTCCTGCAAAAAAAAATCTGGAACGATGTTTTTGAGGAGTCTACACATACCTATGACTACGAGGACACCTACTATACGTACGCGGCTTGATTTTCTTTGAAAAACGACTGTTGACTTCAAGAAACACTGAAACGGCCTTTACACTATACAATTTGCAGTATGTTAACTTAGCGTGTCTAAGTCCGCGCAATAGAAACAAAATGGATGCTAGTAGTCTAACAGCCATCACACTTTCCAACTACTACTTCAGTTAGCGTACTACAAATTGAGGTAGCGTGGTGATTGATAATGTAATGACTGCTTTAATCGCCGCCGACGGTGGACAAATTCAGTGTGCAGACTCTCTTAAGCTAACGTTTAAGGGTCCGGCGACCATTTAAGACTAACTTCGCATTGGCTAAAGGTTTTCTATTGCTCGTTCGTCTAGGAGAAGACGAAGAGCGAAGAGAGCAAGTAAAAATTCTAACGAGCCTCTAAAGTTATATGAACAGAGTGATAAAGTGATAGATAGATAGATAAACTCTTTATTGTTCACACCACAAATAACAAAAGAATAATTACAATAATACTTATTATATTAAAGTACAATTTCAATAATTTGTATGATTTTTGCAGTTCTCTAATAATTATTAAATAACTGAAAATTTACCTCGTATTATGGATTAGTTTAAAAGTTAATGATGTAGACCACCTCCCTATGTAAAGTGATTTTTGAGTGGCTTTGTCTATCTATTAAATAAATCAGTCAAGAGTGACACCTTAATAATTTTTTCATAGCTCTATTTTCGAGGTCTTGTTATTTGAGATCGTTTTTTTTTTTTGTAAAAAAGAAAACAAGAACATAGAGGCGGAGATATACTTAACTAATTTAATTGTACATGCCAAATTTCATTATAATCTAACAAATTGTTTCCAAGAAATTTGGCAAGCGCGTTTGTATGGAAAAAACCAGAGCGTCGCGGAACCCCTAAAAATCCGTGGCATAATACAAGACTTTTAAAAATCGTGCGCTGCACAGACAAAGAGACAGAAGTAGATAGACCGAAACCCATCGAAACACCATAAGGGTTTTTTTTCCTTTTTGGTGCAGGATCCTAAAAAGCTGACACTCAGAGGCTGCTCAAAAGGAGTTTTGCTGTGTAGTCGCGACTACCTAGGTAAGTATAGGTAGTATATGGCGAGCTTTCTGTTTTCACTCGCGCTGAGTGCGGGGGATTTTTTGGGCTTTTCTTTTGGAAGGGACTCTTAGCATGGTGCAATATACGTGGGACAAATATACCTATATTAAGATAGATCTTGTGGATTTCAAAGGATGGAAATGTTTGCTTTTGTGGTAAAACTAGCTGTTGTTCGTAGTTTTGTGCGTTTTTTTAGGATTTGGCACTTTTTTTACTTATTGTAATGTTATCTTTGATGCACAGTGTCTTGTGCCCTATATGTGTATGTTTGTTACATGTGCATATGTGCATATGGCTATCTCAAGCGATGATCGCCTAGTCGGAGAAGGCTATCATCGAGCGGGTTTGGACCCAGCTGAAGGCCGAACACAATTCAATTCAAGCTATTTGATCATTGTGTGAACATAATATACAGGGTGTTACAAAAACTCTGTCATGTCTGCGACGTGCATATTTTTAAAAAATTTAACTTATGTCCTAAAAGTTGTTCACTTTGTCGGGTACAACATCATTAACAAGCAAACTGAATACCTATGAACTTATGCCTGATCCTCGGGATTTTTTATAGCTTAAGTGCTAATTGCCATGGTGCGGGAACGTCATACTACAATAGCCTAAAAACTCGGACACCAGGGCTAGCCACTCGGCCTATACGGGACCTTACTTTTAGGCAGTTGATAAACAATAAATAAATAAAAAGCCAATGAACACCGTAGATACACACTGCTTGATAAAATACCTATCAACACTTTCACATGTTTCACCACGCCACGCCACCCACGACACTACTCCGCGATCACAATAGAAATCATTACCGCGTCGGGAACCGAACCCGTTACCGGGACAATGTCGCCGCGGGCGCCGCGCCGGGAGCGCTATTGTGCTAGTCTTGGACGAATCATCTGTTGGACATGAAACGTAGAGTAGGTATGTAATGCAACTCACAATCGTCATTTGATCAAAGTTTACATTTACAAAGGTTTCGGGCATCTACCAAACTAATACTCGTTCTTGCTCCTGCCTTTGAATATCCTACTAATATTATAAACGCGAAAGTTTGTATGTATGGATGGATGGATGAATGGATGTTTGTTGCTCTTTCACGCCAGAGCGGCTGAACAGATCTAGATGAAATTTGGCACAGAGATAGATTATAGTCCCGAATAGCACACAGGATACTTTTAAACCGCGGGTGAAACCGCGGGGCGCAGCTAGTAAAGTATATATCTATGCACTACTGTATCGCACTAGCATCAGGCTAAGTATGACGACCCTCCTAGCCTAGCCGGAGTTCGACTGCTTTACAAGCAGAAGGTCCTTGGTTCGATTCCCTGGCAAGCAGATGTTTGAATGATCAATTTAAATATTTGTTCTGAGTCTGCGTGTTAGTTCTCCGTCTTTGTGTTTCTTGGCATCTCCGACACAGGGAATCCTGATGGGGATTAGTGGGGAGCTAGGAGTGTGAAACGTTATTATCATTTAACTCGAAATAACTAAACAAGACAAACGTCCTACATAACGATACTTTTTTGACTGAAAAGTATTCAGCGCTAATAACAAACGCCCACTACCGTGTCCAGTAGATTATTCGTTTAAGTACCGAGATATGCAATTATATCCGGCGGAGGTGGGATATTTGTTATGTTCGGGTTCAAATTGATTATGAAGAGTGTGAAAATTGATATTACTTAAGAACACTCATCGATTTCGACACTCAAACACTCAAGTATATTATGTCTAAATTAAATATCTCTCTTGAAATTTGTAGAGCCCAAATCTAGGCCCGATGACTTGTCTAATAACTATTTTTACAAAAACATAATGTAAGTACTTTTTGGAATAAAAAATTCGAAAAACGAATTCAAAATCGAAAACGAAAAGGTCGCGGTGGTTTGTATTATTTTCCAAAACCTCTATCGGTTCGTCAATAATTGCGAAACGCAACTTTTCGTGTTCTCCACAAAACTCCTCTTGAAGATTTAGTAAAGTAACTACCACTTTCTTGGAATGGAGAAAGGGGAGATTATCATTATCAGTATCATAATGTAATGTACTATAAGTAATGTAAATAATTTTAATGTTCCGACTGAATGAGTTTGTTTCCATGGTCATAAAACAACGAAAAAGTAAAAAAGCTAGGAAACATCCATTCTTAAAAAATAAAAATAAAAAGTATATACAGCCTAAAGCTTAAAAACAAAATACAAATTAATGCTGGGTACACACCAAGCCAACGAACGTCAACGCACTTATAATTTTTCTAAGCATCCATAGCTTTATCCATGGTATAATATTACAATAATATACTGCGTCATTACATAACACGTAGTGACGTCAATCGATGCCTAAGCAAGACCGAAATAAGTAGTTTACAACAAGTTCGAAAGAGACGGATGACGATGACGTGTTTGAGGAATGCTAGACCTTTCTACCCGGTATTCAAATAATCGGTAATTCTTCTTCATGCTAAACCTTAAAGGGCAGCCATAAAAATAACTACAAGGTCCGAAATCACCAGCTCAGTAATCAATGATCGCTAATTGGATAACAAGCGACAATCGAATGGGCATTTATTGAAACGACGCGGAATGAGCTCTGCAGCCTTTTCAACCAGGGCTGGTGCACCCTCATTTGAAAAAACACTCTATTACGAGTCTCTTGTCCCTTTTCCTAGAATTAACCTAGAACTAGCACCTTAGTTTTCCTTTTTATTACTTCTCATTACTCTTCTAGTGTCTAGTACTCTACCAGGATTTTTTCTCTCCGGGTTTTTCATTTCAATTACTAGCTCCTCCTTCACTGTTTGCAAAATTGCCCCTAAACCCAAAGAGGCAAAAGCCAAAAACAAAAAAAAACGAAAGTAGCTCTGGCTGTCAGTTTGTGGGCTTTTCACGGCTCTATGGATCTTGATGAAATTTGATAATTAGTTACAGTTTATCACGAAGAAGTTTATTCGATATTTTTTTCTGAATAAATTCAAACGAAGTCGCGGGTTACCGTAAAATAGCCAGTACCTATATATATTTAAATAGATAATGCAAAGATTCAAACGATACCATTCATCTCCGACAGAAGACGACCACTGCTAGACAATCCTCCCCCAACGATCTTCACGACGGCCAGTCTTGTGGTTGTCTGATTTCAGCGTCTTTCTGCTCCCTCATCAGATCATCGGTCCACTGTACGGTAGGCCCTACCGTACCTAGGGACAGTGTGGGCAGGCCCTGCCCACACTGCGTCTTCCGTCGGATAGTGGTCACAACAAGTGAACTTCTCTGCCATAGTGGCCGTCATCGAACGACACTGCTTGGTCTAATCATAATACCAAATTAAAATTGGTTTACAAGTTAAAGAGCCTAGCAGAACTAGCTGCTCCCCACTGTGTTATCCGCGGTTAAGTAGCCTGTGTAGTAATTTTGGGTATAAGCCATATTTTGGGCATACCCCGTTTCCATCTAAATCCACCTATTCGTTTAAGCATAAAGAAGTAGCAAAATTTGTGAGTATGCGAAAATTAAATTTACGCATTAATAATAGCAGTGTGATTCAAAAACTAAGCAACTTTTTAAAAGACTTGCGACGACAGCCCTAAATATTCTTATTGAGATGTCCATCGCTAACCATCAGTTACGATGTTTGCAAAATAAACTGCGTAAAACGAAGCGTGCCGTGTGTTGCAGCGCAATTACAGGGATATAAATGACGAATAATGCTGCGTTTGGAGATTTATGAAGTGTAGCAACAACGGGCCGTGATGGAATTACTCAAGTTGAGAGCTTGCAAGATAACGACCGGTGTTGTTCGGTAGCGTGGGGCTTTCTGCGTGAAGTCCCACATTCGGTTCCCTGCGGGGCACACTTTTTGAATTTAAAATTTTATTTATTACGTCAATAGACGGAATTTACGGATATTGTGTCCGTCGAACGTTGTGATACTAAGTACCTATTACGTCCGTTTTATGTACATGACGTATACATACACATAATCAAATACAGCTCGATAGTATTCCATGAAACCGACAAACGAAAACCTAACAGCGTTAATAAGGGTATTTTTTTAAACCCATCTCAAAACAACGTCCACACGATATCAGACATTTTACTAGAATATTTTTTAATTAATCGAAAAAATCTAGTTATTAATTACCTCCCCTCCTTACTCATTTAACAAAGGATACCCTTTAAAATTTTATGTTACATTTAAAGTGCTCTATAAAAACACAGCCTATCAATAAACTCTCATTTTACAAGACATTTCATAGCCTCGAGTAATGTCCGAGTATTCACATTTGTCAGGATAAACGTAGTTTTTAAGATTATACGTTTCGAAAGTGGCAATCAACAGCGGCTGGTATGGTCAGTAAGGCACTTGTCCGACCGTCGGCGAATAAGCGACGAACCATCGACTATTTTGCTCGCTCATGAAAAGTACATTAGATATAAATCCCGTGTGAATAAAAGAGACATAATTTATTAATAGCTGATCGCTAGCTGTTCACACTGCCGGCGAGAACTCGCTGCACTAGTTTGTCGCAATACTCGCCGAGCGATACTCGCTCATAGATAATGCTCGCTAGGCGTACGCTCGCTGTAGCTCAGCGACAAAACTATGGGAACTACTTGCATTCGCTGTTCGCCCGCTCGATTCCAGTTTCTGTACTCGCTACTCGCTGGTGGTTGGACACTTACCCTAGCAGTTTAGTTTCTTACGAGTGGGGAATATTAACCCTAGTTTTATACATTTTACAAATGTTATAGGTGTAAAAATAAACAGTTAAGTGGGACTCAGTGTCAATGCTTTTAAGAAGACTAAAAACGTTGAAACATGAAATGGAACAGGAGGATTTGTGAACTAGAGCGCGATGTATAATTTCTAATTTGAAACCATAATTTATCTGTGTATGTTTTCGTGTTTTTACTTAATTGTTGAAAAACAGGGTACTGTCTTTCGAGTCTATATGAACCCTATATAAATTAATTAGATTTCCAGATATTAGAGTGTGTTATGTACGTCGCTGCTTGATGCGTCCTATGTTTAGGCTTTAGCAGGCCTTTCGTAGGTAGTCCTTTTTAGATTTAATACCAAAATGGTGAGACGGACCTCTAATGGTAATACTACGACGTCTGTCTGTCTGCCGATTATCTCAGGTATTATAGAAGCTTGTGGCTTGAAATTTGTTCTATTAACTTGCACAACAAGTTTCTTCTGTTCAGTTTAAGACCGAAAACCATTAAATTGGTCATCTTTAGAGCTAGCTCTACATTTCGCTGTAAATAGGTGTTGTGCGGTCGAACGCCCGCTCGGCTGCCATTAGTCCGGGGTCCGGCGCGGCTAATAGGCGAGGGTAATAACACACGACCGGTAGCTGCGATTGTTTCTCCGAATGCCTGAGAATGAGAGGCGCTTCACAGAACTCGCTAAGGAGCGGTGCACATTACTGGGCCAATTTGTTCTACTGAGTACTAGTTAAGAGCTAGACTGACTATTTATAGCCCATCAACTGCTAAGGAGATCTGTGCATGTGTTCTTTGTTGTGCGTGCCAATTTAATGTGTGGTAATGAGGCTATGTTTAGGGGTGTAACTGGTGTGAGGCGGTAGAGCGTGGATGAACGGTGGAGCAGGCGATGGAAATGTCAAAAACACCGTGCTAATGTGATAGATGCATAGTATTGGGTCAATGCAGTCATGTAGGTTGTCAGATTGATATACAAATCAATGTATTGCCTTGCGCCATTGAGTTTTATTTGTGAGTATCAAGTAAGTAGGCAATTTGTTTGTTACTTTGCAATTTTGCACCCATAAAGTGGTTGTACCCATAGGATGCTTTTACCGAAGTCATGCAATACAAGTATAAATTGAAAATTAAAATACCCCTGACACCTAATTCCATCATCATCGATTTCCATCAAACATATCTAAGAACACTCCCGACTAATTCACCTTTCAAACAAAAAAAAAAAACAAAATCAAAATTGGTTCAGGAGCTGCGAAGCCACAGACAGACACACACACATACACACACACACACAGAGAGAGAGAGAGAGAGAGACACGTCAAACTTATAGCACCTTTTCGTTTTTGCGTCAGTGGTTAAAAATATCGGGTTATTGTGATTATTCTGTGACTTGACTTGATTTGCGTCTAAACAGTAGCATGCAAACACATCTGTTTCCTAAACTAAAGGGCAAAGAGAGAGACAAGCGCAGTGAGTCCCGCAGAAAATTTAAAAATTGTTAGTTTTTGGATTGTACTGTACCCTATTAAGAAACAAAAATGGCACACACCGAGTGACTTTGTTTGGTTTGCCATTTGAAAGTTTATCTAGATTATTTACTACTGTCAACAAAAGTAGCCGCACCTTTACAATAGAAAAATGTCGAGTTATACAGCATTACGTTTTTCACAGAACTCTGTCGCGTATAGAAATGGAATGAATGACGGTGAAACCATAGCCAGTAGTTAATTAACAGAAAACGTAAGTGAACCGTTCGCTTCTAGGAATTTTTGTTGCTAACTCTTTGATTAGCGTAACGAGCAAAAAGGTACTAACGATAATTTTTTCAAGGAAAATTGAAACTTGTTTCAATAGCTAACGACGGGTTTTTATTAAAAACTAAATCAAGACTAGTTAGAAAACAAAATCTAGCACAATTAAGAATCTAGAGCTAGACCAAAATACAGAAAATACTAGAATTCGCTTTAGAGATTTGTTTGACCCAGTTAGGAGGAACACATTAACTAACCGACCATTAAAAGTTCATAGTGTCTGTCACAAAGCATTCATACTTAGTTTACGTTCCGCAACACCGCAAGACACAAAAATACGACTTTGTGGTTAGTTCATCACCTCAAACAAACTTCTATAATAAGCTTTTAAGTTCCGAAACCTTTTACCACAAGCTCTAAGCAATCAGATGTTTTAAACATATTTGCAGTCCGTCAAGCGGCGCCGCGAACCAGCGTTTAAAGAAATTCTAGGTGCGTCTTGCGGTCGCGTCTAAATTGCCACTTGCGTTTGCCAATAGCTTTCCAATTAATTATTCGAAGAAACGGTCGAAAAACAATCCAAAAACACCCCTAACATTTAGCAATTAGAAGCGAGAATTGATTGACGTGCAGTGTCGAATCATCAGCAAGTATAGGTCTTTCCCATGACGGTCATCCATGTGTGGCTGTTGTCATCTGCAAAAAGAAAAAGAAGTTCAAGCTTTAATTTGTTACGGGTAAGGTTGTATTTTTATTGTAAAACAGTGAGGTATAAGTCGTTTGGTTGGGTGGTTTCCCGAAAGCAGTAGAGAAGCTCTAGGGCCCTTGTATGGTGTGTAATTAAGGTCTGCTGGTCTGCGCTGGCATTTCATGCTCAGTTGCATGAGAAGTCGAGTAAGGAAACTGTCACTTCTCATTACTAAAAAGTTGCTAAGTGCTTTGTTTGGACACTGCATAGCTGGGCGAGCTGCCTAAAAGTTTAACGAGTGGTTAAAGGTCGCTGTCATTACTCGGTACACTGCTGGAAGCTATCTCTTAAGGCTCACTTAGGTTGTTTTTTTAGGCAAATAGGCATTGTAAAAGCTTATCATGAATTTGAATTAGTAAATTAAATATTAACGTGCTTATATTCCATTTGCTCACCTCGTTTTATAAACAATAAAATAATTTTATCAAAAAATAATCACCTGTCTACAAAGATTTATTACTAATTACTAAATTAAAATAAAGATTATTCTGATGCTAGCTACAACTATCTATAACGATGATTTAAGACACAATAATTAAGACAGCATGCTTCACTATAAAACATGAAAATTACTACAAACAATTTTCTTTTGCTCGTAAAAGTTCACGATCCGAGAAAAAAAGGAACCAACTCGCCAACTGTTGTGTTCCACTCGACTCGCTACGGACTGCTTAAAGTTAATCACTTGTTAACTTGGCGGTGCAACTTACTTCAATCTTATTTTCAAACAGAACTAGCTGTAAACTTATGGAAAGGTTCGCTTTTTTCCAATAAGACCACCCAGTGGTATTAATAGATGATGTGAAAATGCAAGATTAAGACCGGCCCAGTCATTCATTACAATATATTATGATTATGGCGACTTTTATGGTGCTCAGTGCTGTGGTATACTAATTTATGTGGTTTTGGTTTTTTTTATTGACTCTAACGGGTAGTATTTTTCAATATTGTCTCGTTTCGTGCTAAAATGGAGTCGGTAAGTGCTTTTTAACTGTAAAATATGTGGAGTGGTTGAGATAAGCCGGTATGCTGTTTCTTTAACCGTTCTTTAAGAGCTGGGCTAGCAATAAAAGTAATAAAGCCCGTTGCGAACGGCGCGCAGTAGCTTGCTACAATGAATGTTCATCGTGTGACCATAACTTTAAATACTAAAAGAGAGTAAAACCGTTTTTAATGCTCGTTCCTCATTTGAAATGGGCTTGTTTGGAATGACAAAATACCACTGGTTTGAAAGTATAGGTAAAAATTAAGGTTATGATTTGAAATTCGAGATTTCTTTGTTCGTTCTACATTATTCTGTACTTACTCGTACCTTTTCAGTGGCCAAGTAACAACACAACGAATAACTCTTATTTACACAATTTAGATATAACTACAATAGTTAGTGCTATTCCGAGCTCGTTAGTTTCGTAAGCTTTTATATAGAGCAAAATAAATGCCAAATTTGGGATCCATTTGCATGGTCGTTCTCTTTACCTATACATTCATTGGCCAACTAACATTACAAGGGATACTATTAATTAAGTACACAATATACCTACATTACATAACATTACAGTTACTGCCTTTTCGAGCTCGTTAGGTTCTTAAGCTTTTATATATAACTGCTTACAATATTAAAAACGATAGTTTTAATAATAGAAACAGCACAGATTCCCAACCTCAATAGGACATTCAAATCCCCGATCCATCGTCCATTAAGGCCAGTACACAACATCCCAATCGCTAAATAGTGAAGCAATCTGTACCGGGCGGCACTTAGGGGCCGCGCTCAAGACGTAATCCACGGTTATTGAGTGAGCGCCCTGCCGATACAGTGATTGATTTGCGGCCAGGGTTGCCAGATGAGGGAAATTTATTTCAATTACCTACTAATGCATTTTAATGGCTTGCGAGGATAAGGTGCTCACGTATTGGTAACTAAAGGGCGTTTAAACTAAATTTTAGCCTTTCTTTATATGTGTTACTACATTCATGGTGGTCTTCTTAAACACAACCATTAGACACATACACATTCGAGGAAACGACCGATTTCGCAGTTTAACTAAACAGCATTTGGTGACAAACAGAAATCATGCAAACTAAAATTATTATTCTTACAAAACATCGAAGTAGGTATTTACTTAAAAAAACTTTGAAAAAATAAGCCTATTTGAAATTTTAAACATAAAACTATAGATGAGCGGCGGATGGAAAATTGACAATGATGATGATACACAATACTATCATAATATAATATTTATACAATAATATACATATAAATACAGAGTGACTGGTTGAACACTTTAGATATTCTAGGTTATCATAGTACTCATCATTATGAACAACTTTTATTATGGGACTAACCCAGAATTCGCAAAAAAAAAATCAGCTGTTCCATACATTTTGTCGAGTGTCACTGACATTTTTCTATGGAACAGCAGTTTTTTTTTTCGCGAATTCTGGGTTAGTCCCATAATAAAAGTTGTTCATAATGATGAGTACTATGATAACCTAGAATATCTAAAGTGTTCAACCAGTCACTCTGTATAATATTATATTAAAAATATAATATTAGTTTTATTAATTTATATAATAATTTATATAATTTATTAGTATTATTAATTTTAATATTATATTAAAAATATAATATTTATACATACATATAAACGTACTTATTAAATATCCCTACAAAAATATTTTTTATGAAATGTAAACAAAGGTGTAGACAACAAACGTACAAAGACAAGCTCTAGCAACAAAAATGTAGTTGATAAAACGAGCGGTTGCCACCCCTAGGCCGTACTAGTTGTAGGCACTTCAAGTTGTCTAAACGCGGCTCAAGTTAGCCGGCCCATTGAGCGATGGACTTATTTAATCGATTAGTGAAGCCTGACCTTAAGAGGGGTGGTCCCGATAACCATCCCGAATGAATGTTTCACTTTAAAAGGTTTCAACTACATTTTAAAACGTTGTAAAGAAAAGATTACCTGTTCGATTATATTACTTTGTACGAGATCGTTTGTAGAAAAAGTTGATTTCGTGCAACGTCGGTTTTGGATGTCATTTACATACAATTAAGTTTTTTTTTATTATTGTACGCCATAGCATAGGTAGCATAGCAAATTAGCAGACGGGCCGCCTAATGGTAAGCGGTCACTGCTGGTGTTTTGTCTTATCATAATCTTGGTGGCATCGTCAGGTAACCCTGACGATGCTGATGACAGGACAGCATAATGCAAGCTGTTATGGTTGCATTATGCTGTTCTGTCGTTGTGTGAAATTTAATTTATTTATTTATTGCTAGACAAATCTAGGTGAAAGAGTGAAAACTTTAGGAATGACGTCTTAAAGTAGTCAGCAAGACAGAAGATGGTACAACAGAAAAAGGAAATCAAACGTAGAGCTTTCTCTATCGGTTCAACTTTAGTCTTTTACGTCCCACTGCATACACCGACCTACCCTACATCGAGGGTGGCTGAGCCGTTGTCCACCACGCTAGCTCTGTGCGGGTTGGGTTCTCCATCGGTTATCCACCACGCTAGCTCAGTGCGGGTTGGGTTCTCCATCGGTTATCCACCACGCTAGCTCAGTGCGGGTTGGGATCTCCATCGGTTATCCACCACGCTAGCTCTGTGCGGGTTGGGTTCTCCATCGGTTATCCACCACGCTAGCTCAGTGCGGGTTGGGATCTCCATCGGTTTTCCACCACGCTAGCTCAGTGCGGGTTGAGTTCTCCATCGGTTATCCACCACGCTAGCTCAGTGCGGGTTGGGTTCTCCATCGGTTATCCACCACGCTAGCTCAGTGCGGGTTGGGTTCTCCATCGGTTATCCACCACGCTAGCTCAGTGCGGGTTGGGTTCTCCATCGGTTAACGAAATGGAATCTTCTGGCTATTGCTCCGTCGTCATAATTATGAATATTGTATGAAACGACAAAACACTGATTCATCGCCAATGAGGGTTAAAACAAATAAAAACTGTCGCCCGGTGTGGCAAATGGATAGTGAAACCCGACACTGCTCAGAGGTTCTCTCATTACTGTGTGGGACCAAGGCCTTGGACAGTGGAAGGCAGTCATTCGGCTTCCTCTAAACCACTAAACTAAAAAAATCTGAGAACTTGGATGCGAGAGAATTTAAGTCATTTATAACAAAAATTTATAAGTAAGTATCTTCTGTAAACGTGTTTTGCCCAGTTTAGAAACTAATTTATGCCCGTAATTACATTGGCGTGTTTTATTGAATTTCATGATTTGTTTTGATGGACGCATGGTCTGGAATAAAATGGGAGAACTTTTGCCCCGGATTGGCTTAGAATTTAAATTTGCCTTTAAATTTTAATAATTGAATCGCTTTAGTAGTATCTTATGTAGTACATACTAGATAAACATTTCCATTAGAAAGTACGTATGGGTGTACAAGTCGTGGGTAGTCGACCTAAAACTCCTGACGCGTATTGTCGATAGATTACGGGGAAACGAGTTTTGACACAGTTAATATTTTTTTTCTTTTTGTCCGGCGCTTTTAAATTTAGCCCAAAATGGAAGATGTCTTTTGTGACACAATTAAAAAATTGGTTGCCTGTAAAGTCGGTATACGGGCGAAAGTTTTACGTGACAACGACTTTTTATGTCTGTCTCTCTCGCTCTTAGGCGGGCTAACCATGCCCGAGTGGAAGGGACGCGTGCCTCTCACTCGCTCTCATTGTGAGCGCATAACGTGAGCGGAGCGTAACGCAGTTTCTTGAAGTGTCACCCGGCAAACCAATTTATAAGACGTTGTCACGTCAAAAAATAATTATTATACTTTTTTTTTGCCTGTTATTGTCAAGCCTGTTCTGTAGTGGTTCTTTTTCAGAACAAAGTGGTCGAGACCATTTTAAAACTTTGACGTCCATAAGTGTACTCGTATCTTCGATATCCAATTGAAAAAAAAAATGACTTTGACTTTGATTATCATAAAGCACTAGATTAGCTTCTCACCTCAGTATTCTTTCAACTTTTAAAATGCTACGTTAAATGGGCAAGTTTACGTTCTGTATTTTTCAATACTGTCTGCGTTAAAGTTGGTAGGCTTTAAGTTACATAGTTGTGGTGTTCTTTTTGGCTTATTAAAGATTATTTAGAACAATTTGAAGATAACCAATTAGGACTGCGGTAAAGGTTTTAAGTCGGTAGTTAATTGGTGAGTTTCTTGTACTTTTATGTGATAGGATGAGTTCGTTCTGTCCTGTTCATCCAAAAGTTGCCTGGAAGAAATTTTCGCTTAATCGCTGCTGAATGATATTTTATTGTTTAATATTTTCTATATGTTTGTTTTACTTTGTATTTTTGGAGTGCAATAAAGATGTATTGTATTTTATTGTATTGTATTGTTGCTTATCTGAAAGTAAGCGTCACTCTATTACGCTTATCTATACAGGGTGATCGTGATAGGATATACTAAGCAAAGATGGAATCATAATACTTAACATTGTCAAAGTTGTTCATAATGCTAGGTATTAACTTCTACTTCAATTCAATTTCAAAGATCTTTATTAGCTTATAATAATTAAACTAGTACAAATGCCAGTGTTTAAACAAATCCTTAGCAGTACGTAGACAGTTGGTTATTTAGTCCGTTTTTCAAGTAGGTATTTACTCGTATAAAACATAGGAAAAATTTATACACACAATAATAAACATAAACATTATGTACTTAATTCTAATGAAAACCTAACATTGCAATCAATACATTATGTAAGCGTTAACAAAGATTAGCATTACATTTAATAAAGTGATTTCGTTAATTTTTTTATTACAATATGGCCTAAAAAAAAGCGGTAGGAAAACAAAATAAAACTACGATCCAAGCGGCAGTCCGCAAAAAGCAACAGGAACGTAAACAATGTAGCTACACTCACACAAGTGCGCGCGACACGCCCCCGCGTGCCGCGCGCGCCACCCTCACCCGATACAGGCTTGTAATACGGGTGCAAGTAGCGCGCGCGCCACGGGCAGCGGCCGCGCACACTCGCAATAGTGACACGACCTATTCATCGCAGTTTAGAAATAGGTGATGCGGTAATTTGTATCGATTGTAGTTATCGATATATTTTATACTTTTGCTGCGTGTTTTACATAAATTTTTAATTAAACTATTTTTGTTAAGAGGGTTTTTATGAAGGTAAAATTTTTCAGATAACTTGTAAATATACACATCAATTTTTGGCAATCCTACTTTGAGGTGTAGTTTATGGAGATTTGTGCGAAAAGGGGTTTTGAGGGCATACTTGAGCGCCTTATTTTGAAGAACTTGAAGCTTTTTAAGGTTTGTTTGGCAGGTACTACTCCATACTGGACAGGCATACGTGATACATGGTCGCACCAGAGTGCGATATACTCGAAGCTTGGTGTGGCCACTGAGGCACGATCGTCTATTTAGGATGGGATTTAGTGCACTTAAGGACTTGGTACCTTTAAGACAGAGCTTCAGGATATTTTCCGACCAGTTGAGCTTAGTGTCTAGTATTGTTCCCAAGTACTTTACTGAGCGACTCCAGGGTATACTAAAGCCATCAACTTTTAAAGTTCGTGATGGTGGCAGTCGTTTTCTGGTAAACATGATGGCCTCAGTTTTGGAGGAATTGATTTTTAATTTCCATTTGTGGAAGTAGTCCAACAAACGGTCAAGAGAAAATTGCAAGCGGCCAATGATCAGATCAATGTCAGAGGAAGATGAAAACGATGCCGTATCGTCAGCAAAACAGGCTATGTTGGTTCGGGGTTGGACCGGTATATCGTTCAAGTATAACAAGAATAAATATGGTCCCAATATCGATCCTTGTGGGACACCAGCAGGCACAGACTTGGGCTGAGATATAAACTTGGCGACGTGAACGCTAAATGTACGATTTGTCAGGTATGACTTGATCATTTTTACCATCGGGGTGGGTAAACCTATTGTGATGAGCTTGTGCAAGAGACCCTTGTGCCAGACCGTGTCGAACGCTTTCTCAATATCTAATAGGAACATTCCTGTAGAATTCTTAAGATTGAGGTTGTGCGACACGGTTTCAGCAACTCTGGCTAGCTGTTGGATGGTAGAGTGGCCTTGCCGAAAGCCAAATTGTTCATCTATTAGGAGATGGTCAGATACTTGCTGTAAGCGTCGGTAAATAATTTTTTCAAACAGTTTACCAAGGCAAGGTAACAGGCTTATAGGACGGTAGCTAAAGGGATCTGCAGGGTCTTTGCCGGGCTTGTGGATAGCTATTACTTTAGCCAATTTCCAACAGGATGGGAAGTAAGAGAGAGTGAGGCAAGCATTAAATATTTTTGTTAGTAGGACAACACATTTTACGGGCATGTTTTTGATGAGGGTATTAGAGATCTCATCAGGGCCAGGGGCCTTGCGAGGTTTTAGCTTGGAGATAAGTCTCTTAATCTCACCAGGGTGAACCGACAGTGTGCACTCACTGGAGCTGCCATGATCTACTAGAAGGTCTACTGATCGCTCAACCGATGATTGCTCGTCGCTGGGCCACTCGTGGGTTAGCATCATGTTACTTACAAATGCTTCAGCTAAAGCGTCGGTTTGGGATTGCTGGTTATTGGTAAGCGAACCATCTGCAGATTTAAGAGCAGGGATAGTCACTGAGGTTGATCTCAAGGATTTGACTAAGCGCCAGAGGTCATTACTGGGGTTGTCAACCCTATTAAGTTTGATATTCCATGTTTTATCATTATACAGTTTTATAGCATGGGAAATTTTAGACTTAAGCTGTTTGATTTTATTATTTAATATTTTACGTAGAGATAAGTCAGTTTCGTTAGCAGCATATCTACGTAGACGGTTTTTGTTATTAATCATGCGTTTAATGCGTCGTGGCAGAGAGGAAGAGTTCCATGGCTGCAGAGTAGTTAGTGGCACACATAGGTCTCTGGATTGTAGTAGCGAGCGTTGTAATTGTGTGATCGCAGATTCGATATCTTCAGGGGAAGCATAAACTTGAGAAGTGAGTATAATGTTATGGTTGAGGAGATTACGGTATTTGGTCCAGTCGGCTTTCGCAAAGTTAAGTTTCTGGATTGGAGTTCGCTTGAACTTGGTGTCAAATTTGACAAATACTGGCAAATGGTTCGAAGACAAGGCCGAGATGGTTACTATCTCACTAGGAGGATAGAGATTTTTACTCAATAGTATGTCGGGGATAGATGGGCTAAATTGTGCGCAATAATGGACTAATGTACTGTCACGAGGAGCATGAATAATATACTCGTTTAGGAGCATATGCTCATACAGCTTTTTGCCATGTAAATTACCAGGGCCCGGCGACCATAAAGGGTGTTTAGAGTTGAAGTCACCCATCACAAGTACCTTGGAGCTAGCCATCATAATACACCCTATGTCACTAGTGATTATTGGGAGATTAGGGGACTGATAAACAGAAAAGATTGAAATGTTGTCATTGATTAAAGTCAGGGAGATGCCTATGGCTTCTAAGTGTTGAGTCGAAGGCACTGGAAGTAGGTTATGTGCTAGGTCTGAACGAACTAGTAGGGCTACGCCCTGGCCGGCACCGTTACGATGCCTGTCCGAGCGGTAGCAAACAAAGCCAGGAATGTTTATAGAAAGACGGTTAGTTAGCCTAGTCTCACAGAGGGCTATTATATCTACATTTAGTTTACTCACTGCAAGTTCTGCTAGTTCCTGTTGCTTTTTGTAGACGCCGTCAGCGTTCCAGTATAGTAGACGTAGCTCAGGGGAACTACACATAATGGCCTAGGTGAGTTACTATTAATATCACTTTGTCCATGAATGTGTTGCATTTGGTAAACTCTTGCTTGATGGATTTGATGGTAGCAAGAATCTCCAGCATTTCCACGGTTTCGAAGTCTTGGGGAGTCTTTTCAGATGTTGCACCAGGATACAGTGTGGGCTGGGCATATTTCATGTTTGTAGGTATTTTCGATGGCTGAGATGGTTTGGCTGGCCGCTTCATTGGTTTGACCATGGGGCTTGGTAACTCATCGGTTTGTGATTTAGATGCAAGTTTTTTGTTCTTGCTTGTGATATTTGCCCAGGTTTGGAGCGCACTCGGCTGGGCGCGTACTGCTTCGTGAGCGATTGCTTTACGTGTTTTTTCACGCCTGGACTCAATTCGGTTGATGTATTTGAGCCGTTCTTCACATTGAGCGAAGTTGGCGGGATGGTCTTGCAGGCAGTTGCAGCAACGTGCAGGTGTCTCTCTGTCCTTCTTTGTACATTCCCATGTAGGATGATCCTGAGCGCACTTTACGCATCGGGGCTGACGGTTGCAGTTACGGGAGGCATGACCGAAACCTTGACACCTAAAGCACTGGGTGCCAGGTTTTTTTGTTGGTTTGAAGCGCTCAACTACGACGACACAATTGGACAGATACTTTATCTGTTTGAATTGTGTCATGTTGGTTCCGCATGGTAGCTGGACTAGGACTGGTGGACACTCGGATGGATACAGGGTTTTAATTTCGGACGTTGTGGCTCCGGAGAAACCCAGGGTGGATAATTCTTCGGGAATGTTGGCATGAACGAATTTTGGCAACCCTTTGATGACGGCCTTAGGGTGCTTTTCGTCTTTTCTTGTGAAGGTATGAAAAACCACATTTTCCTTCAGGAGGCCGTCTTTCAAGTCCTGGTGATTATTAGCAGTGTAACACTGCACTTTTATAATTTTGCGACTTCTATGCTGCACGTGAAAATCCTTGACGTATTTTCCCAGAGTATCTCTGATTGTTTGGTGGGTCCATTCCCCAACCAGCTCGATTACTATTGGAGGGGTGTTATTAACCGCCTTTTTCCTAGCTGCATTTTGGAATAGATTTGACGTAGCCTCATCAACCGGAAGGGCACTGAATCTGTTGCTAACTGGCGTACGTATATCCTTGGCTGCATCCTTGGGGTTTGCACTAAACTTTTTTGGTTGCTTCCATTTATCTGGGGGCGTAGTATCTTCTCTTGGTCTTTTACCGGCCAAACTGGTGTTGGAATCCGATCTAGTAAGATATTTTTCCATGTTGGGCTAAGGTATCAACTATCGATAACTTGTCGATAGCACCTTAGCCATCTCTAGTAAGATTCGACCGAGACAAAAAGACGGAGTGCTAGTTGTATGCGTGCGGTCGCCAGGGGTTGCGAACACTGACTGATTAACTTCTACTAGGTACTATCAAGCCAACCAAAATTCGCAAAAAATAAACAGCTGCTCCTTTTAAAACCTTACTTGATCTTAGACCAAATGTATGGAGCAGCTGTTTTCATCTTTTTTTTATACAACAGACTAGGCATGCTTTTAACCACTGACTCGCCCGATGAGAAGCTTGTTTGCTGGGTTGGCTTCATAGTAAAAGTTGTTTACAATGATTAGTAATAATACCCCCTTCCGCCTTAGTACACCCTTTCTTGATAACCCTCTTTAGATAAAAGTGAAAAATCACAACACTCATTCATACACTCACTGACTAAACGCTAATTTTCGAAAACAATCAGACCTACAAAACTGAAACATGGCAGGTTTAAAGGTAGGACACGTTGGCGTCGGCTAAGAATAGGCGACAGGGATTAATTAAGGAATTTAAGGAGGTCTACGAGGACTACGGGTGAAACCTTGAGGCGCAACTAGTATAATACAGTGATCAGTAAATAATAGTCATTGGGTAACATTTTGGTTAGCAAAGAATATGGTTTTTGTCAGTATTTTTTTTCGATTTCTTCCAGACAGTTCATAAAATCAGTAGAACAGTATTTCGTTAAAGAAGAAAGATTTCTAACCTATTATTAAATTAAGAGAGCTATAATAGAGCTCTCTTAATTACAGATTCTTAGTTTAGAGATTCTCCCATAAATTTGCAGAAGGTCCAATTAAACTTTTAGCGAAACACCCGAATTAACTTCGCTGGTTACAACACGCCTACCTATTTCCGTCCGAGTACTAAATCCACAGATACCACAGTGTATGTAACACTCAGTATGTGGCACCCAAATTTTTGGCGCCACAGCTTAGACAATAGTAGCTATAATGCCATAGGGCATGATTGAAAAGCGAAAGGTGAGACCCAACGCACAGGGGGATTGGGTTACATTGGACAACAGTATATGCGCGATGAGCAGACTAAACAGATATCATTTTTTTACTACATCGCATCATTATTCTGTACAGGGAAGATGGGTCGTCTAGAAATAAACAATAAACAATAATAGTGAATAGTAAATAATAGTGACCTGATTGATAAAACTGTGACCCCGCGACCCCTATATCTCTTCCTAACCTCCTCTCGCCCAATTTTGGCGTATTCAAACCTGTAACCTGTGCCTACTTAACCCTAAAAATTTTATTTGTGTGAACTACTCGGGGGTCATCTACTAATTACTTCAGATGGTTAGAGGCTCCTCCTATTAATTGGGATATTTTTTTAATCATTTAATTAAATTAATTTATACGAGCTTATTCCATCATCTGACTTCCGCCACAGGTCATCGTGGCAGACATTCTATCATTATGCCGTCAGCTTTAATAAAGCCCGCACGAAGCGCTTTCAAAACTCCAACCAAAATGTCATTTATTTATTTATTTATGAAGATCAGATTAACCGTGCCAGAGTTACCATAACATACACAAAACATACCGTGACGCCTTTCCCCCGAGAGGGCTGGCTGTGGTGTAATCCAACACCCACACTTCGCCGGACGATATTCAGTCTCAAATGTGACAGGGCGTGAGTCTGTCGCTATACACCGGGCTCCAGTCATATAGCAGATGACATACATTAAACATTTATCAAACAAATCATATATTTTTTTGCAATAATATTCATTTCAATAATGGTAATTTTTGCTCAATTTGAAGTGTTAAAACCGAACTATTACGAGGTATCTGCCCGTTCTCCATGTACTGCTTAATCGGAGATAATCCTGTGCAGGTCGGGCGGGCGAGCTTGCACGCCGCCGGCCGACGATAATCGATTTTATGTCCGATTCAATTAGCCTACAACAGCAGCCTGGACGGCGCTCTCTGCTGAATACAGCCTTTCAAAGGGGCACGTTTTTACTAGGCTTCGATATGGATTAAAAACGTATTTTTGGAAAAGTTCACATAGTTCGGCAAAATGCATGTGAAACATAGAACCCGTTAATTGCCTTTGTCTCATTTTCTCTCTCTTCCTGGCTGTGTATTTCTTAAGGAATGAGTGTACACATCAAAGTCGGCTCACCGACACAGCCCGCCGACATGACGTGGCGGTTTGGTATCTATTGAAATTTGGCCGACGACGTCGAAGGCCGACTTCAAGAATCCTAGCCGCTGACATCGTATCGGCAGCTATCGGCGATTTCGGTGGGTTGACTTCTTTATTATAGTGAGGTCTATTTTTTCTACTTCGCTCTATCCTTGACATCGTTTTCTCAAAACGTTTTCACCCGCGGCCCTACAGGAGTCGTTAATTTTTTCGGGATGAAAGGGGATGAAAGGTGATGAATTCGGAATGATATGTGGTCTTTCTGTACCCCTGACAACGTGCATGCAAAATTTCATGATGGTCGGTTGAGTATTTGAGTAGCTAGTGTGAGAGAGCGTGAAAGCGTAAAAAAATAACTTTCGCTTCTTAATTTAGCTAGGATTAGGATTATTGCCAGTTGCGCAATTGTAATTGTATTTAAAACCATACTCTATTCCCGCCCACGCTACGCCTTGACTCAACGGTACAACGGTGACAGCTGTATGGAGTTTGAAAATTGAAACACCCATGCATTCTTACATACGTCCAAAAAACATGACCCTCTTTTGGACAGCCGCCTAATAGAACAAGACTGCATCGCTGCCATTTCAATGCAGTTGGTCAGTAGAATATTGAGCCCGTTATATTGAGTTCAGTGTCTAAAGAACTTTGCATTTTGAACGCGGCGAGTGCAACGAGAGCCGGCGACCTCGGACTCGGATGCGAACAATTATAGTATCAGCAAAAACTGGACGCATAGGTGTTTATGGTCACACGCGGGCGGCTGGCGTCGAGGCATGTAGCTAGGTGTATAGAGCCTTATCCTTTCCATGAGTTTTGATAGTTACGCAAACTTTTTTCGTTTTCGTTTGGCTGATAGAAAACGAAAACAAATAAAGTCATACAATAAAGACATACAATAACACATTCTAATAAAGTGCTCCCGGCGGAAAGCTAAGTAACTAAGCTAATTGTATGGAGCTAAACGAAAAAGTAAAGTAATGGCAAGGGTGCCTACCTTGAACAGTACATAGCTAAATCTAGCTAAAAATATACCTGTGTTGCTGTGTATTAGACAAGAACATCAATTCTGTTAGCCAGTTAGATTTAGAAATTTAGCGTTCGGAATAGGACCCATTTCGCCTACAATATTATTTCACGGGGCTTTGGTGACAATATTGAACATAGTAGTTGTCCATACATTTTCTGTGGTGTTGCTAGTGCAGTGCAATGTCTGTGGAAATAGTTGTGTCAACTTTTTATACAGGGTGATTTCGAATGAAATTTCGGAGGGAGCGGGTTCAAACCCAGCCGACGACGTTCATTGTGTGAACATATGTGCGTATTGTATGTCATCTGCTACATGACTGGAGCCCGGTGTATGGCGACAGGCTCGCCCCTTGTCACATTTGAGACTGAATATCGTCCGGCGAAGTGTGGGTGTTGTATTACACTTCTGCCAGCCCCTCGGGGGAAAGGCGTGACGATATGTTATGTTATGTTATGGTTTTCAATGCATTGACATTTCAATTTTTGAATTCATTACAATGAAATCTGGAAGCATGCCAATAAATTCAAAATCAGACTGTGTTTGGTCATTAACAAAATGAATATACCAAAACAACAGATACAAAAAATACTTTACAGTTGATTGAATCAGGCGCTATTTTGTGGAAGTTCATCTTCAAAACTGTTTCTCTAACAAATCTCAAGTGTATTTCCCACACTACACTACACTAGAACTGTGTTAAAGTAACAGTTAAAATAAATACTTACTTCGTTACTTTTGCATTTGAGATGTAAATAGGTATAATGAGATTCTGTAATGGAATGCATAAGACAAGTGGCCTTTGAAAGTGATAAAAGCAAGTTTACTCTTTTCAAAAGTGGCAGGAATTCTTAGCGTCCAAGTAAAAAATTGAAATGTCTTCACAGCACCAGCACGGCGCGTTTACAAAGACTCGCGAATTTGTCAAATTAACGAGTTTTCGCGAATGCTTCGCAAAAAACGCGGCGAAGATCCGACGCTGCGTGTTTCATTGCATACTTCCGAAAAACTGTGCTGGGGTGCAGTACCGGATTAGCCACGTAGCAAGAGGCAGAAAATTCTGCGGACCCCTAAACTTTGGGGGCCCGCGCGAAAACTTAAGTACTTAAACAGAGTCCTACACTTAGCACTTAATGATTATTCTGAAAGTAGACCTATGGCGCCAATCTACCACCATAATTCGCCATCGGGCGGCTCGTTAACTTGGTTTCCACCCATGGCACGAAGAACAAAGTAAATGAAAAAAAAGCATTAAACAACACCGTAATACTTTCATGAAAAATGGAGATTTTTGGCGGGAACTCAAAGGCCCCTTGTTCACATTAGCTACGGGCCCCACGCTACCTTCATCCAGCACTGCTCAGGTGTAATTTTCGCACGATTTTGGTTAAGTTTCGTCACTTGGTCGTTAATTAAACATTTTTTGTTTAGTTGGTACCAACTTTAAATCACTGAGACCGCGATTTTTAGTGTTAACTTTACTGGGATAAAAAGTAGAGCATTATGTTAATACAAAGTATACTTAGTGGACAAACTTGCGAAAGCAGCTATTAATGGAGAAATATTTAGTTGCTTTCCCAATTACAGTGATTTAATTCCGTATATAAAAAGATGGCTTTTGAAAGTTGGTCCGAATACGAAAGATCATTGACAAAAGGTATCTGGTATAAAACCATTCAACCTTCACTTCTCCGTTCTCCATGGTTCCTGAGGGCTGACATGGGAAGAAACGACATTGTTACAGCAGCACGGCTACGTTCTGGGCATGTTCCACTAAACAAGTTTGCTTTTATGATGAGAAAGGTTGAGTCTTCTTCTTGTGACCGATGTGGCTCGATAGAAGATGTCTATCACGTTTTGATGGAATGTGACTGGAACGAAGCACAGCGGCGTCAACTTTTTAACAGAAAGCACGACTTCTGGCAAGTGGGAGGTTGTAACAGTGTATTAGCCGAACCCGATTCACAGGATGCCAGAGGACTTTACGACATATATCGTGTAGCTGTTAAAGAGAGGAGTCAGCTGAATTAATGTTATTTCATTGTACCTTTCATCAACTGATTTTGTGTAAGTTGACCATGTTGTAGTGTATAAGGGTGTCATTTTATTAAAACCCTGAATAAATAAATAAAAGAAAAAAAAAGTATACTTGTGTTACCTCCATTCCAAACCTCAGTCACATCTGTTGTGCTGTTTCAGATTGAAGAAGTATAAATTGTTATATGACTTATTATTTAAACGATGGACATTATTCTAGGATATCACTGTACTCAACACAATGAGTATGACCAACTTTTATTAAAGAACCAACACTGAAATCGTAAAAACAAAGTCAGCTGTTCCAAACATTTCGTCGAGGTTGTATGATAGAATGATCATTTTCTCTATGAAGCCGCGAAAAAAACTCTGATAGGTTTTTTTTTGCGACTTCATTGTTAATTTAGCTCTATAACTATTTCGAGGCTGCGTCAACGTTTATTAGTGAGGGGTATAATGTTTAAACGATAAATAATAAACGCACCACAAAGTTCTAAGAAAATTGCAGGCTCGAGTACACCGCGACTTCAGTTCCTAGTACTCCGGCAGCCTAACCACCTTAATAGCTTTTTAAACCATTTTAAATGAGTTTTTCGAAAAAATCAAAACTCAAATTATGTCTGGAACTAAGGATTCATCTAAAATCGATTACTTGCTGCAAATGGCGGTTTAACAGCCCACTTTTAAGTTTTACTTGTAACTCTTAATGAATGGAAGACAAAGTGTTTATCCGACTGCCCAAAAGGGAGTGATGTCCTTCAGCAGGCGTAACAACGTTTCAACAAAATTATAATATTATTTATAGTACAATCTTTACATAATATACATACATAGATATTGTCACGCCTTTAGGCTGGCAGAGGTGTACAACACCCACACTTCACAGGACGATATTCAGACCCAAATGTGACAGGGGGCGAGCCTGTCGCCATACTCCGGGCTCCAGTATGTAGCAGATGACATTAATCACATATTTTCAAACAATGAACAAATTGGTGCGTGGGTCCGAGCCCGCTCCCTCTGGCTTGAGAAGTGGGCCTTCTCCGACTAGGCTATCTTCGGTATTTATAGTATAACATGATGACGATGGATCCCGGGACGCTGGACCTTGTGTTTTTAGATCACGGTGGAGACAAACCCCTTTTGTTCAAGTTCCTCCATCAAATTAAGAAAAACTGGTGAAGTACGAATGGGTTCCGTACCATCCTAACTATCCAGACTAATATTATAAATGCGAAAGTGAGTTGAGTGAGTGGTTTGTTTGTGTATTTTAGTAAATGTAACGCTTTCACGGACTTAACTACTCAACCGATCGTCTTGAAATTTTCCATAGTTGTCTGGAGTATAGAAATGGACATAGGGTACTTCCCGAAAAAAAAAAAAAACTGTTCCTGTAGGACTTTAGGTGACACCGCGGGGCGCAGCTTGTTATCTATTAAGACGGCAAAAAAATCATGTTTGATGTATGGGAGCCCCTCTATACGTATTTTATTCTGTTTTTTAGTAGGTATTTGTTATTATAGCGGCAAAAGAAATACATCATTTGTAAAAATTTCAACTGTCGTAACTATCACGGTTCATGAGATGCAGCCTGGTGACAAACGGATAGACAGACAGACGGATGGACAGCAGATTCTTAGTAACAGGGTCCCGTTTTACCCCTTAGTTACTGAACCCTAAAAACCAAACGACATTATAAACAGTGATATTTATTTACATGCACTTTTTTTTCATTCACACTCATTGATATTATCTGCGCGCAAAAGAGATAGCGACGACCATTTAAGATTCCGGCGACCTAACTAACTTCGACCTATGCGACCTAGACTAACTTCGCATTGGCTTAAGGTATTCTCTAGCCATTTCGTCTAGAAGAAGAAGACGAGTGCAGAGAGCGAGTAATGATACTGACGAGCCTCTAAACTTACCTACAAAGTGACAAAGTGCAATTTCAATTTTTTTTATGACTTTTGCACTCCTGTAATCATTCTTAAATAATTAAGAATTTCCCTTGTATTATGGATTCATTTAACAGCTAATGATGTAGACAACCTCCCTATGTAAAGGAATTTTTGATTTGCTTCGTCTACCTATTGAATAAATCAGTCAAAAGTGACCCTTTAAAATGTGGATATTTTTCATAGCTCTATTTTCGCTTGAGAAGGTTTTTAAAAAAAACAAGAACATAGGGGTGGAGATATTGTTAATTTAATTGTAAATGCTAAATTTCATCATAATCTGTCAAATGGTTTTCAAGAAATTTAAGTAGCGCGTTTGTATGTAAATTTCAGAGCGTCGCGGCCCTCTTAAGCATAACCAGTAATGAATGCCTGTAAAAAGCAGATCACTCTTATTAAATTAGCCATCGTACATTTATAGATAGTATCGACCCTCGCCATTAGATCTTGTGAACTTTTTTATTTAATTTTATTCCAATTAACAGGTATTCGTTAATTGACGATGTTCTAGTTATTGTATCCATAAATGTGTATGGTTGTGATGGTACTTTGTCGTTGTAAGGAAATAGAGTATGTTTAGGCGATAAGGTCGCCCTTGTACTGCCGAAAAATGTATTTTAGTTTTTAAGTTTTTCATGTAGTTTTTGGTGTGCAATAAAGATGTATTGTATTGTATTGTATGAAAGTGCTGTTAGTAAAAAAATGGGTACCTGTTAAATCGTCTTTCAAAAACGAAGCTTTCCAAATAAATGTATGCAAAAGAAACTTATGAGCTGTTTTTTATTTTCACGTTCCTTTTATTCTAAGTAAAGTTTTATTGTAAATAAAGACTACTTACTGGCTTCTTATTCTATTCTATTCTGAATCCAATCTAATCTTATTTTTATCCTATTCTATTCTGAGAGTTAATAAGACAATTCACGGCTCTAAGGCCTCCTGCGTATGGTAAATAAGATAAACAACCGAAATCTCACACAAAATTTCACGTGTCTTCCAAGTAACGAAAGAGCTCAGTTGTACATAATTATGGCGTATCTAGCAAAGGGTATATATGTAGTCATATTTCTAAATAGTGCTATGACTGAAAAGTTCGTCCGCTAATGACGAGAAACTTTAGGAGTTATCAATAAATTCTGAAATCAGATTGCTCTATAGCATAGCTAGTTATCAATCAAATCTCCGAGACTTGGTAAGAGTTTTATTTCAAAGAGCCAGGTACAATGTTTACTTTGACAAGGTACAGTAGTGCCACCTGGCGGTGGCTGGTAAAAACATCAACGGTATCATGGGACACTAATGAACGACAATTAACGAATAATTAAATGTGGCTTTTAATGTACGATTTCGTTGGTTATTCATAAATCGATTCTTGGTACAAAAACCTGTCTTTGACTTGTTGGTTAGTAACTATAAGCTGAGTGGCTAGACCTGGTGTCAGTTTTTAGGGTGGCTGGTGGGCTTTGACGTGACTTAGCGTTTGTAATGTAACAAAATGCCACTTGCGGTCACCCAAGGGAAATATTCGGGGAAGATAGCGGGCAGATGCAAGCATATTGTTGACTAAATAAATACTTAGTGGCTCTCTGAGCCAAAGTCCTTGCGGCCGGCGTTTGTCCTCCTCTGCAGGACTACAGAGAACCTTTCTTTTTTTTAATGACTATGCTGTTGGTCACTGAGGCTTCTACTGCGTACCGGGCATTAGGCAAGCGCAGTTGGCGCAGGGCCTGATCTACAGATAATCGGTTGAGAAATGCGATCTGTAGAGGAAGACAGCTAGACAGACGCCGGAAATACGGAAGAAATTTTGCCGAAGCAAAAATTTTAACGAACGCTCGGTTGACAAAAAAATCTACCTATAATTTGTAATATAATAATATTATATCAATAAAACATTTTAAGCAAGCATGAGAACGTATCCATTAGTAAACGTACGTAACAAGTATGGACATAATTCGTGTCGGTGCAATTTGCAGGGGTCATCAACATTGTAATGGATTAGTTCAATTCGCTTCGGGGAATCTTATCAGGGGCGCACATTAGGGACTGTTCGTTTACGTAAGAGGAAGATGGTTTGGGGAAAAGTCTTACTTTATCTTACTCTGTATCTTCATACAAAATACTGTTTTGACATTTATGATCTGTTATTTAACTGTGATGTGTAACTAGTTGAGTTATCAAATAATTCTTATTTCAAAATCATCTATCAAAATTCATCACTATTCAAAATCATCCTCATGGGTAACAGGGTCAATGAGAGAATGCAAAATTAAAAATGTAGGCAAAATTGCATTATGTAAAAATTTATAAAAATGTGCTAATAATAAATAATAAATAATAATAAATTCGGGGCACTTCCACACACGGTCGCCTGACCCCAAACTAAGCAAAGCTTGTACTATGGCTGCCAGAGACTGATATTGAGATCTGTGTTGTTGAAATATGTTGCCAAAATACGAATTTCTTAATTAGATTAAAGGTCTGCGACTTGGACGGTCGTTGATGTAGAACAAACTGGGACCTACAGGCTAACGTTACCTACATATTCAACAAGTAACATTATTAAAACAAAAACAAACATTTACATACATCAACAACATTTACATACAACATTTTTAGCCGGTTTGGCTGCAAAATGTTGTACTCTATGTCATTTCTATTTTCATTTATATTTTGGTATTTTAAGTACTAGAATGTATTATATTAATATGATGTACTTTTATGTAAGTTTTATGTAAATAGTTTATGTAGGTGTATAGGTATAATACTCGATGTTTTGTTGTTTCTTTGTATCAATCTTATGTTTATTTTAGTTATTTTTGCACACCCTGTCCCATACTCATTTGTCGTATCCTCTCCATCCTAAGGTTGCCTGGAAGAGATCGCTTTTAGTGATAAGGCCGCCAGTTGTTACACTATTTAATAAGTTTTATCATTATTTTTCTCTTGTTGTTTTGTTATCTGTGGTGTGAACAATAAAGAGTTTATCTATCTATCTATCTATCATTTCCACTATCAAGACTATTCAAATGACACCTCACATGTCGAAATCCATCAAGCTGATTAGGCTCATTCCAAAGAAACCTCATACATACATACATATGTAGTTATGTAACTACACTGACTAACTTACACACACATAAACGTACATTCACTCAAAAAACATAACCCTCCTACTTGCGCAGTCGGAAAAAAAAACTAAACTTAAGATTTTTTTCTGCAATCCATCGGTCAGTCAGTAGTCAGTGTGTGCCAGTCCTAACAATTAATCCGGGCTGGTGGCATAATTAGCGAGGCGAGTGACATGAACCCGGCGCCGGCGCAATTGACGCTTCATCCGACCTTCTGCCGCGCGCTTGTCTCGGTACCAGCAAGGGACTGACTGCTGGATCACATTATTGTGACTAATTCAATTTGTCATGCAAAGGAATGTGTTTTTGAAAGCTTAAATAGAAAACAGAAATTAGTATTTATTGATAAGTCCAATAGTTACACGTTACAGTTCGATTAATTATCATATACACACAATTCACAGTTTATATATCGTCCTCCTTGATGAACACCTATTCTTCTTCGGAGCTATATTAATATAGGATATGGTATAGGAGGACGATATATAAAAGGTGTGATTCTGAGCTCCGCTGCACGCAACAGTGCTGCCGCATTTTTGCTGCGTAGCTCGGAATGTAATCTTATACTGACTGCCTCGGTGGCTCAGTTGGTAGTGAACCTGCCTTCTGAGCGTGGGGGCGTGGGTTCGATTCCTACGTAGGGCAAACATTCATGTGATGAACATTAGTGTTTGTTCTAAGTCTGGGTGTTAAGACCTATTTAAGTAAATTTTTAAAAATATCTAAGTATGTATGTATCTCTGGCAGCCATAGTACAAGCTTTGCTTAGTTTGGGGTCAGACGACCGTGTGTGAAAGTGACCCGAATTTATTATTTATTATATAAACTTATAGAGACTATACGGAGACCTGTACTGCTGCAGCAGAACTGCTGCGTGCAGCTGAGTTCGGAATCATACCTTTATAAACACGGAAACGTTAATGTCATCTGCTACATAACTGGAACCCGGTGTGTGGCGACAGGCTCGCCCCCTGTCATATTTGGGACTGAATATTGTCCGGCTAAGTGTGGGTGTCTGCCAAACCCTTCAGAAGAAAGGCGTGACGATATATAAGAGTGTATGACCACGGGCGTGCTTTTGGTTTGCATGAAAAATACTTCTACGAAAACTAAAGCGGCCATTATACCATCCAAATTTTCACCTCTATCACTTTTATCACTGAAGATCGTCCGCCGACGTGTGGGTGTTTTATTACACCTCTGCCATCCCTTCAGGAAAAGGCATGACGATAAGTACCTACGTATGTTTTACCAAAATATGTTCTGAATATTTTTAGTCTGAACTTATAAATATGTGCTGTTGCATCCTATTAAAACAGTAGAAACAACTCTGTTAGTGATTTAAAAAAAAATCTTAGTATCGGTGTTTCAGTACTTTACTTTTCAAAAGTAATTTAAGTGGAGTCTATTCTCAAGTCGAGGATTCAAGCATACGGGAGTCAGTATCTCTACTTAAGTCCAATTCCGGCCCCTATAATAAAAAACCCCGACGTCGCTTGTTCTTAATCTACGTAATGGCGACATGTCATGTGACCCTGGGGACTTGTGTGACATCTATTTGTGGAAGCATCGTTTGAGGTCGCTCGAGGAATCCTTAGCTATCTCAATAGACTCATCAAGCCTATTAATAGGACTAATCAGACGTGGGGCCGTGAACTATCATTTATAGCAAGCTTATTGCGACAAAGGATGAGTTCAACTGCTAGAGCTATGATTGGTTGCTCTATGTCATACATCAATGTCATCAACGCTATGTTTGTTAACTCTTTAGCTGTTTCAGTTAGTTTTTAACTCCAGACGCGAAACTGAAGGCTTTTACAAGTTTAACATGTGTGTCTGTGTCTGTGGTATCATAACTCCCAAACGGATAAACCGATTTTTATTTAACTTTTTTGTCTGGTAGATGACTTAGTCTTTGTCTGGGTTTTATTTAATTAAAAAAAAAAAATTCTTGTCTATTTTTACTCTGTCATTATCTGAACTAAGCTACATTTGAAAGTTTCCTAAAATTTATGTCACCTTTTTAAATACGTTAAAATTTTATGAGATAACGGGAATACTGACGACCCGCTATGTACCACCATCTTACCAACCACGACCACTCTGCAAAGAGAGCCCGATTAAGAAGAATATTATGAGCTAAATCGGACGAGCTCGTCCGATTATCAAATCCATTCTTCATTCTTCTTCATTCACATTCTTCTTCTTAATTGGGTACTCTTGGCACAGTAGTTGTGGTTGGTAAATAAGAGGAATTGGTGGTACAAAGAGGATCTTCAACGTCGTCAGTCTTCCCCGCGGCGGTGATTAGCTCAAATCAGAGCTCAAACATTGTACGAGTATTTGAATGAATTACTTGCTTGTGAAATTTCATGATGATAGATAGATAAACTCTTTATTTTTCACACCACAAATAAATCGGGCTAAAACGAGGGCTACAGAGGTCCAAACGAGGCGAACTACGTGTATTGTGTACTACGTATTGAGCGGGAGAAGCTAGAAGTACTCGTACGTACTTTTGTACCTCTAGATTACATTTCACGACAAAGTACTAAGAAACGCATCAGCTAGTATTCACCGTAAAAAACTTTACGACGATCATAAAAGCCAACAAACAGCGCGAGCTGCAATTGGACTAATTGGCGTAACTCAAAATAGCTAAATTAACAGCATCCAAAATAGCATTAATCAATCTCAATTGAGAGCTCGCCTTATCACATGCACTTCCTTTCATTGTTTTAATCTAAAAATCAACAACATTCGCTCGAGCTAATTTCGTCTTTATGCTGATAGAGTTTAAGTCTGAGTTGATGAGTAGCTTTGTCGGAATGTCCATGGCTGCTGGGATGGGTATTATGGTGTGATTATGTATAACAAAATGGCAGTGTTTTGTTTAGACATACTTGCTCCCCTTTACTAATCAACGTGGAATAGCCTCGGAATAGTTATTGCGTTTTTGTCTTTTTCTTTCTTTATAAATTTTTAACTGTTTGAAAAAGACAAAGCACGCGAGAACTATTGAGAGGCTACGTTTCTTTGAAAATGGACTAAGTTAAGAAGTGGACCAAACCGACCGGACGGGTTTATTAGTAAGGTAAGGGGGCTATGTTTTTGTTGCACGGAAATCTGATCAAAAAAGCTGCGCAAAAACAACAACGTAAAACCAGAAAAATACTCTAAAAAAATACTTTGTGTAAAACTGATTTTACCTACGAAGTTCAGGTCTCAGATATACCTGGGCAGCTGAAAAGTTTATTTTTAAGAAAAGTAGAAAAAAAACAATCTGAGCTGAAACTAATTCAACTACATCCTGAAAAGGAATGAGAGAATGCCATTTTCATAGGTGACATCAGTGTAGCGCGATTTCAGACACTCGTCTCGATTTATGAGACACTAATCGGCATCGTTTGGCACGAGTGTCCGACATCTCCGCCGACACTTCGCACTAAGGAATCCTAATTGCCTCTGGTATTCTCCACATGTCTTATTATGGACGTCACCTAATCTGTGTCACTGGAAGTAAGTTCTGAAAATTTGTTCATTAAAAGTACAAAAACATGTGCGTATTTAATGACATCTGCTACATAACTGGAGCCTGGTGTGTGACGAAAGGCTCACCCAATGTCACATTTGGGACTGAATATCGTCCGGCAAAGTGTGAGCGTTCTGATACATTTCTGTCGGCTGTCAGGGACAAGGCTTGACGATATAGTAAATTATACACTGAGGGGACAAAGCAGTGTCTTACGTCGCGGGCTGCTTGTTGAACCATGAGCGTAACGAGGGACTCTAGTTATGTAGAGTCAAACCGCCCTAGACAAGGACACTGCTTACTTTTTGCACCTTTTTTGCGAGGCAATAAAAATATTTTCATACAACATAATTGTACAAACTATGCGGCATTGTTGTTTTGGTACAATCTAAATCCTAACTTCATAACTTATGTTATAAAAACGAAAGTGAGTTTATTCGTTTGTTACGCTTTCACGTCTTAACAACTCAACCGATCATCATAAAATTTTGCAAACATGTTGACAAAAAAGGGCATAGAGTGCTTATCATAACTAAAAAAACGGTTTTTGTGTGACCGCGGGGAAAACTGCAGAGGGAACTAGCTTGTAATACATACTTACAACTTGTTTCTATTCAATTTTAATTTTATTTTGAAATTAATTAAATCTCTGCATTAACATTTTATGCTTGACTTCAACGTTAACTTTAGAGCTGAGTTAAAAAAAGATGAAAACCCGTTAAGTTCCAACAGCGCTCATTTCCGACCGCGGACTAGACTTGATGTTTCTGGAGGTAGCTTATAATTAAACTGTAATTTATTGAAATCTCGATAACGTTTCATTCTTCAATGAATAATGATCGTAATTAATACCGATCAGAATTCGATCGAATCGGTAATTTACTTCGTGTATTTATTTTCCCTATTTTTTTGTTGTTTTGAAGTTATAGTCTGTGAGCTGACTGCAAATTATCAACATCACAGAACATCATGTTGAAATTGTTGGCAGCTTGTAAGAAAATACATCGCTATTTTTGGTATCCTAGTAAGGTTTTAAAGGCTGAGCCTTGATGATTGAACCACGAGAGAATCTTAAATATCAGAGCCTGTTTGAGGGTGCTTTTACCAAACGCATTTTCCGTATTTCATTTCCCAAATTTGATCAGGTATTTTAAATTTGATCGAAGTTACCAAAGCCATAAAATGACGGACAGATATACCAAGATGGTTAGATAAACACTTTATTGTTCACACCATTTTGACTTTGACTTTGACACCAGAATTAAAAAAAACATAGATAACTTAATCTGTAGTGTAACAACTGGCGGCCCTATCACTAAACATAATTATTACAGATCTTTATTTTTGTGTTTTGTGTTCTTGAATCCTAATCCTAAACCTAATCCTAACTAATATTATAAATGCGAAATATGACTTTGTTAGTTTGTTTGTAACTCTTTCACGCCCTAACTATTCAACTGATCGTCATGAAATTTTGCATACGCGTTGTCTGGGTTACAGAAAAGGACATGGGACACTTTTTATCCCGAATAGTTTAACGGTTCCTGTGGGACCGCGGGTAAAACCGCGGGGCGCAGCTAGTTGGCATATAAAAATCTGCAGTCGGCTTACGGACTAATAGCTGTTGTTGTGTAAGAAGGAATAAAAAGTAGTGATTTTCCTACTCGTGTAAACGTGTTGCAATAAAGAGGTTGATTGAAAAATTACATCGAGTGATTTGTCTTTACGATGCATGTGATAAATAGGGATGCGCATGTGTCGATACTCTGAAGTGTCGAGACTCTGAATAAATAAATAATTACCTAAGCGTATACTGTTCTAAATGTTGTAATTTTTTTGGTATCGATCAAAATATTTAAGAAGGAAAAAGATTATGGTTGTAAGTAAAATCCCTACTTTAAAAGTCGGTAAATAAAGCACGAAAAAAAAAAAAAAAGTTAAAAGCACACAAATATCTGTAGAACAAGAACTAAACTGTGATACCTATCTAAAATCCATAAAACGCTATTTTAAGAATATAAATAAGTATTAGTGTTAATTTATTAGTTATTTAATAACAGGTTTCAGCTATTTATAGTAAAGGTACTATGCCGCGTTAAAAAATATCTTGGTTAATAATCAACGAAATCCCATTCATTGAGTATTTATATTTATGTATGTTATACTTGAATTCGTGTGAGCTCCAGCTCACACGAATTCAAGCCAAACACAAAACACAAAAATGGTAATATTGCCCTGATAGATATTTTTCAACTAGTTATTCAAAGCTATGGGTTTAATAAACTAGCTATAACTTTTAGTACCGCTCGAACCTATTTGTCCTACTTGGTAATTATAGCTAAGGATTGATAAGTTTTGATGACCGAGCAAAGCAAAGGTCTCAGAGTCTACTGTGACATCTCGGCATTTGTTTGTCTTACGATAACTTGAGTATCGTTGATCCGATTTTCATGAAAATTGCAGGCAAGCAGTTCAGCAAATACAATTTTTATGTTCAAATATGAGCGAAATTAACCTAGGACTTATGCAGATTTGCGAGGTCTCCGTTTGAGGCGAACTACTAGTTATATTATCCTATATTATATTAGTATGACTTACATAAACACACATGTGCTTATGTAAGTATAATTCAAATAGTTTAAGTAGGTGTATCAACACTCTTGTTTTTGTTAATTTTTGCACACCCATGTCCCATATTCTTTCATAAGTATCCTCTCAATCCTAAGGTTGCCTGGAAGAGATCACTCTTAGTGATAAGGCCGCCAGTTGTTTCACTTCAGTTCAAGTTTTTTCTGTTCTTTTGTTTTGTTATTTCTGGTGTGAACAATAAAGTGTTTATCTATCTATCTTATTCCTTAGTTAATTGGGTACTTCGACCAACATTGACACGTTGACACTTCGACGACATCATGCGAGTATCGATAATTCGGCTCATCCCTAGCATCGATTGGCATCTATCGACAATGTTGCTAATGGCCCTAATTCTCCGCGCGCCGATACAGACGTTGATGAAATTATGATCTAATTTGACAGGAGTGTCTATTGTTCGTGATTCATTTGTTTTTTACACGCCGCGTTACGTGTTTTGCGTCGTTAGACAATTAATTGATTGTCTAGTCCACGCGTGTATCTAAATTACTAGCATTAATATATGAAAGTAGACGTGCGGTTTGTTAGTAGGAATGTTTTAGGCAAAGGTACTTTTACATTTGTTTGTTAAATGTCTTTTTTGTTGTAAAGGATGAGTTGACCAAGGATGAGTAAGGGACGACCTGTTATTTTTTCCGGAAGGTAGGAAATTTGAAATCTTATTGTTTTTTGTTAGTTTTCTTTACCTTCTTGTCAAAGTCAACATGTTTTTATTTAATTTAGGTATCAAAGATACACTTATGAACGTCAAAGTTATTTAAATAGACTCGACCGCCTTGTTCGGATAAAGAGCCTCTACTCAGAAGAACAGGCAAGAAACTGAGGGGCATTATTTTTTCAAATAATAAATAAATTACAGTCTCACAAATTACTTGTTACACTCGTTTTATTAGTATATTTTAAAACTATATCCCAAATTAATTCTTTGAAAGTTCTCGTCAGTAAGTGTGATATTTTTACCCTAAAGAAATGTAGAGGGATGTCAGTATAGTGTATGTTTTTCTGTTACTTATACGGCTTAATCGATTTTGGATAGCGAATATAGCAAATTAAATAGTGCGGACACATAGAAAGAAAATTACTACGAAAACCAGATAGTTATATTAAGAGTTAAATACTGACAAGTCCGTTGAAAAATAGATCTAATAAATACCTCACTAAGATTTATTATTGGTCCATCCTCCTTAAATCACTGCCGTCACCGCTTTAGTCTTTCGTGTCATAGGTATTTCAAATAAATTATACCGCTAAATACAGCGCATGGTACATATAACTAGAATACCGGCCATACAGAGACATACACTGCCACACAAAATCAGTGGACCTTATCACTGTTAAAATAAGGTGCAAAATGAAGACGCATTTGTTGAGGGCAGTTTGGTGTATGTTGGTGATATTTGTAACAAAGTAGCAATTAATTTAGTGGGAGTTAATTCATACATTTATCATGTCAGTCATACAAATTGGGTGCCAGGTCTTAGTGCGTATACTTACGGTGTACAGATTGTACAGTGTGATTTTCGATAGTAGACGTAAGAGCGTTGGCCATAAAATTGTTAAAAAAAATCGTTTAGTTGCTTTATTCTATTGTTTTACCTTCTATGATTTTAATATGGTGAAAGCGAGTTGCGAAAGAAATTGCTGGTTCCTACCTAATATTTTAAAAGCGAAAATGATTTTGTTTGTTACGCTTCCACGTTTTAACTACTTAGCCGATCATCATGAAATTTTGCATGTACATTGTCAAGGGTAAGTACAAAAAGGGGCATATAGTATCTTTCATCCCGATAAAATAAACAGTTTCTGTGGGACGCGGTTTCTGTGCGGGCTAAAGCGCGGGGCGCAGCTAGTAATAGATAAAGTTCAGTGAAATCCAACAAATGTGTAGTAACTTTATCTTCACATTTTGTTGAGAGTCCATTTACTTTAGCGTTATTTCTCATTATTTATTTATAGAACGATGATAACTTAGCTGTAGAAGGCCCGCCTCTCAAGCCAGAGGGAGCGGGTTCGAACCCGTTCAAATTTGTTCACTGTATGAACATATTTGTGTATTGTATATCATCTGCCACATGACTGGAGCCCGGTGTATGGTGACAGGCTTGCCCCCTGTCACATTTGAGACTGAATATCGTATTATATTATACTGTTGGGACTGCCAGCCCCCTCAGGGGAAAGGCGTGACGATATGTATATATGTATGTAAGTATGTATATTTTGAAATATTAAATTGATCCCACATTGTAAGGAAAAAGCCTTACTTTTTATAAAATCAAAAGTTTCTGTTTGTCTGTTTGTATTGTAGGCTTTTCATGGCTAAGCGGCTGAACGAAACATGGTGAAATTTTATAATTTTATTACAGTACGAGAATGTACTTCTACTTCTCGAAGGAAGTCGCGGGTAACAGCTAGTGGTTTGTTGTAATAAATCTTCTTTTCTCTTAGCATAGAAAATTAACTTAATTTTTACGTAGGCAAGTACAGTATTCGGGTTTACATTTCACCGAAAATCACTCTGTATTGATTCGGTTGACGCGACGACTATTTATGGGTACATACTCGTACGTACTCAGGAGAGGTATTTATTATGTATTAGAGGTATTTGATCGAAATGCAATAAAGATTCATTTATCTTTGTCTATGGTAATTAAAGTACTGCGCAGATGAAAGTAGGTACTAAGTGCTACGCTGAAAGCTTCAAATGCTTTTCTAGTGACTCTACACGCGTTTTAATTGATTACTGTATACTGTACATGTACTGTACTGTGCTGTATGTATAGCGTAACTAAAGATATAATAAAATAATTTGTGTACTACTGCGACGTGATTGAAATTGGAAATGGTTATTGGTACTATAACTACGTAGAACCACCTGGAGAAGATACGGAAGTAGATTCTTAAACGCAGTGTTAACGAAAATATTATATAATTATATGTCACTCTAGTATTGTGTTAACTCAAGATTAGTTTCTAACTCTTAGTGGCGCGAGACGATTTATCAATTTATCTTCGAGTTTTAGAGATAACCCGAGCTTCTACAAGTGGCCCTTAGTTACTTAGCTACCTTATTTCTTAATGACCAAGGGAAGATTTTTAATTGTCTATGCTATGCATACCTATACAAATTATCTGTATTTGCATAGTTATATAGAAATTTTCACAGATATTTATTAGGTATTTCTGTTGCCGCTATAACATCGCTACAAATACTGAAAAAAACAGAATAAAATAAATATTTAAGGGAGCTCCCATACAACAAACGTGTTTTTTTTTTTGCTGTTTTTATAGGAAACTAGCTACGCCTCGCGGTATCACCCGCGGTCCCACAGGAACCGTTTATTTTTTCGGAATAAAAGCTACTCTATGTCCTTTTCTCTACCCCAGACAACATGCATGCCAAATTTCAAGACGATTGGTTGAGTAGTTGAGACGTGAAAGAGTTACAAACAAACGAACAAACTCACTTTCACATTTATAATGTTAGTTAGGATCGTACGGAACCCTTCGTGTGCGAGTCCGACTGGCACCTGACGGGTATTTACGATTTATACGACGTATTTACGATACGGCAAGTAGCTTACTTTAGTACTCACCACAATTTTTTGAATTAGAATATATGCAAAACCATTCACTGAGTTAGCTAAAACCCAGCAATTATGACCCGGCCTTTTAATCCACAAACAACTATTGCGAAAAACAAGTAGTAGTTTGCCGCCAACTACTACTTGCGAATTCAAGTCATTACACCTGCAACATTTTATCCAAAACGCACCTGCTACAATGTAACACCCCAAACCAAGTTATGAGCAAGCCGGCTGACTAAGAATCGCAAAAACGCACTTACCAATGTTCGAAGCGCGAAATATTTCACGCTGAACACATTTCTAGTAAAAAAATTAACACCTCGAGCTCTCCGTTTTGCCATAATCAAGTGATAATCGAGCATTTTTCATCTGTTTTTGTGCTTTAATAATCAAAAGGCTATGAAACTGCAGTCTGCAACATTGTTGCACAACACTGGCCGGAAAAGAAAATAAATCTCGCGAAGACGACTCAGGGCAAACAATAATGATCTTTAAACAGTCTTCTGTAGAATCGTAAATGTATCAGTAATTGATTTGTTTTGAACGTATAATTTTTGTGAAAATAAATTGAAAAGATTGTAACTTAAAGTAATTGAGAATAAAGACCTTAAAGTGGATGTAAAATGTTTCTTGCAATGCGATGTGTGGTGGGTCGGCGTGGGACGGGACCGGGGACTTGCAGGGCCGTTTGTACTGCATTTATGCGCTTACTTCTGTATGAATTTCTTGTTGCAAAATAAGAGATTTGATCTCATTTTAGAGATTTTTTAGGCTTTCTTTATATTAAGGCTTTTCACTACGAGCGGAGCGAGCTTTGTATGAACTTTGTTCATTAAGCTAAGTGGTTGGCCCTAAATTCAAGACTCCGATTTTAGGGCCAACCTAGTAAACGTATAGGTACGTAAAGGTAGGTAGACGTAGGTCTATAATAAACGTAGTCTGTACGAAGTCCGCTCCGCTCGCAGTGGAAGGCGTGCTAAAGATCAACAACAACAACAACAACAACAACAACTCTTTATTAAAAACATAAAATAATTACAATAGTACTTAAATAAGGCTTAACTAAGTTTTTAATGGGCGGCCTTATCGCTCAAAGCGATCTCTTCCAGGCAACCTGAATGGACAGGAACATTTATAAAAGTTGAGGCCTTGAAAATTCTAATACTAATACAATAGTAATACATAATTTTACAAGACGTAAAAAATAATAAGATAAAAATAATAAAAATACACAAAATAAATACTAATAAGTAGACGAAATAAATATAATATAAATACTTTAAAAATGTTTAAAAAATAAATGTCACTAATATATAAATAAATAGTGCGACTTTTGTGACATACATACGAGTATCTCACTATCTTTCAAAACGGCTATTGTTTTGAAAGATAGTGAGCCTTGACACGACTCTTAAAGACGTCAAGCGAAGGAGCACGCTTAACGTCGATAGGTAGGATCAGCAACTTCTTCTAAGCTGCTCAAGATAATTCTAAGTTGTTTGAGTGCAGTTCTTGATATCTTGGTATCATTCAGCTTCATTGTCATATCTGACATCTTGAGCGGGTTATCTCCAGACTTTTAAATATTTATGCTACTAATCCTACTAATATTATAAACGCGAAAGTTTGTATGTATGGATGGATGGATGTTTGTTACTCTTTCACGCCAGAACGGCTGAACAGATCTGGATGAAATTTGGCACAAAGATAGATTATAGTCTAGAATAGCACATAAGATACTTTTAAACCGCGGGTGAAACCACGGGGCGCAGCTAGTATTTAATAAGTCAACGTTTCACCACCAATCCGCCTGATGTGAAGTGAAGTTGTGCTCTAAGATGAAGCACGAAGACCTAGAAGGTACTTATTTACTTATTTTGTTTTCTATTTCTTAAATTTTCATTGTCGTAACAATATTTTTATCACAAAATTACCAAGCATACCATTGTTTTTTTCTTGTTATTGAAAACTTCCTTTGGCTGTCTCTAACTAACTTTCCCACTAGCTTCAAGCTACATAGATATGTCAATCAATACTTATCAAGTTTTCCTAACTGGTGCTCAGAATGTGCTGTTGTACTGTGTGAACCGACCACATCTCAGCCCGACACCTATTGCATTTGACAGACGTTGACAGACAGCCCTTTATTGGGACGAAGAATGTATTCAATGGACACGCTTCATAAAATATTAATGAAAAACGCGTTATAATTACTTTTTGTTGATGAATGAACTATCTTTGTGAGCTAATCTTGCTGTTGAGTTTTAAGACACGTTCACACGTATCAGTGTAGTCACTCTTCCGGCACAGTACCGTACCGTGATAATTGTTCTTTGACACATTCTCATGAACGCATTCATACCTGTCAATGTCAGTGACGATATTCGACACAGTGTTCTTAGTGACATTGCCGGCGCAGGCAATCACGGACGTGATCGGCAACGGGACGACGCTATTCAATTCAATTCATTTATTCGGGTCATAGGTATAACTACTATACACTTGACAACGTCATTTACAGATTACACAATATTATTAATTTAAAATTATATGAAACAGTAAAATATAGGATATCGGCTGTAAAAATGCCTTGTCAAATTTGCAGCTGTAAAGAGGCTTTGTCAGATTAATAATAATAATAAAAAATAAAAACCTTAGGTCTAATTAATAAATTATCATAATATTAATTACATTCAAAACGAAGTCTGTAATGATTTTAATACCGACTATTTCCATTGTACTCTGTCTTTAATAAACATTTCTCCAGAGTAGTATGCTTGGCTCATCAAATAATTCTTAATGCTATTTTTAAATTTGCTTTCGCTAAGACTTAACAACTGTTCTGGAATGACATTGTAAAAACGTACACTGTTTCTGAGAAACGATTTATTTGTTTTTTGAAGCCTACACCTAGGAAATTGGCTATGTTTACTGGACCCAGGACGCCACTGCGCCGTTGCATCAAATAAATTTAAAAAATTAAAAACGCCTGACACTGATTTTTATCAAACATAGCTTAGAATGCTCCCAACTAATTCATCTCATAAACAAAAAAAAATAAAAAAAAATCGGTTCATCCGTTCGGGAGCTACTATGACATAGACAGACACACACATGTTCACGTCAAACTTATACCACCCCGTCGTTTTTGTTGCATACGTTTTGCCTGAAGATCCGTTAAAAAAAAAAAATATCAGGACACTTACACACACGGTCGCCTGACCCCAAACTAAGCAAAGCTTGTACTATGGCTGCCAAGGACTGATATACATGCATATATATTTTTAAATATATACTTAAATAGATAGATATTTACACCCAGACATAAAACAAACACAAATGTTCATCGCATAAATGTTTGCTCTAGGTGGGAATCGAACCCACGCCCCCAAGCTCAGCAGGCAGGTTCACTACCAAATGAGCTACCGAGGCAGTCAGTTAAGAACCGAACGTACTGACACCACCGACATATTCTGTGATGTGAATTGAAGCAATGTCACACATCACTACAGCACTGATATGGACTTGTCCGGATGCGTTGTCGGAACTGACTTCATTGATATTTGTGTATGGGCCCAATATAACTAAGTAGGGTCGATTGGTACAAACGCGTCTGGGAGGCAATTGCGTCTTTGATGGCGTTACTTGCTTAATTTGTGAAGGGTTTGTCAGTAATTCTCGAAAGACGCAATTGCCCACAGACGCATTTTCCCCAGTTGACCCTATATAAGTATGTTCATGTTACGTGTGCTATTTATGCTACTCTTTTCCTTATTTTTTTGTTTCTTTGTGTTTTTTATGTAACTGCTTATGTACTCGTACCTACTCGTATAATAATAAATAATAATAAATTTATTTTTATTTCCAATCAAGTTTACAACGTTTACAATATATAGATACATTTCACATGATACTAAATACATCAAACAATACTATGCTAGTAGCCCCTGCACTAGGAAAGCCTGTATCGCAGGGCTACTTGAAACATTACTGGGTGTAGATTGGTGCGGTACGGTATTAATGGAACGGAATAATAATTTAGTAGATTTGACTAAGGATTCGGCGGATTACATTTTCTATACTAATATTTCAAATTAAATAAAAAATGGGTGAATAATGTGTGTATGTAAGTGCGTGTGTAATTCTGTGGGTGTGTGTAAAGAGTGTATGAGTGTGTCTATTTTACCATGTGTAGTAAGTTCTTCGTTTCGTTATATGATAGCGAATGCAAAAATTCAATAACCTATCAAAAAAATATCTATCTCTCTTTATGTATTAGGGGTTAGGGCCTATTCTTATTAAATTATTAAGTTTTACCTCGTGCTACTCGTATATGAAATTATTGTCATCAAATAATTTAAAAAATATATATTTATAACTAGCTCTTACCGTGATTTACGTTTACTCAGGAAGTAATTAGTATCCAAACACGTTCCTCGTGATATACTGTAATCTTATATCTTTAAATGAGCAATTCTTGTATATATATATATATATATATATATATATATATATATATATATATATGTAATTGGAATCTCGGAATCGGCTCCAACGATTTTCATACAATTTAGTATATAGGGGGTTTCGGGGGCGATAAATCGATCTAGCTAGGAATCATTTTTAGAAAATGACATTTTATTCGTGTTTTATCGATAATCAACTTAAACATAAACTTGGAATAAAAATAACAAAAAGGAGGCGTTTGAGTAGTCTCAACTGAAAAATATGACTCTTCCTGACATCTATTGGCGAATAATAATACTATTTTTTGTGAGCAACTAATTGCTTTAACGACACAACAGCAGATGGCGTTGTTAAGTAACACGGAGTCAATGAGTGTTTGCTTTGAGGTTAGACTAAAATCAATTGTTTACTTTCCAAAAAACACAATAAAAAAAAAAATACCGAGCAAAGCTCGGACATCCAGGTACTTAATTATCAAATTTCATCAAGATCCTGTCAGCCGTTCAGCCGTGAACAGCCTACAAACAGACAGACAGAGTTACTTTCAATTTATAATATACGTGTGGATGGCCCACATAAATCTTAGCTCTGAGATAGTTCCACTGAATCCGTTACACTTTCATTTGTTTAGGCACCTCTGTCCATTTTCCTCTTCTCAGAAGCGGGATCACGGACCGCGTCGCTCTCTGACTCGCTCTCTGTAGCCAACACTACCTAACTACGAGTACCAATCCCATTTCAAATGGTACTCGTATCTAACACTTGGGCCGCAAAAAGCTGACCAAAGTCGGAGAGCGAACACGCATGCTGTCCGTACTCTGCTGTAATTTAGTTGTCAGTTGCGAGTGATGTATCGTCTAGGCGTCAACTTTGGACCCATTGTGGAGACCGATTACGCAATGTACGCGGATCACGGTTACCAAGCTTCAAACAACAACTGAACTATAACGATGGGGAAAGCGGAAGTCAGATAAGTCTTTTAAAATTGTGTCGAAATCTTAAATATGAGAGCATAAGCGATGAGGGTGATTAGAAAATTATACACCTACCAGTGAGATGCAAATAAAAATGTATGAAATAAAAATACATAACGATACCTATCGTACAGTATGTATAGGCTGCAGCAATGATTAATGTAAAAGCAATCTAACCTACATGCATTCAACATCGTAAAAATGAATACATAATGCCCTTTTCAGGCTTCATGCTTAAGACTTCCAATATTTTAAACTTAATAATGACTATAATATACGACGTCTCGCCTGATGTATGTTATTTTAACTAACGAAATTCCCCCACTCAGGTACAGTGTTCTATACTCTGGCCGTTATAAAATAAAACTGAAATCAAAGCAATTCGTGCAGGTTATTGGTACTTTGGTATATCACCCATCAAACCCATGTTGCATTTCTGTTTCTGGTTATTCGATAGAAAACAGACTACAGAGAATGAGGCCATCCAAATGAGATGAGCTCAACAACTGACTCCGCGTCCACGCCGGCGATTACTCCCCAATAGATACCGGCTATTAAACGAATTATCCAGTTTTTACTATGAGTTATTGCATCAAGTACAGATTGATAGAGCGTTTTCTTCTGCCATTAAATCTGTCCGGTGATTGAGAAATATTTTATGATAAAAGCCGGTAATTACGCGCTCGTGACGCGAATGGAAGCGGTGATAGATGTAACAAAATGATGTTACAAAGTAATCGACATTATGCGAAGTGATATTATGCTTAGGAAATACGAAGCGTGAGTCAGAACGGGTTTAATAGTGTATTTCTTAGAAGCAGGAAATGATGCATTATTATATAATCAAGGTGAAAGAGAAGAAGTTTTAAAACACTACCGACTGACGATTTTTCCACACGATACAATTTGATTGGCCAATCAGATTGACCAATCTCAAGTTTATTGGTTGTTTTTGATCTTAGTTTTTCCTATGAACACGATACAATTCTATCTAGTTAAATTGAACGTTAAATTGTACAGTGTGGATGGGGTTTCAGCTCTGAACTAGGATAGCTTCATTAATTGTAAAAATTTAGATTACATACAAACCTACACTTTCACTTCGATAGCCAGACCTGCAGAACTCCAGAACTTGACAATTCAGCTCGATCTCGTGACGAGTCCCACATATAAGTACATGTATATTTACTACTAGCTTTTACCCGTGGCTTCGCTTACGTTTAATAACCTACAGTATAACAGTACACAATAGTTGTCTAGATTTCTAGAAAAAAGATTTTTTTTAAATTGTGAATAAATTTTGAAACCGGAACAATAATTCCGCTAAGTACGCCCCACATCTAAACTAACTATACGTCTACATAACACTTCTAGTAGTTCGCATGAAACCTCGTACCATTGCTTGCATACACATAATGTATCTTCACCGACCTCTTGGCCGATTGGCTGACATTCGAACTCAAAAATTGTGTGGGCATGAACTATTCACGCGAAAAATTTCATGACGAATCAGCTCAAATACTCAAGTAATCGTTGGACAAACAAATGTCGATTTATTTCACTCCCAGTAGACTCTAAAATCTCGCTTTCTCTCGGTCGACAAGTAGTACCTATGGAAGTATAGACTACCTTAGCCTTAGAGTATGAATTAGCAGATAATTCCTACTCGAAGACTATTGCTCGGTTGCTCACCAGCCAGTACTATCCTCCTCCCGCGAGGTACCGTTCATCAAGCCCGCACCTGCCGGCTATTCATTACCCGTCGACTGCAATCACCAATTCTATGCCGTAATGAAGGTCCACCGTCAATTATACACACTACACTAGCGGTACTGGTATACTCGCAGCGATAACTCTAGCGGCAGGGGGCTATTTGTACAAGTCGAGATATTTTTTGTCGTTGTCTCTCTCGATTTAAACGTCATAGGAGTGAGAGTAACCAAAAAACAGAGCCAGGGCTAGCACGGAGACAAATTATCTTTCCACTGTTTTTATCCGCGCTTAAATGTGACAAAACTAGAATACGGATATGTTTGTCTCTTTCTAAAACTGTGGAAAGACAATTTGTCCAGGGCTCGGGCTAGCCCTGCAGAAGTATACAGGGTGTGAGATGGTATGTTGTAAGGTAAGTTGGTGTAGTAAAAATAGATCAGCGGTTACAGCGAGGTTAAAATTATCTACTTACATGAAAATTTAGATTTTAATTACAGAAATTATATTTTAATTATGGTTCCAGCTTAAAATTTCGAAGCTGTCATTGTTTTGTTAAATGCCAATAACAGTTATTACTCACGATGCAACAGAGGAGGTGTTCCCATACGTTTAGGTTAAAAAAATTATAACAGACATAAAAAAACAGCTACTTAGAATTTTCCGATAAATAGCTGGACTAACTTTGAACCATTTTTAGTAAGTGTCTTAGTTATCTTATCTGTTGAAAATCTGTTCAGTAGCTTAAAGTTTACGAGAGCTTGACTGAATTATACTATTAAACCACTTGCAACATACTAATCAAATCACACGCTGCCATCTTCAAATAAATTCTGCTTTATTTTTTCGTTTCCCAATACAACAATAGATTACAGCCCTGTGATTCAATTGCGGACACAATAAAATGTTAATAGAGTCCAAAGTTGCAAACCAATTGTGCTTTAATCATTTTGTTTGCGAGTGTCCAGTGCTTTGACCCGCGGGCGGGCTCGGGTCAGAGTTTTAGACATCGATACAACCAATTTAGTAATGGATAATGAAATGTTTTGCTAGTGCCTGAAGCGTCTTCTATTTGTTACCTACTAACACGCGGTTTCACTCGCAACCTCACAGACACCGCAACTTTTTTCCAGATGAAGGCTACATGTCCTTCCCTGTGTTTCTGATCACGTATATGCAAAATTTCATGATGTCTTGTTTGTTCCGTTTTTTGTTACGTTTTCACGATATCGATGTCCACAACGTAAACAAACAAGCTGATATTCGATTTGTGATAGACAAGATACGATTAGGATTTTTATTATGGTAACCGTCTCCAGTCGCAGTCTCCGGTCGTAGTCTCCGGTCGCAGTCTCCGATCGTAGCCTCCCATTGCAGCCTCCGGTCGTGATCTCCGGTCGCAGCCTTCGGTCGTAGTCTCCGGTCGTAGTCTCCGGTCGCGTACACGACGCGAACTTCCAGCTTTCTACTTAATCTGGTTTCTGTATTAAACACTACTAGCAGAATAACGAACCAAAATTATAGCTATTATGATTAACTGTCGCAAACGTTAATTATAGCGTAATTTATTGAAACAACTAACATAACAAGCACAAATTACAAACAATAACAACAGACTAGCGTAAAGTTGACGACACAAAAACTTAAGGGCTGCCAATTTAAAGATGCTACTAGTAAATACTTGACAGCTGCTTTATGTGAAAACACATTATTATAGCAAACTTGTCACCGCGTAGAAACATAATTTATAACTGGACAGTACAAAGAGAACCTACTAGACAGTACCTAATGACCTCAGGTTGATAGGTCAATTGGAAAACTCGCGGGCGAAGTGGGCACAAAAAGCTGCGATGTGCGCGCACAGTAGCCGGGCCAATTTAGAAGCGATGTCACACATAACTCATCGCTGCTCGCCGTAATGGGCTTTCATACGTGATTGCGATAAGATAAAGGGTGAGGCAGACAGCGTAAGGCTGGTGTGCCACTATTGGCTGGGAAGCTATAGAAGGATGGCTGGCCAAAATATGTGAGTGCATTTTTTGCCAATCGTCATGCTGCCGTGAATCGTTTTGCATTTGATGGTTAGGCGCACAATGAGTTGATGCAATACCATAATGTAATAAGTATTTTTTTATAATAATTTAAAGTAACCTTGCTTTAATCGCAAATGAAAGTTTGCACGTTAAATTATGTGATATCAAACTCACAAGCATTTTCAAAAATGTCACAGGTATTTTCAGATCCTAGGGGCAAAACACTCTAAAAATCAGATTTTTTTTTGAACTGTTGTTGCGGTGTTGTTATATTGTACTTCTCTTAATTGAACTATCTTATTTCTCATCTGGGTAAAACTATTAAAAGTAGTAAAACTGTCTCAATACATCTGTCTTATTTAATTCGCTGGTGTGACGACCTAACCCTGTTAAATCGTAAGAGTAGTTTTAAAATTAAGAGAAAAGGAATGATTTTTGTAAAAGTTTAGTGAAAGTTTTGTATAATAATGTTTGAATTATTGAATAGCGTTAGGTATCGTCCGTCTGGGCAAAAGCTTTACCTGTGAGTGCTATTAATCATCCAGCCCCGCCCAGCCGACGACGTCGCGTGACCGAGCCTTGAGATACCGCGGACTAGTACCTATAGTACCTAGGTACCACTTCATTCGGGCAGGTCGAGGCAAATATTGTCTCTCACTGTTTATGGCCAATAAACACAGGAATGCTGTGGGATTGTATCGTAAACATACAAAAGTAAAGTGAAACGAATTCCGAGTTTGAATTTTACATAGATTTTCCGAAACTTGAAATTGATCCGTGTCCATGTTTGAATCAGTTTATGGTCAACTTTAGTGGTGGAAGAAATTCCTAATTTGAATTTTCTGAATTGTAGATACTAGCCCCCTCAGCAATATACGAGTACATTGTAAAGCTTAGGTAAAGTTATATAGTGTTTTGTCTTTTTCGATTGAATCCTACTAATTTTATAAACGCGAAAGTTTGTATGTATGTATGGATGGATGGATGGATGTTTGTTACTCTTTCACGCCAGAACGGCTGAACAGATCTGGATGAAATTTGGCACAGAGATAGATTATAGTCTAGAATACTAACTTCATTGTTGTTATTGTGGAAAGAAACGAACAATCATTGAAAACATTATTAACCTAAAATAACAAACAGGTGCTTACTGGGCAAACTTTTTAAACAATTTAGGAATTTAAGGAATTAGTGTAGAACACTTTTATTTAATTTGTATTTTCTTTTAGTTGAGGCGAGTGGTGGATGTGAGCACCAAGACAAACCATTTGGTTTTTTGGTGCAACACCTAAATATTTTTTTTGTACCAAAATTTTAAGAGACAATAAATAAAAAAAAAATATAGCACATAGGATACTTTTTAACCGCGGGTGAATTCGAGGGGCGCAGCTAGTTTAGAATAAAGAAAAAGACAAAACACTATAACTATTTCTAGGCTATACAATGTTTATTGCTAAGGGGGGATGTGTTAAGAATTGATTCGTGGATGATGTGTGGATAAGTTTTAGTGGTAGCTAAGAGTCCCCGTAAACTGCACATTTTCTATCAGCCGATGTTTCGTCGGGTTGGGCTACTAGTGCTAGTTTGATGGCAATTGGCGACCAAAACTGAATCGCTGTGATGTGTGGCTTAGCATACTTCTTCACACTAAAAAGCCGACCAAACTATCGGCCGACAGAAAGTCTGCAGTCTGCGGGGGCTCTAAGAATGAGCTTAAAGATTTTTTATTAAACCCAAAGAGAGTGACAAAATCAAAGAAATACTTACACCTAGCAATGTGTAGGTAATGTAAGACTGATGAGCTAAGCTAATGAAGAAATAACAAAGAGTTTTCACTTCAAAGTATGTATTATTTGCTCAGTAAATAAGCACAGTATACGCACATACCGAGTTGTTTCATCTGATGTCAAAAATACTAACTCAGACTTCGCGCTCTCTCCGTTCCTCTCATTTCCAAAAATACCCTCATATTCTTCGCGAGCGCACGTCAACGGCGGACAGCCGTCACTTCCAATTAAAAAGTTAAATTGTACACTCATTAATCATAAAATAATTAAACAAAGAGTAAGGTTTCAGATGGATGGAAATGTATTTTTGTTAATGTTTCATTCGCACTTGAAATATTTCGTTAACATGTGACATTATTAAATGAAAAACAAAGAACCCGGCTGCAAAATGTTGTAACCTATGCCACTTCCACTGTCAAGACGATTTAAATGACTCCTCACATGTCATGTCGAAATTTATCAAAATAACTTTATTAAGCAAAAAAAAACATATTTTTAGGCTTTTCTCTTTATTGTCTTGACATACAACAAGTATGAATAAAAATTAAAAAGAACCCTCGACATTGATTTTGATCAACACCGATTCGCTAAGAACGCTCCAACTAATGCTCTTTTCAAACAAAAAAAAACTTTGATGTCACAGACAGACACACACACACAGGCACGTCAAACTTATAACACCCCTTCGTTTTTGCGTCGGGGGTTAAAAACGTCAAAATATACTTAATATCATACATTGCTTTTTTGGGGTTACTAGTTCACCCTTGGTTTTACCTGGTGTAGTACATATCGCACATACGGTGCTGTAACGTCACTTATGCATATTATGTAATATTTCAGGAGAAGCATTTGAAAATTCAACATCCTATTACACCAAATAGTTCTTCTCGACTAAACAAATAAAATGATAACATTTAAACTACAACTTTAAACTTCATTTTAAACTAAATGGAAACATCTCAGTAATTACTATTCAAAAAATATAAACGTTTAAATGTTACTACCCTTGCAGAAGTGACGTTATGGCACTAGAAAAAAAAATACCGGACAATTGTGTCAAAATAAATAAAACACGAAATCATACATTTCTAAAAAAACTATTTACTATAGTAGCAAAGAAGTAAAACACAATTTCTTAATTCAACATAGAATTTTACTATTAATCAGACATTGTAAAAACAGTCTTCTTCTCACTATTAATTAGGCGAAGTTCCGTGTTCAATCAATCATTGATTGATCAGTAATAGCATTTTAAAAAAAAATTAGGCAATAATCAACTGTATCAAATTATTTTACTTTTCTAAAATACAAATTTGGTAAACACTCAGAAAAACTTAAACAATTGTTATGTTTCCTGGTTAATCTGGGGTGTTCAACGCTGTCATTACAATTATCCATAGAACTTTCCTATTAACAAGGCGTTTTAATCACAGTCCTTGTACCCGTATGGTATTTAAATCTAATTACGTAATAATCAACAGTATCAAATGCAATTCTTTTACCCAAACTAATTTTCATTATGTTCCTACTAATTTGGTAAACTTAGAATCACTGCCACATTCCCGGGAAAATCAGGAAGTCTTTTACGCTGCGGTTATAATAGTTGTTTTCCCTGCAAGTGTAAATGTGGCTTTGTAGTCTATAAATAAAATAAAAATTAGATAATTTTCATCGTGTTCCGTAATTGGTATTTTTGAAGTTTATGCTTGCTTCAAGGGAATTTCATCTATTCTTCGATTGCCTCTATTGTCGCGTAACTTTTATGGCTGAATAGCTCATGACATCTTCTCATATCCCTTTCTTTTTCATGTCTACTTAAGCTTTTTTCTTCCTGGTGTTAGTGGAAACTGTCACATAAATTATTATTTTCTTCTCCAGGGGCATAAGTTAATCTAACATTAATTTTATACCATAAAAAAGTAAAAATATTGGGGAAACAACGTCATTATTACATACACAAGTGTCATTGTTGTTTCAAGAAACAACCATCACAACTAACAAAGTGTCATTATTGCTCCAAAAACAAAAAATAAATTGTTACAATTACCTTAGTGACGTTGTAGCTCCAGGAGACTGTTTGTTGTGCGGGAGGCCGCGCGCAACTGACCAATGAAACGTTGTTTCTCCCAGTGTCGTCTAGATTCCCGCAAAACCATAACGACACTAATACTATCACGCAGAAAGTATGCGTACTACACAAATGACAATAACACACCAAGTAAAGAGGTAGATTAGGTGTATTTTCTCATACTCAGTTCAGTTTTGACAAAAGTTGCATAAGTGACGTTTTAGCACCGGATGTGCGATATTCAAAACTTTTAATTTAAGAAAACCTTTAGTGTGTTTCCGCTAGTATATTTTAGTGAGATTTGTCAAAGTAACAGGGGGGCTATTCCTACACGTGAGTTGAGATGAGATTTTATCTTGGTCACTCTCACACCTATGACATTTCAAACGAGAGCAACAAGGATGAAAATAGGTGAGATGAGAATCTCAAATCTCCGAATAGGGCCACAGTTTTGAAGATGAATTTCCGCTAAGTAACGCCTGATTCAATCAACTATGTGGTGCCATAATACAAGCTTTGCTTAGTTTGGGGTCAGACGACCGTGTGTGCAAGTGACCCTATATTTATTTGTTTAAACTACTTCCTACTAATATTATAAACGCGATAGTTTGCGAGAATGCATGGATGGATGGATGGATGGATGGATGTTTGTTACTCTTTCACGTCAGAACGGCTGAACAGATCTGGATGAAATTAGGCATAAAGATTGATTATAGTCTAGAATATAGCATATAGGATACTTTTTAACCGCAGGTGAAACCGCGGGGCGCAGCTAGTTAATATATATATTTTTGGTTTTCTTCAGCCTCGAAGAGCTTCAGTTGTGTCAAATTTGGATGCTGCTTGCAATGCTGCCATTACCATGCCACATGCTTTCGTGTGTCCGACTTCCGTCCGGATCTCTGATCTGATGGAGATGTCTCATTTGCCAAAATAGCTGAGATACAATTTTAAAAAACAACTGCGTGGACAAAAAAACCTGTATAATTATCGAACCGGCTCACAAAATTTCATGACAATTGGTTGAGGAATGCGACCTGAAGGGGAGAACAGACGCCGGTAGCGAGGCGTCCAGCGCACAGAGCCACTACTTCTTAAATAGATCACCTACTACCACTAAAAATAACTAATAGAGTATGATAATGTTTAAATATACATTAGCCTAAACCTTCCTACTCCATTATTTAACAATAATTTAGAGTAAACAATGCATTCATTTGATCCATTACGAATTATTTGGACATCACGGAAATGTCCCTACATTCTACAAATTAGATTATTGTATTAACTACCAACTCTACATTCAGATGAAGCAGAATTTACCCTATTGTGTGCGAGATAGAGTTTAATTTTGAGCTGGGTTTTGATCTTTAGTAATAAAAAATGTTGTGGAGTTGTCTGTATGTTGAATACAAAAAAAGTGTAGAGACAAAATGTTGAGTTGACATTAGATGTAGAGTTATCAAGATCTCTATCTCTATTATTAGATATTCGTTCTCTAAGAGATTTTCTTATTCTCTCTCTTCTTTTATTCTTCTTGATAAATAGTTTCTCTTAGATATTCGTTCTCTACTATCTCTTTTATTTCAGTAATTAGACAAGGGTAGCAATACTTTCATTTAATTTGGTAAATTATGTTTATTTTATGGTAATTTCGAAACCATAAGGTCAATCAATTTGACGTAGCTCTCTGTCTCTCTTTAGTTTATAAGTCATTAAATACAAAATCATAATTCAATCAGAATCCAACCGATTATTAATCAATGAACTTTTAAACTTTAACAAGTTGTTTCGAAAGATCAGATCAATCTAGAGGAAAAGATGGAACACTGCGTTATATCTCGCTGAAGCCACTTCTTTTTAAACGTGTGCGCCTGGTAATGTTGCCATGAAGAACATTTACAATTGCACGAAAACTAATATTCATTCCCAAACTCTACGTTAGCCATTTCCGTTCCAAAGCACAACCTTAGTAGTTTTAATATTCTAAAATTGCACATATTTGTAAGAGTTTAATGTTACGGCTTTTTCAAAATTGACTTGTAAATACTGCACAGTTTTTTAAAAAACCTCAAAATGTAGTCCTGGCCACACTTTTTAATGCACTATGTACATTTATGTATACGAAATCATACCATAAACCAATGCACATAATGTCGAGGTAAGAATGACCAAGCGAGTAGCGTAGTTTTTTGCGTCAATATGTGCGTGTTGTGTACATTTACGGCAGTAGCGTAGTTTTTGGATAGTTTTTGGCTTCACCTAAATCATACGCCGTGCGCCATCTTATTCTCTAGGTTGATCTGAGTTCGAAATATAATTATTTTGTTTATAGTCAAATAGTTAAAAATATGCGCGATAAATCCTGTTAAATGATTAGAACCATGATTAATTAGTAATAAGTCGTAAAAAGACGAAATTCAAATTTATTAGTTAGTAATATATTTAAATAAATGCACTAACTTAATCTAACTAAATATAACAAAAGTAAATATGTTTTTTAACTAACTGTCGAATGATTTATTAATATGTGTAATGTTTTTTATTTGTATACCTATTTTAAGTGTGCAACTGTCCAGATAATTTATTATAGAGGTATTGCATTGTAATTCGTGACTTCTTATAGCTTCAAACTCTTTTTACCCGACTGCGCAAGAAGGAGAGTTGTGTTTTTTGAGTGTATGTATGTATGAGGTCTCTTTGGCACGCCCTACAGCCTAAACAGCTTGATGTATTTCGACATGTGAGGTGTCATTTGAATCGGCTTGATAGTGGAAGTGATATAGGGTACAATATTTTATTAATTATGTATATCCGGAATGTCGAGAATGTTATGTCTTTGCAGTCGAGTTTTTTGTAATGTTGCTTGTCACAAATTTTTTGAAGTGTAACTTCTAATGCGACTTCCAACATGGTTGCGTTAAACGTTTAACGCTTCTGGAGAGGGGGATTAGAAAGAGACCGAGCGAGAGTGAATGCGTGGCACTCGAACGCATGCGCGTAGTCAGAAAGATATACAGAAGTTTCACTTCTTCCGCGCGGAGGGTCTCCACGCACTATTTTTTAGTGGTCCGCCGTTTATCTAATTCCTGGTTTTATAAACGCCCAAGCGACGTCGCAGGCAAAAGCTAGTAACCGGTAAAATTGGAGTGATATATCCACGTGCATTAGAATAATTGCACTGACCAACCCGAGTCGGTATTAAAAATACATTAGACTTTGTCATATTAATTAGATTACCGTACGAATGTTTGTTCGAAAACATTCGGGTTGGCTCTTGACGTCAGTTTTGAATTGTAATTTGGGGTATTTCTAAATATGTATGTTTAGAGGTGTTTGGGCGACCTGAAAATTATAGCAATGGAGCTGGCTGATCAACTAATTTTGAATTAATTTACGAGATCACTACGCGCGCTTACTAAGTAAACTCGTAGTTAGCCAAATTATTTCCTTAGTTAGACCAAAGCGAAGCTGTTAATATCAATGCCCCATGTATTTAATATTTTTAACCGACTTCCTAAAAAGGAGGAGGTTCTCAATTTGACTGTACGGATTTTTTTTATCTATGTTACGCGATTACTCCTACCAATTGTAAATCAATTGTAATGATTATTTTTTGTTTGGTAGATCACTATTTCTAAACCTCTTTCTTCACTAGGTCTTTCTTCACTTTTTTCTAGGTGGTCCCATAGTTTATCGAATTCAGCATTAAACAAAAGTCTAAACATTTTTGTAAAGTTTTTATGAAGTTTATGGATTTTTGCTATCAACCTTACGGAGTTTACACTAGACTAAAGTCGGGGACCCACCGACACGTGTGCGGCATGATTTCCTTTGACCTAAGGCCTTCGACGACACGAACCATAGCCGCCGACATCAAATCGGCGGCTATAGGCGACTTTGGTGTGACTCCCTAAGAAAGAGATCATCACTTTAAGCGCCAGTTACAACTTATACAACAGCCAGTTGCTAAATTATGTTGTAAGGTCTTTTTTCGTGTAGTTTTTTTTTTGTAGTTTCTTGTCTAGACAACAATTTTCATTTTTATTTTATTTATTAAACAACATTCACAGCCCTTAAAAAACAAAATACAACCAATAAATAATGTAAGTACATTATATTAATGAATTAAATAATATGTGCAGTCGTGTGTGTGTGTGTGTGAGAGAGAGAGTGTGTAGATGTGTAAAAGTATGAGTGTGGGGATATGTAATGGAAATATATGATTATAATTATGAAATATTTGTGTCATGTATTAATTTGGTTATTTCAAGTTTAAATTTTCATGCATTCAAACACACAAAATAGTGATGGAAACACTTTGATGCACGTTAAGTACCTCTGATGAGTCTAAAACCCTATATTTATTTTGAAGATGCTTACGACCATTACTACGCACAAAGGTACATCCATCAAACGTCTCATACACAATAGATGAATAGACCATACAGTGTAGCTTTCCAGGATCCACACGCAATGACCATGGGCTCCATCAGTAACCGACCGCAAGCCACCACTCGCACCAACAGTAAATGGAACTGTTCCTTTACAGTGTAAGCTATGGATAACTGACACTAGCGGTGTTTTACTGATTGGCCTACGTTAATTCGACAAAACAACACGGAACAAGTTAACAAGCAACATTATCCTCTGCCTCGGTGGCTCAGTTGGTAGTGAACCTGCCTGCTGAGCTTGGGGGCGTGGGTTCGATTCCCACCTCGGGCAAACATTTACGTGATGAACATTTGTGTTTGTTCTATGTCTGGGTGTTAATATTTTTTAAGTATGTATTTAAAAATATTTAAGTATGTATATCAGTCCCTGGCAGCCATAGTACAAGCTTTGCTTAGTTTGGGGTCAGGCGACCGTCTGTGGTGTGTGACCGTGTGTGTCCCGAATTTATTTTATTATTATTATAATAGAAACAAAATCCTGATTGCGCAATGTAGCCTGCTGTATATACATCATTAAAATGTTTTACCATTGCTGGTTGTACCCTATATTACTCGCAATATCAAGACGATTCAAATGACACCTCACATGTCGAAATCCATCAACCTGTTTAGGTTGTAGGACATGCCAAAGAGAACTCAAACATACATACATACATACACGCGAAAATCATAACGCTCCTTTTTGCGCAGTCGGATAAAAAGACAAACCACTAAGTAGTTTTAAAACACTTTAGTGAGAAATCACCAACCAGCTATATGTTTTGGTTCGGACCAAATTATACTTGACTTTATGGATCATTTCATAATTTTCTAAACAGTCAGAACTAACCCCCCACACACAACACTAGTTCATATTTTTTTGGAATAAGATTCTATAAGAATGATTGGATAAGGCTTTAGGCGATAAGGCCGCCCTTGTACTATCAAATTATTATTATTATTTTTTTCTTTAGTTATGTTTGTTATTATTTTGTATTTTTGGTGTGATATTGTTATTGTAATGTACTCGTATCCTTTTGGGGTAGAAACTTTGGGCCCTTGGGGTCCAAGCGCATGGTTGCTCTTCAATGAGCTGTCAAAGCGTCTGATAGAGAGAACAAACGACCAAAGGGCTGGTGCTTACCTCGGTCAGCGAATTAGCATTGCTATTCAGCGAGGTAACGTTGCCAGCCTTTTGGGTACTTTACCCGCGGATACTGACTTGAGCTCTGTTTATTATTTGTAATTTGTTATTTTTGTTTGGTTTATTTTTTGCTGCAGTAGTTAATTATAATATAATAAATTATAATAATGATAATATACGAGTATTATCATTATTATAAGTATAAGTATAAGTAATTATGACATTTGAACACAAAATTTTACTAAATTATATTTTTTCAATAATGGGTCTGTTCTGTTCCAAACGTTCTCACAAACTTTCGCATTTGTAATTTTACTGATCATCAAAGCCAGTCTAAGCTGCCCTCCCGGGTGGAGCCCGTGTGAAGAGTCCAGGGTCAGTGGTGAGTGGCTGATCCTACCTTAAAGTGTTGGGGACACACTGACTAGAAAGGTTAGCGAGCGAGCTGTTGACAAAGAAGTGTAAAAAAACGCTCCAGTCTAAATAGTCTACTCCTATGTACCCATCGGATGTACTCGTATGTACTCGTTTGTGTACCCATCAAATACCGAAGATTTATTTGTTTGTCTTGTAATGGAACCAATGTAATTTTTTTTAATTTTCATTCAGACATTCAAATTCTTCCAACTTGACACCCCCTCTACCTGTATTTCCCTTAAATATTAGAAAGTAAGATACTTAACAAAAGTCACGGTCCCTTATTCTGTATTTAATCTTAATCCCTTAATCTGAATATATCTGTATTTCTGTATCGGTAGATACAGATTCTGTATTCTGATTCTGTATAGTACTAAATCGGTATTACAGTTCAGGAAACTGTGTAACGAAACCACGACAAGAAGAAGAACGCGAGTGATCTTGATTTTGGAAATAGCTACTGCTTGAAAACAAATTAGGCAGGTCTCTGCCGAGGTAATCAATAAACTGGTGTTGTAGGTGTCCACGGCGGTTACCGTTTACCATCAGGTAGGGCGTCTGCTTGTTTGCCACACGTCTTATAAAAAATCTAGCTTTGTTAATAATAACGCTATTTCTAAAAATTATACTTGACTGCCTCGATGGCTCAGTTGGTGGTGAAGCTGTTTTCTGAGCGTGGGACTGTGAGTGCGATTTCCACCTAGGGAAAGCATTTCTGTGATGAACATTTGTGTTTATTCTATGTGTGGGTTTTAATATTTATTTACGTATGTAAATGTAATTATAATTACATATATGTATATGTATCAGTCTCTGGCAGCCATAGCACAACCTATGGTTAGTTTGGGGGCAGACGACCGTGTGTGTAAAAATGTCTCGTATATTAATTAATTTATACTTCCACTACGTCGTCAGACTCTCTAACAGTGAGTCCACATCTAGAAACTACATCCCAGTAAGTAGTGAACAGCAAACCATAAACTTGTGCACTAAATTATTAACATCGGCGTAAACCGTGTGTTGTCAAAACCGGGATTTGTGGTCTAGTAATGTGGAACCAAGTTAACTGTGCACTTTAGTGGGGGAGCCACCATCGCATTTTCAATACAAGCTCCTCTACTTATCCTTCTACATGTTTAGTTTGCTCATTTGACGTGTTGTACATATAAGTTGGTAGTGCTGTGGCTTTCCGTTCGACGACTTTTTACCCTATAGACAACTGAGATAACGCGGGCAGCTTCAGTCAACACAATAGCATAACTTGTACTTACAAAATTTTAGCCACCAACGACATACTAGTACTTATCGCAAGACATCGATCTAGAGCGAATCAGTTAGGGGGCCTACCTTGACTTCTTATTTCCAAGTTGGTTACGTTTTTTGTTGCCGACGTTGTGCGGCTGCGAACTGTATCGCAGCGCTGTAAGGTGTCGCGAAGTGTCAAAAACAAAACGTAACTATCATGGAATTATGATGTCCCTAATAACCATCCCTGTGCACCTCAGCTATAGTTTCTATTTGAGTTTTGCATAAATGATGGGGATCACAATACTAAAAAGCTAACCTGTTGATAGTCAGTTTTCACTAGTGGCTCGGTGAGCTATAAACCTGGCAGCCGACGTCTGTTCTCCTCTACAGTCCATTCCTCAACCAATTCTCGTGAAACTTTGTGAGCAGGTTCGATAATTATACAGAATGTATTTTGCCGACTCAGTTTTTGGATTTTATTTAAAATGGCGGAGATACAAGTATTATTTAAAAAAAATACATTTCTTTTAAATAAATATTGAACCTACATATGACATTTCAAGAGAATCGATTGAGAAATGCGACCTGTACAGGAAAACAGAGATCTGGACAGAGATCCGGACAGAAATTCAGACATCATTCGGACATACGACAGCATTTTTGTAGAGCCTGAAGCCGAGACGCTGAGCTCGCTGCCGCTCGGTGTGATTGTGATTTGTTGAAACTTGTAATGTCTACCGGGTACCAAGTCGCTGTCTCTTGTTAATGATGCGTTTACGCGGCGGTGCGTTTACGGCCCTGTCCGTAGCCCGCGGTGAAGCGGTCAGCACTCGGCTCACTTGATACGGTGTTCCTAACGCTTTACATTATAGTTCAGCTCGGCTATCGTTTGATGGCCAAGACATTGTTGCCCTGCGCGAATTGTAGTAGCTTACTACTTTAGTAACATGTAACTATCATCAGTTTAGTCTAATGACTAACTGGTCACTGTTGCTATACAGAAAATTACCTTTTGATCTTGTACGCTATTTGTTCTGGAAACTGGAAAAGTGAACCGGTATCTCTTAGACAAGCGTGTTACACCTTCGATCACGTCGTCGCTTCCCATCAGGCGAGTCAGTGGTCAAACGTATGCAAAGTCCAGTGTAAAAACAACCGCAAATTACGCATAGTTTTAAAAAGATATAATTGTATACATTGCTGACATTGCAGAGTTTTATGTAATTAATAAAGAGTCTTTAAACAAGAGTGAGCCGATGTTGAAATTGAATAAAACAAGCTGTGTGTTAGATATAAATGGTTTTTATTCGAAAGGCCTATTAATGCCATTATTTATGGATTATCACACCCTTAACTGTCCGCCGCGGCTTCGAACAGTAGCACGGATCCGAGAAATTCAATTTTCTATGACTCTGCTGCATGAATCCGGCTAAACCTGACCGATGGCCTGCGTTATGTTGAATTTCAGGGTTCCAGTCCATTGCGATTTATTGTCATTGACTTGTGACTTCAGGAAACCCCACAAAAAAAAGTCTAACGGGCTTAAATCGCACGATCTTGGTGGCCAATTCACGATACACCGCGAGAGATAACCTGCGGAATGTACAGAAGAAACAAAATTAACAACCGGAAATCCGACGGACGTTCAGTGCATACGTAATTATTTTTATCTAAGATTCTTCGCTCGTGCATCGCACTCGCGCAGTCAATCATTTTACTGGTTTCATAAACAGACAAATATAAACTCAAAATTTTACAGCTCAACAAAATTAAATGACGTTTGTTCTCTACCAGCTCGCACTGCCCGCAGCAGCGGCTGCGCACGCGCACGATCCGTCCATTGTATGGTAATGTCGTGTTACGCATGCGCGCTGCGTCTAGGAATCGACGCATCTACGACTTTTTTAGAAATACCTTCCCGGAATTTCGGGATGCGTGCCCGTCTGCGCCTCTGTTGGTTGCAGTAGCTGAGGTTGTCTGTCTACAGTATCTAGTCGTGTTTTATGTACCTACTAGCGACCCGCCCTGGCTTCACTCGGTAATATTCCGTAAAAATAATCCGACTAACCGATCCGAGGAAAACCGTAATCGTGTTAGGAAGAGTTCGCAGATATACAAATAGATAGACCGACTGCCGGGGAATTATGAAGAGACTAGCTCTTTTGTCCGCGGCTTCGCTCGCGTTTCAAAGCCTATGTCACTCAGGGGTAACGTGGCTTTTTAGTGGTAAAAGAATTTTGAAAATCGGACCAGTAGTTATTGAGTTTATTCGTTACAAACATACAAAACTATAAATCTTTCCTCTTTATTATATTACTGTGGGTTATATTGTAGATTAGTGTGGATGTAGATAGATAGAGAAGAGAAGAATTGTCAAGCCATCGCGTTGCTCGAAGCTAAGCTTGAGTTAAGTTTGAGCTAATCCATATCGGAAAATAAAGAAAAGTATTTAAGTGTCTGGTCTTCTCTCTTCTTCCTTGTCCCCGCAGGAACGAGGAAGAGAAGAAACTTTTCCTTGAAAAGGTTGGAGATCTAGAAGGTAGCTATCCTCAAGCAGTGCACATCACACGAACCACCAAGAACCACACCCTCTTCTTTCTGTGAGATAAGCCTCCTCTACCAAGTTCCGTCACTCATTTCCACGGCTCATCTTTCTGTGGCTGATAGCCAATGGCTATGGCTTTTGAGAAATACGTGGAGATACCGAGCTCTGAGCAGATCGAATTAAGATTGGTTAATTAGATCAAGCTTTTGGTCGGGAAGAACAAACGGGTCGGAACTACTGCGTAGTCTGCGCTACTAGGTAGATTGAAGATACGGCTTTTCCTAGAGTTGGGATCGAAATAACATTGTTGATATACTTGACTGACTGGTCTCTAAAAATAAGTCATTTTATATGAATTCGAAAGTTTCAATGCCTTTTGGACTTTGGAGTGTCATGTGTAGGTAAATTTAAATTTAAACAATTTAAGACAGGGAAAGTGCTCATAATTTAAAAAAAGGTGAATTTGTATCAAATTTAACTTGAGACCACCGCAGTTTATTTAAACCTGTTTTAAAATTTGTATGTATGTTTCCCATTTTTAGGGTTCCGTACCAAAAGGGTAAAACGGGACCCTAAGACTCTACTGTCCGTCCGTCTGTCACCAGGCAGTATCTCATGTTAAGCAGTTGAAAGTTTCACAGATGATGTATTTCTGGTGCCGCTATAACAAACAAATACTAAAAAAAGGAATAAAATAAATAATAAAGAAGGCTCACATACAACAGACACGATTTTTGGCCGCTTTTACAAAAAATGGTTCGGACCCCTTCGTGCGCGAGTCCGACTCGCACTTGGCCGGTTTTATACAACCTTTTCATTTCCATTACATAAAATGTCATAATCATGGTCGAGTTACCTCTCGTTGAACGTTAGTTTAACTTACTCAACAAAGCTTTATCAAAATACCACAACATACAAAAACACTAGTTAATTCAGTGCTATTTTAAATTCAGATCTTAGTTTTACTGAGTGGTTGGAAACAGGCCGGTTTTGTCAATCGAAGATCTTCCTCCTAGTCATTGATGCCTATCAATAGATTTAAGTACTTATCTCCCTCATCGCAATAAATACCTAAACCTTATCTTGAAACTTATCAAAAACATTGTCAACTAAATGTCAGTTTGTGGCTAAGATGTCGCTGACAACGACTTCCAACCTTGCAGATACCTTTTACGGAACCAACAGTTTCTGTCAACACATTGGTATAAAATGCTCCGGCTTACAATCGAGAAACAGCAGAGATTTTGCTCATTGTGAAGAAATCAGCTTTTAATTTTAGACGCTTACTGAAGTAGTGTTGTAGGTGTCAATAGGCGGCAGTTACCGTTTACCATCAAGCGGACTATTTGCTTGTTGGCCACTCTTTTTATAAAAAAGTTAAGCTACTTGTCTGAATTTCGAATACACGTCTGGTATGTCTAGAGGATGAGAAGTCGTTGATTCGCGGCTAAAATGTCGCTGCGAACCGGTCACCTCAGCAACATTTTAAAATAGTAGAATTATCATAATGCAACGATCAATATTCGATGTTTGCTCCGTCGAGTGAGAGTCCATTTACATGCTGATTGCATCCCGCGCGTCCTAAGCGGGCCAGGGAACGAGCGGCGGCTAGCGAACGGAACGGTGAGCGAATGGACAGGCAAGCGAGCAGCGCGGTAAGCCAGCGATGAAGTGACCGAGCGTAGTATCGGTGAGCTAGCGGGGTGGTAAGCGAGCGATGCGGTGACCTAACGTAGTACGGAGTAGCGGTTAGCAAGCAAAGTAAAAACGATGAATAAACCCTTCTGTAAACATAACTCTAAGGAAGTTGTTCAACATTAAGCAGATAGTTTATTTTATTTTGATAACTTTTGTTAAAACTATTAAATAGTAAGTACACTCCCATCTTAGTGGCCCATCTGTTTTGCTCTTTATTAGGATGTCCATAAACGAAGCGGGACATTTTCGTATGACTATTAATGGTGTTCTCAACGAACACAGGACACTGTTCGATATTATGAACAGGTAATTGTGGGCGTTATAATTGAAGCGGTATTATTTTGAATAAATTGCGAGAAGGGAATTGATGGTCCTATTGAGAAGTGGCTTAAAGCGGTAGTTAATCTGTCATTTTAGTAAAGTACCTTCTGTTACATTATAGTTAGAAAGCCTGGCAATTAGTTAGGTACTAACTTTTTTCTAAATCTTTTAATTACTTGCAACGTATAGTTACTATTATGGTAACTTTATTAACATTAATGGAAAAGATTATGCTTTTGCAAAAAAAAAAAAAACTAATTTTGTTATAAAGGACATTTTTGGAGTTTTACATAATCACATTAGATACCATAAATGCGAAAGTTTGGATGGATGTTTGTTACTCAATCACGCCACAACGGCTGAACGGATCTGGATAAAATTTAGCACAGAGATAGATTATAGTCTGGAATTGCAGATAGGATAGGATAGGACTTTTTGCTTTTTTTTAGTTATATTATACATTTTAAATTACATTCCTTCACTATTACAATAAAATGTAGGACATAAAAATATTTAAAAACAATTAATGTATTTACATTTTATCATAATGAATACAGGTTATTGGTTATTACAATAATGACATTTACAGCAAATCTATGTACAATTTTTCAATTTAATGTCAAAACTTCCCGGCATAATCAGGCTCATGGCTAACATACCAGTAAAATGACATAGGCACGGTTAGCCGTTGCCTTATATTGCCTTCTACTATACTACATATTTAAATAGTTTATATTTGTAATGTTTAAAGCGTTTATTAATAAAATAGACCCGTTAGTATAGTAATATTGACAATATTTATTATAACCACTTTATTTAATGATCAAGTAAGCAATTTGAAGTCTTTGACCCCTTGTATATGCAAGAAAACAAGTTTTAGTAGTACTAACTTACTACATATTATGTTTATGATTTAATTATAAATGAAATAAACCCATAAGTTATACTATTTGTTGAAATATAACCTTTAAAAAATAATGTAATGTCAGATTAAAATATATTATTTGTGTAAGATTAATTATATAATTAAGTGTATGCGCGATTTTTATTGTTGAATTCCGTCAGGATTGAATCATTCATTTAATCCAAAAAACTTACAATCCGACAACGGGACGGAGTTTTATATTTTACTAGCTGCGCCCCGCGGTTTCACCCGCGGTTAAAAAGTATCCTATGTGCTATTCTAGACTATAATCTATCTCTGTGTCAAATTTTATCCAGATCTGTGCAGCCATCCATACATACAAACTTTCGCGTTTATAATATTAGTAGGATTTTATTTATAAGTATCTAGGCATTCCATGGTGTTATATGTAGTTGAAAAGTAACCTAGGTGCTAATACGAGGTAAAAGTTATCTCCGTTCCAAATTTCATCCAAATTCGCCCTTCCGCTTAAGCGCGAAAAAGTAAAAAAACTAGCACACAAACAGAACTTACAAGCTGTCGTAATTATTTGAAGTTTAGTATCAGTGTGATGATATACTGACATTTTTTTTTTTTTATTTTTTTTTTATGTAGAATAAGTCGGCGTTTGACCACCAACTCGCCTGATGTTAAGCGATGTTGTGGTCTAAGATGGAGCACGACGACCTATGAAATACTTATTCACTCTAGCTTTAAATGTTTGTAGAGTAAAGAAGCACAAAGACGGTAGTTGAGTGAGGCGCTACAAGTGCGCTACTGCTCAGACCCGTCTTCGGAACGGTTACACCGGACTACATCCCGAAACACGACTAAAACTACTATTTAAGTGTATTGTGTAGGTTTATAAGTAAGGTAACGTACATATCCATTTACAAATGGTAGATCTACATCACCAGTTAATATTATTCCACTTTCAACAAAACAAAATAAGTAACCTAATCAAACAAAAAACTAATTTCATATTCAGTTTCATAATTTAATTATCTCGTGATTTATGGCCGCCAGTTTATGACTGGGTTGATTTATGAGACCCACCCTTAATTAACCGGGAGTGTCGAGGAGTAATGTACCTCGCTTCAAGGTGGAACTTTTAGCCGTGACACTCTTAACAAATAACACAATAGCTATTAATAAAAACTACTCATTGGTTAATAGGTACTAGATGCGCCACGCGATGTTGCCCGCGATTTTTTTTTTTTTTTATTACTTAATAGGCTTACGTTTGGCCGCCAACATGCCTGATGATAAGCAGTGATGCGGCCTACGATGGAGCACGCTTGCCTAGAAGAAACCGATTCACTCGAGACTTGAAGACACCCAGATTATAAGTGTCAGGGAACACACAGTCTGGCAGAGTATTCCACACTCTAGCGGTCCGTATGAGAAATGAGGAACCAAAGCGTTTCGTGCGTGTTGTAGGTATGTCAACCATAAAACGATGCCGCTTTTTCGTACTCTTGGTTGTTTTATAGAAGAACGGGCTAGGAAGAATAAGGTCATGCAAACCAGATGCACACTCCCCGAAATGTATCCGATAAAAAACCGATAGACTAGCAACCTTGCGCCGATGATCCAAACTTTGAAGTTTGGCCTGGACAAGGGAGTCGTTGCCAATGAGCTTCTTCGCACGTTTCTCGATGGACTCCAACGCCTCGAGCTGGTACTTGGCCGATCCATCCCAAAGGTGCGAACAGTACTCCATGCACGACCGAACCTGTGCCTTATGTAATGAAAGCAACTGAAAAAAGTAGACCATGGGATGATAATATACTCCGCCAGGTATAGCATTTCGGTCACGTGGGCGACACGCAGTGACGTCAATCGAAATAAGTTATTACGTCATTTACAAACTGTGCGAAAGAGACGGATGAAGATGACGCGTGACGTCATACGTGTTTGCTCCAGGAATGCTGGGACCTTGTTATTTTGAATCATGAAATAGACTATGTGCTATGTTAGCACGTAGTCTATTTCGTGATTTAAAAACACTGTTATAACTAGTCTGGAATTAATATTCCAGACTAGTTAATATAACAGTTTTTCCATACTACAGGTTGACTGGTTGAACACTTTAGATATTCTAGGTTATCATAGTAATCATCATTATGAACATCTTTTATTATGGGACTAACCCAGAATTCGCGAAAAATAAATCAGCTGTTCCATACATTTGGTCGAGTATCATTGACATTTTTCTATAGAACAACTGTTTTTTTTTTCGTGAATTCCGCTTTGGTCTCATAATAAAAATTGTTCATAATGATGAGTACTATGATAACCTAGAATTTCTAAAGTGTTCAACCAGTCACTCTGTATAGTTCCAGACTATAATCTATCACTGTGCCAAAGATGCAGATCCGTTCAGCCGTGCTGGCGTGATTAAGTAACAAAAACATCCATCCAAACTTTTTTTCATTTATTGACCGAGTGAGCGTTAACGAGAGAAGCGTCTCTGCTTCAGTTTCGACAAAAATGCTTTCGTATGTCCGGATTTTCGGAATCTCTGTCCTCCTCTACAGGTCGCATTCCTCAACCGATTCTCGTGAAATTTTGTGAGCAGGTTGATAATTATATAGACTTTTAAGCCGATTCAGGTTTTTAAAATTTTTGATTTTTCCTGTAGAGGAGGACAGACGTCGGCCGCGAGGTCTACAGCTAAAGTGCCACTTGTAATATCAGTGTGATTAGTCTAAACTACACACCTACAGTCACGTCTTTCCCCCATAAGAGGCGGGTCTTAGCCCCAAATGTGACATGGTACGAACCTACCGCTTCACACCGAGCTCCGGTTATATAGCAGATGATGACATTAATTATACGCACATTTTTGTTCACAGATGGACATATTGGTGCGTGCCTTCGGCTGGAATTGAATCCGCACCCTGTGGCTTGAGAGGAGAGCCTTTTTCGAACGAGGCTATCATTGCTTATCGAGGTTTTCTACTAAACTGCTCATTGCTTAATATATTGTCTTTTGAACGAAACTGAATAAATAATAGAACAGATTATATTTTTTATTTTTTAACACTTCCACACACGGTCGCCTGACCTCAAACTAAGCAAAGCTTGTACTATGGCTGCCAGAGACTGATATACATACTTAGATATTTTTAAACACATACTTAAATAGATATTAACACCCAGACATAGGACAAACACAAATGTTCATCACATAAATTCACATAAATTTATACTAGATAGGAATCGAACCCACGCCCCTAAAGCTCAGAACGCAGGTTCACTACCAACTGAGCCATCGAGGCAGTCAAATTGGCAGCCAAATTTGCAGCCAGTATTCTATTTAAATCTTAGGGTGCTCCTAAACGGGCTAAATTTACTGCAATGCTGGCTCGACGATATTGCGACAATATTCTGAGTCCATAATTATAATCATACATTTCTAGCATGGCTGATGACAGCCGGGCTACAATCGACGACATTGCTAGCATTTAATTAGTGAGATTGTCGGTCCAATATTCCAGTAAAAATATGATGGTCCGTCTAGGAGCACCCTGAGATTTAAATAGGATCCTGGCTGCAAATGTATAATCAGTTCCACATATAGTCGGGCCATCACCTTGCAGTCTTTTACAACTGATTGATCCGTAAAGATTGGCATCCTTTATCAAATAATCCTTATCCTTAGTGGTTGTGAGAAAGGTCGTGCTTTTTGTTTAGTGTTTTTGACGTGACAACGTCTAATAAATTGGTTTGCCGGGTGACACTTCAAGAAACTGCGTTACGCTCCGCTCACGTTATGCGCTCACAATGAGAGCGAGTGAGAGGCACGCGTCCCTTCCACTCGGGCATGGTTAGCCCGCCTAAGAGCGAGAGAGACAGACATAAAAAGTCGTTGTCACGTAAAACTTTCGCCCGTATACCGACTTTACAGGCAACCAATTTTTTTCGGAGTTTTTTGACAAATTGCGTCCCCAAGTTTGCCACCCTTAAAATCTGCCGCCCTGGGCTCTAGCCTACTCGACTTGCTGGTAAATCTGCCACTGATGTAGGCAGACACAAGGCCTAGTTTTAATTATAAAAACAACTAGCTATTAAAGCAAAAAAGTCGGTATAGGATGGGCACTTAAACTAAATCACTAGATCAGGCCGAAGCACTATTAACATGCGTGCAATTACTTGGACTGTAAATAACAGGTTACAACATTAATTAAATTAAATTGACGTAGAGTCCATTTAATTCCCATTTAGAACCACTTTAGAGCTCATCATTTTAAAAACTCAATTTTACAGTTTAAAATCTTTTTAAATGTTCCTTAAATGGAATAGGCTGATACGTGAGATACGATAACAATATTTGCTGTATAAAATGCAGTTAACGCTTAAATACCATGTCTTATTATGTTTTCGAAAACCAATCAATATTATAGGACCCTAATTTATTCAAAGTTACTTCGAAAGAGTTCTTAAAAACAGTATCTCATATCCACCAAAATAATCTCTGAAATATAATAATTTCGACAAAAATGTGACATCTGTCAGTTATTTAAAATTAAAACAATAAATTTTGAAATAATAGTCTCGAAATGTAGGAAAGATAGCGTCATTTTGTACGTGTTTAGCAAAAAATCATCATATCGTTGTTGCTTTAATTCGTCATTTAGATGTTAAGCCGATTCTGGCAATAACGGTTAAGATAATGTGAAAACGTCTGATACTGTGGGAGAATATTGGGTCCGAAGTCAACCTACCGCAGGCAGAGACTGATGTGAATCGATCACTCGATGTAACAGACCAGGGGGCCTACCATGGCAACCTATTGCCATGATGGTTACGTACGATGATAGGTACGTTTTGATTTCGATGCTGCGCGACCGCGAGTCGTATCGCCACGCAATAAGATCCGGTCGCGCAGCATCGGAAGTAACACGTGACCAACATGGCAATGAGATGTCGTGGTAGGCCCCCAAGTCGATGATAGAGCATTGTGACTGTGATATAACTTGAAATACGAATTGGAGCGAAAGTTTGTGAGCGTATATGTTTGTTACTTCTTCACTTCACACAAATTTGGTGTGGAGGTAGCTGACACCCTGGATTAACACATCCATAGGCTACTTTTTAGCCGCGGGTGAAACCGCGGGACACAACTAGAACATTCATAAATAGATAATTAACACCCAGAAACAGAACAAACACAAAAGTTCATCACATGAATGTTTGCACTAGGTGGAAATCGAACCCACGCTCCCTATCTCAAAGGGCAGGTTCACTATCGACTGAGCCACCGAGGCAGTCATAACCTCATTGAAGACATCGAAGCCTCGTTTCTCCGCCGTAGCAACGGTCAATCGTCCGTCCGTCGTCCGTTCGTCCGTCCGTCCGTCCGGTGTGTTCGGTAATGTTTGCAGTGGATATTTGCGAGCGACCGGAAGAGGGGTCGCTGGCCTCGTGTGTCAACAGGCCAGTCGTCAACGCAACAAACAGGGCGTGGTGGAGACCAGGGGAACTAGCGGGATAGGATTATGGGATCAGCATCATTTTCATCACCAGCTTATTTGATGTCCATCAATCGTGCTTGTAAAACTTGGTATCCACATGAACGTACCTATTACAGAAATTAGGTAATTAATAGAGCTCTCATTGCAACTTCAATGTTTTATTTGAGAATTGTCTAAAGAAAAGTTGAAGGTTGAAGAAAAAATACATAAGAATTCGATTTTTTGAAGGCTGATGCTGCAGTGATTGATATGCCAGATTGTATTCTGCCGCTGTAGGTTTAAATCCTTTAAAATACCATGAATGTTTAAAACACATAGCCTGGCCAATGGGAGGATTAAGTAGGGAATAAAACTACAGGACATAAGCAAATTAATAATAGAGGTGTACATATAAGAACCAAATCTTTTTATAACGGTGAGCAATTAGTGAGCATTCATGATTTTTTTGGTCTGCGCTGACAACGGAATTATCGTTAAAAACAGGTCGAAAACACTTAAAAAAAAACAAAATCAGTTAATCCGTTCGTGAGCTACGATGTCACAGAAAGACAGACAGACACACACACACAGAAACGTCAAACTTATAACACCCCGTTGTTTTTGCGGCGGGGGTTGAAAACGATTGGAAGTATAAACTGCTGATGTTTATCGATTGCACCGCGGCCCGAAAGCCCGTACCTTGCCTGTGTACTTGGTTGAGACAACACTGGACGTTCTCACGAGTTCCGGACCTTGATTACATTTACATCTCTTGTAACGGTCTCCGGGACAGACGCAGGCTTCACGGCTTTGTATGTGACGGGGTAGTTGGAGATAAGCGGAGATGTAGCTGATTAGAACCTCCAGACAAGTTGCATTGGCTTTTAAACGATTACATTTATCAGACTTCAAAAAAGGAGGATTTTCTCAAATCGACTGTATGTTTTTTTTGTATTATATTAGAGCATTTTAAGGTTGTTTTGAAAACTACATCTTTTTCAAGCGTTATTCGAGCGTTAAAGATTCTAGAAACAGAATCGCTTGGACGCGATTGTAGCTTGTCTATAGGGTCTATATTGTCTGTTATACCAGCATCGCACCTGCGTAGCACAATCACAATAATAGGAACTAGGTACCTCCCAAGTTTTTGAGTTTGTATGTAAAGGAAAATCCCCTTAACTACTGATCCTATTTCCAAAATTCTTTCGCTAAGGAAAGCTGCGCAATCTCTAAATGTTGCTGGCATGCATGCAATGCTAACGCAAGTGACGTTGCGGAAAAAAGCGCTAGTATTCAGTAAAAATGTATGAGCAATCAAAATTAAATATGAAACAAATACAACGATGACGATGAAGAAATACATTACAAAGTAATCATATAATTACTTACTCTATTCCCAACCCGTAGAGGCAGAAACTGCCTGAAGACGAACCTCGTAACGTTTCGTTTTGCCGTAACAGTTTGCCGTACCAATACAACGAGCCGAGCCGCTCGTTCCGAGCACGCGAGCCTGTCGGCACCTTGTCGAGCGCGCTTCAAAGGGTTCGCGAAAAAGCCGACAGGCTCGCGAGCGAGCAGCTCGTTGAATTGATACGGCGAACACGATAATATGTTTCAACGAAATGTTATTAGTCAGATCCTTCTCGTAGGTCCTTCCCAATCCTCAGAAAGAATCGTTTCCCATAAAAACCGCGTCTTCTCGACAAAGTATATGCTAGCCGAATCCGGAAGAAATCCGGAAAGAATCCGGAGTAATAGCAAAGTATAGCTATTACTCCGGATTCGGGCAACATCAGTACTGAGAACTTAGAGAAGGCAGAAGCTTATGGGTGAAATTTAATCGCTCATCAAAATAACTACATTGTGTACCAAAATATCTCAACAAAGATTTTGGTTACATTTATTGTCATCATACGCACATCAACAATAAAGAAATGTCTGCGAAATTTACCCCCTTAGTAATAAGCATTGTACAGCTTCGGGATTGTAATACAGTGTTTTGTCTTCTTAATCGATTCAATAAAAAAAAACAGTCAAAACACTGTGTTACCATTCCGAGGCTATGCAATGTTTATTATTAAAAGGGTTAATTACTTTACTGGGTCCAAAATTCGAAAAGCTTTGGATAGCTTAGCCTTATAACCGAACTTTTAGTATTTAGTGCACAGTACCTAAAGTATAAGTGTAATAAAATTGGCAGATATTTTGATGCGCGTTACGAAGATCTGGTGAGCCAGTAATTATTCCCTGTAGCTTATTATCTTTTTACTAGAACCCCTTGCAGTTACACTTGGATATGATTCTCGGAATGTAGAAATAATAGTGCACTTGATGCGAGAAGCCTCTTTCGTTGATTTAAAAAAAAATCTTCTATGGTTCTCACACATAGTTTTTACGGGATAAAAAGTGTCCTGTATTTTATGTTCTTTTCCGTGCTCCCGACAACGACTATTCAATATGCAATGTCATGATGATCGGTTGAGTAGTTGAGGCGTGAATAAGCAAACGAACATACTCACTTTTGCGTTTATAATTTAGTTAAAATTAGGATTTTATACTCTACGTTTTTGGTACAATATATTTCTTTGGGAAAATTTATTTTATTATTTATATTGTTTAGTTTCCGTCATCATTATCAGCACATATTATACCACTGTTGCCTCTCCCAAGGCGCTATCCTCATTTATCATCTATAAAAAATTGTCTCACGTATATTTCCCACGAAAAGGTTTTACGAAAATAAAAACAAAAAAATAGGACTTCGAATAAATACATTTCAGGTCCAAAGGACCAATACAAGAAGAATATGTGTGACCTTTATGTCTATTTTGAATTTCATTGCAGTTGAAGGCAGGACAGCGTTTAATTAATAGTTTATTGCTTTTACAATGTAGTCGATATATTTTTTATCTGACTCTACTCTACATAGTGTAAAACAAAGTCGGTTACCGCGTCTGTCTGTCTCCCGGTCTATCCGCTAAGTCCTCCTAAATCACGCAACGGATTTCAATGCGGTTTTCAGCATCAGTTAAATAATTTTTCACGGAAAGTTTTTAAGTACCGTGCAAAGCCGAGGCATGTCGCTAGTAAAGCTATAAATGTGTGAGTGCCTTAATTTGTTAGTTTTTGTTTGGTTAAGAAACAAAGATTGAAATGAACTTTGGAATCCACTGGAAATTTTCCGGCAAAAAAAAATATTTTCAAAATTAAAGATAGGTCAGAGATGTGTATAATTTTAGTCCTGTCATATTATTTTATTTTAGTAATCGTTTTAAAATATTGACTTCAACGTCTCTGGTTAAGTCTTATATTATAAAAAAAGCGAAAGTTTGTTTGTGTGTGTTTGTTTTTCACGCTTGTGTTGCTTCTTCACGCTCAAACAGATGGCCAGATTTGTTAGCTTTGACTTTTACCTTGGCGCAAGACATAGGCTAATTTTTGCCGCGGGTAAAACCACAGCGCGCTGCTATAGCTAGTACATAATAATTATTATTTCATGGCGACGAAGACGAAATGAACGAAATGGTCTTCCGAAAATATACGGCTTGCGAACGTTAGCGAGTAAACCCGCTCTACATAGCTAGTCTCGATCATGAAGTTACTACGAAGTATCTTAATGCGCGCCGTAACAAGTTCAGTTTTTTCGTGCACTCTTAAACGCCGAAGAAGCTATGTTAAGAGCCCCAATCAAAATAACTATTTCGCGGTAGGCGATAATTACGAGCCTCGGACGGCAGCTTCTTTTTTTTAATGAAGCTGAGATAGCTACAAATTTGTCTTTAGATGTGAGTGGTGGAGCCACCAGCGCATTTGCTGAATAATATGGAGAATCGGTAAGTAGTAGGTATGTCAAAAGAGTAAGTATTGTAGGTATTCAAAATACGTACTTATTTTCTTTATATTTTGTATCATCCTCGATTTAGCTATACAAGGCGCTGGTTTTGGGTGTAGTAATACTTATAGGTGTTGCTCTACCCGCCAAAGTGAACAACTGTTAGAATATAAGTTAGTAAAATTCGAAAGGAAAATAATTGAGTCTCCATAAGTAATTAGTCACGTGATCAATTATGAATAGAGACTCGTGATTTTTTTCTCAAATTTTGCAAAGTTGTGTTCTATAACTTGTTCACTTTGTAGAATAACACTAGGTATAGTATTTCCTATTACACTCAAAACCTTGCATCTAAATATTAAATTGAATAAATTAAAGCCATTGAGTTAAATAATGTGAATGTATAATTAAAATTTAAAGTAAATAATGATAGAAAGATTATTTTAGTTAAATTAGTTTTCCATTTAAAGTTAAATATCTAAAACGTACTTTATTACTTAACCTTTGATAAATTAAGAGGATTCTCATATAGTAGATAATTAGCCGGCAATATCGTTATCGGGATCATAAAGTCAGTTTCTAAGCAAACAGATAAAAGCGCGTTGATGTCTTATCAACTAGAAAAATTATACTAATAAAATAAATCGAATATTATCTCAAAATTATTTATTTACTTGGGTAGAACCACAGAACAAATAATAGTAAAATACTAATTATAACTATCTATATGGATATACTATACTCCTACTAGGTAATTTGTATCATATCACATCACACTAGTATTTTAAAGGCAAAAGTTTGTTAGTGTGAGTGTTAGTGTTTAAGCGTGTGTGTTCGATAGTTCTTCACGCTGGACTAGTGGCTGAATAATTTGGTATGGGGGTGGCTGACAGCCTAAATTAGCACATAGGCTATAAAATGTAGTGTTCTCGTGGCACGAGCAAGAAGTCTAAGTACATATAATAATTTGTTATACGAGTTAGTAAATGCAAAAGTTCGTAAATATGTGAGTGTGTTAGTTTAGTTTTAGAGTTTAGAGTTAGTGTTAGATACGAGTACTTCTTCACATGCACATAGAAGAACAGATTTGGATAAAATTCGGAATCGATATAAGTTATACGAGTACCTTGGATTATCACATACGCTAACTTTTAATGGTCTGCAGCTAGTTTCAGTTATTGTAAATGCAAAATCTTAGGAGGGAGCGAATTAGCTCACACCGCTATGACTGTTTTCATAGACAATTATGAGACACCAAATTAAAGAAAAGATTTTTTACTTCTCTTGCTGAAAAAGTCCGTCATTGTAGCGTACCAGAGCAAGGATAAAATAGCATATTTTACTCTAGGGGATTTAAAAAAAAATGAAAATGGAACTAAAACCAGTGACCTCTTCGGTACAATGCGATGCATTGCGATGCGACCACAGAGGAAATAGAAAAAAAAAAACGTTGGCGCGAAATCTTTACAATTTTTTTTCTAATTACAAATAATTGGATTGGATTATTTTATTTTCTTGCAATCGAAATGAACATTAGAAAGTAACACACGGGGCTAAAAACACATTATAACTCGGTTTCTATTTACTCCCTCGTTTGAAATGGGTTATTTTAGCCCCTTGTATAAAAATATACTATTTTCTGTTTTTCTTCATATGTCTATAACAACGTGACTCTTAACTTTTGACACATACGCGCAAATTTGTAATTAAGAAAAAGAAATATGAAATTTACTGTGTACTTATCGTAGACATAAGAAAAAAAGTACGTTATATTTAGTGCACGGTAGTAAAACCGCGGGGCGCAGCTAGTGATTTCCATAAACTATCGATAAATTCACCTTTCGAAATTGAATATAATTGGTGTTATGATAATTCCAGGTCAGATTCACCCACAAATCAAGTTTCGAGCGAGCCTAATAATGTTAACACCCACCAGCGAGATTAATGAATTATTATCGGAATTGGGACATCGGTCTAATAGTGTAGGGCGGCCATGGGTTGTAGGTTGACAGGACGATGTGTTTGTGACCGAATGAGCGACAATAATGAATGGCTGAATGAATGAACTACATTAATGAAAAGAGGATATTATAAGATTAAGAATTATTTAGAAGATAAAGATGTCTGGAGCCTTCCACTTCCGCCAAGTAGCCACTAGTATTTATAGATATTACCTAGTTGTAAGCCAAAATTTGTGAGACTGTAATTTATTTATTATTTGAAAAAATAATGCCCCTCAGTTTCTTGCCTGTTCTTCTGAGTAGAGGCTTTTTGTCCGAACAAGGCGGTCGAGTCAATTTAAATAACTTTAATGTTTATAAGTGTATCTTTGATACCTAAATTGAATAAAAACATTTTGACTTTGACTTTGACTTTGAAATGAAACGATTAAAAAGCGAGCACGTTCGAGTGGCTATTGGATATGGCGGTGATGTCAGAGTTCTAGGCCGTCCGCAGGCGTCTGACATAGTTTGACGATTGTCGACGGGAGTGTTCAGTTGTAAACGCCAGCTGCGGTCACCCATCCAAAGACTGACCGCGTCGTCCGTTGCTAAACGTCGGTGATCGGTTACCTACACCTAGCTAAACGTCGAGCCATCGTATTGCAAAACGGCTCCGTTGTGTAAAATGGCTCACCATTTTGTAAAACTGCGGATTCAACTATTTGGCTGCGTTATTTATGGATTTTGAATATTTGAATGCTATTTTAGAATTTTAAGGCTATTGATGAATAATTAATTGGTTTATATTTTAATACTTAGCAAAATTATGTCATGGGGATCTAAAGTGGCTAAATATTTCAAGAAAACTACCAAAAACTGTTTTATTTTATTTGTCGTTGGCATCGTGTGGTCACAGCGGTACCGTCACAGCACCACGTGGGCTGCGCATGTTTACATGGAACATTTTGTATACATCACTACCGCTGACACTAATGAGCTGGATAAAGTCTCCAGAAGACCGTGGGTGTGGACGCTGGGTGTGTAGTTCTTTTTTTGTGACGGCGAGGAAGGTGGAACTTGGATTTCATGAAATGTTAAAGAGATTGTAGAAAAGTTTTGAAAACACTTTTCGAACTCAGAAAATGGCCTAAAGTTTCTGATTTGTCAATTTTTATTTTGCATTAGATGTTTTTTTTAGACAGAGTAAATCCTACAAAATACCGTTTTTCTTACAATATTATGAGGGAATATAGATTTTTACTATTATCATAGACTAATGTCGTATCTATGCTATTATGTAATAATTACCTACTTTTTCAAAAATACCTACTTCTTAGTGATAAAAGTTATAAAGCCTCGAAGTAGTTTTACAGAGTTTTGCCTTTTTCGATGAAGGATGATTTGCCTGTACTCGTGCGCGCCGTACAATATAATTATACCCAAAAAGTTATTCAATGAACAAATTGTTCGCTGAGAATCTGGATGAGGCTTAATTAGTAGCAAAACTAGCAAAGCTGCAAGTTGACCAGGAAAAGGCACAATGCGTCTGTACCTAGCAAGAGTCTGTACCTAGTAAAAGGGATTCCCATTCGTCACCACCGTCTTTGCCACATTCAATTGTCTATCAACCGCAAACTATGTAGGTACGAGTACGAAAAGGCATTCACATCGGGGTTCCGCATGTAATAAACTGAAGTCGTTTGGTCTGATGCAAATTTAAAGACAAACAATTTTTCCTTAACATTTATCTACCTCCTTATACACGTTGTATACCCTTGATAGTTATACAGTGTTTTGTCTTTCTCAAACGAGTTAAACATTTTAAAAGAAAGAAAAAGACAAAACACATAAACAACGTTTGATAGTAAGAGGGTAAATGTATATTCAGTTATTCAATAAACATCCAGATTTCATATCGATATCTAAATGCACTAAAAAGCTGACTGCAACGTCAACTATGTTTCAAATTATGAATACTCGTACTTAGGATGAGATGCTGGAACTAACCTCAACTCTATTAATACCTATATGTCTCTCTAGACATATAGGTAAACCTTACCTATATGTCTAGAGAGAGTTCCGTACTGTTTATGAGCGAAAAGTGATAGGCCAACTTTTGTATACTAGTGTGCGTGACAAGTTAGTTTGTACGTCTTTTGGGGTTGCGTCATACATTTTGTTGATTTAGAACCTATCAGTTGGCTGTAATTTGTTTGGCCCGTTATTTTATTTTTTAGTACATTTAGAAATATCCTTTATGAAAGCCTTAACTATAACCAAAGCGTAACCAGTCGTTAAACTCTTTTTTTTTTGTCTTCGTTTTATCTTGTTTACTACTTGTTGTTGGTTAAGTTACTTTTACGGTTTGGTTATCGTAAAAAACACTACCAAAGTCTTTGATCAGAATATCTGACCAAAAACCAAACCGTAGTAAACCGTAACCAGCCGTAAAATCTCTGTTGAACCTGAGGAAACGGAAACGGAAAAAAGAGTAGAACGGCTGATTAAGCTAGCTAGCTAGCCAGAAGTGATCGCTTTTAAGCGATCACTTCTAGACAACTGACCAAAGACCGCCTATTACCATTATTATTATTAGGCATTGCACCTATAATCGAACCTTTTTTTCAAAGAGTTTTGCTTTGTATTGTATTGTACACCAGAATTTTTAAAGCTGGCTACGTTCTGGTTACGAGTATATGTAGTTGAAGTTACTTTGCTGCAACTCAACCTTCATGAACTGTAAACTCCCGACGCTGATTTGCATTAAACATAGCTAAGAACACTCCCGACTAATTCACCTTTCAAACAAAACACAATCAAAATCGGTTCATCCGTTCGGGAGCTATGATGCCACAGACAGACACAAACAAACACACACACACAAATACACAGACACGTCAAACTTATAACACCCCGTCGCTTTTGTGTCAGGGTTTAAAAACTAAAATGAAACTCAGTCCGATCTCTAATTCCTTGTGTTACAATGTAAGCGTGGCTGTAGGGCCTATCATTAGTAATTAGCCACCGGCCAGTTGTTTACATCTCGAGAACAGAACTCTCATGCATAAACTATTTAGTTAATAAGGTTTTACTAACATTGTTGTACAACGCATTCTTTGCAAAAATGTTTGCTACTCAGTAAGCAGAACCGTAAAAACAATTTTTTGTACTGTGTTTTATTTTGTTTTGGATTTAAATCATTTTGTAAATATTCCTATAGATATTGAGTTCAACGACTTTTGTGGAATACTTAGATCGTACTTATTTTGTTTGCTTAAGGGTAACGCGACGCTCTGAGATGTCCATACAATCGCGCTGTCTAATTTCTTGGAAACTATTCCTTAAATTGTTATCAAATTTGGCATCTTTAATTGAATGAACTATGTTTCCGACTCTACGTTCTTGGCTTATTAATCGTCCTCAAGAGAAAATAGAGCTATGAAAAATTTACGCATATGTAAGGACTTTTGGCTGATGTATTTACTAGATGGACAAAACAAATCAAGATTCCCTTTACATAGGCCTACATCATTAGCATTTAAATTAATCCATAATATAAGGGAAACTTTTAGTTAGTTAAGAATGATTAAAGAAGTGCAAAAGTCGTATAAAATTATTTAAAATTCAATTGGCCACTCTGTAGATAACTATAGAGGCTCGTCAGTATCTATACTTACTCTTCCTTCTAAACGAAATGGCAATAGAAAACCTTTAACCAATGCGAAGTGAGCCTAAAATGTTCGCCGCACCCTTAACCCACTTGCGGAAGATACGGAGCTAAATTAGAATCGCAGGGCTAATTAAGTCAGAGTTAAAATGTTAAAAATATAACTCTAATATTGTGTTAACTCAAGGTTGCTTGGCTAGGTAGCTTGGTGGAGTATGAAAATTAATCAATTTAATCTCTAATCGACCGAGCAAGCGTTAGCTATCGAAGCGTCCGTGAGCGGCCCGCGCTATCTACGGAATGGGTCCCCGTGAATCATTGAGAGATTTATTTAAAGAAATAAATATAATAACTTTACCTTCTTTGTATATCTTTGAAAATATTATGCACGTTCGCAAAAATCTACATAAATTTAAATTGAACAGTGACTATCACAATTATAACACTAGAAATAAGGATAGGATAGCTGTACCGAGACTTAGACTGACTAAGTCAAAAAAGTCATTTTTAGGCAACTGCGTTCGTTTTTACAATAAAATCCCGAAAAATATAACAGGGCTCACTGAGGGAAAATTCAAATCACATGTAAAAACTACATTAATGAAAAGAGGGTATTATAAGGTTAAGAATTATTTTGAAGATAAAGATGTCTGGAGCCTTCCACTTCCGCCAAGTAGCCACTAGTATTTATAGATATTACCTAGTTGTAAGCCAAAATTTGTGAGACTGTAATTTATTTATTATTTGAAAAAAATAATGCCCCTCAGTTTCTTGCCTGTTCTTCTGAGTAGAGGCTTTTTATCCGAACAAGGTGGTCGAGTCTATTTAAATAACTTTGACGTTCATAAGTGTATCTTTGATACCTAAATTGAATGAAAACATTTTGACTTTGACTTTGACTTCTCTGCTGCAGCTTGGACAAAAATGCTTTCGTATGTCTGATTTCTGTCCAGATCTCAGTCCGGATCTTTGTTTTCCTCTAGAGATCTAATTTCTTAACCAAATCTCTTGAAATTTTGTGAGTAGGTTTGATTATTAATCGGTTGAGGAACGCGACTTGCAGAAGAGGACGAATGCCAGCCGCCAGGTCTCCAACTCACAGAGCCACTACTTATATAAACTCTAAGGTAAAAAGATATAATCGGAAGTTCTGCAATTAGTGAATCATGATAGAGAAATCTAGAAAAACGCCTTGAAGAAAATCCGCCGCTGGCTATGGCCACTATGACTGCTAGATAAAAGAAAAACGCATTATAGTGCATTAAAAAAAGTTTAGTTTGGAACTCAAAAAACCATTGCGAAATTAGGCAATTTGGGCATTCTGTGCAATTGACGGCGTTGTCAGTGATTGATCAACAGTTGCAAGTCGTTCTGAACAGTTAGCCGGCGCGGAGGAGGATGCCGGTGGGCTCCGTGCGTTACCTTTCCTCTTTTTACTGACATACCATCGGACACATGCGGCGATGACCACTCGAGATACACACGGGATCGATCGCCGGATATGTCGCAGGTTTTTTTCTTGAACTTTAAATAAATGGAAAAAGTTCACGGTCTGTAATTTAGAATTTCAAAATCTGCGAAACAATCGGTCAATGAGCTTTGAACATTTCAAGTTATTAAATTTTATAATAGGTTTTTTTTTTCGTACAAAGATTCTCTTTGCAGATACTAGCAAATGTCTGACCACAATTTTGAACGAAAAAGAAAATGATTACGAAAATGTAAGGGCTTGGAGAATAAAAATAAAAAAGTTTCTACCATTAAAGGAACAAAAACCTTTACTATTACTGTCCTTTTTTAAGTTTTTAAGATTTTCATGTAGTTTTTGGTGTGCAATAAAGATATATTGTATTGTTTTGTATTGTACTATCCACTAGATTTTTTTGGTTTTCTAACCTAACCTAACTAATATTATAAATGCGAAAGTGAGTATGTTCGTTTGTTTGTTTGCTTGTAACGCTTTCACGCCGTAACTAATCAACCGATCATCATGAATTTTTGCATACACGTTGTCTGGGGTACAGAAATGGACATAGGATACTTTTTATCCCGAAAAATAAACGGTTTCTGTGGGACCGCGGGTAAAACCGCGAGGCGCAGCTAGTTTAATTTAAGTATTTATATTAAACTATTTTGGAAGTACCTAGAGATTAAGCAAACGATTTTGACCCACAAAGACGACAAGTCTATAAGACGTCGTCGACACCCGCTCAACACCGTGTGCCCCGCGAACACATTTCATCCGCGCACTGGCCCGGTCCGGCGCAGCCATCCCTTATAGCCGCGACCGCTTTTTGCCCTGCCCTTCCAATTATATGGCAACCCATACGAAATTCATTGAATGATTTCACGTTTTTCAAGTTGAATGAACGATTAATAATGTGGTGTGGTCTTACCTTGCCCCTAATAGCCTATTAGTGTCCCATCAGAGGGAGAAATACAAATGAAATCTATAGCCTGATGGTAATAGACGATGTTAAGGGCTGGACTAGGACGTAAGAACAGGCAATGCTTATGTTATATGGTAAACGTAATTTCTTGCAACGTCAGATTCTTTGTATTGACGTTAAGTAGTCTTCAAGAAGGTAATGAATGACAAACAGGACATGTGGTGGACATAATAATGTGTTTTTTTGTTTCGACTCGGCTCGCGAGGGCTCGCTCCGTTTTACCTTGCCTTTAAAGTAAACCACTTTTTCGATGATCCCTGCTTGAGGTTGATATTAGCAGTTTCAATGTTTCATAGTTGCTTTGTATATTATTGAACGAGTTGTGCCTGCGGTTTTATGAGCGTGCTACAAAAGCCTCACATATTTCAGAGATTAATGTATCCTATCCTATGGTATTGTTATGTAGTCTGTCAGCAAGGATTTAATAATGAGTTTCGTCAGATTTGATAGATCAAGTCAAGATCTGGTTAAAGAATGTCAATCTACAAAGACCATAATAACTTAGTGTTCTAACTAATCGACCGAGTGAGCGTTAGCGAGCGAAGCGTCTGTGCTGTAGCTTCGATAAAAATGCTTTCGTTTGTCGGAAACAACACAACTGATAATGAACTTTAAATTTTTCGAATTCTGTCCGGATGTCTGTCTTCCTCTACAAGTCGCAATACTTGACCGATTCTCTTAAAATTCTGTGGGCAGGTTCAATAATTATACCAATTTTTCTTTTAGTCCAGACAGTTTTTGGAAATTCTTGAAAATGGCAGAGATATTGTTTATTTGGCTATCATTAAAAGAAAGTGATTTTATTTGTTCGTTTTTTACGCTTTCACGCTTTGACAAATAGTGAACCGATTATTATGAAAGTTTGCATACACGTTGCCAGAAATACAGAAAAGGACATAGAGTACCTTTTATCCTGAAATTATCAACGGTTACTGCGGGACCGCGGGTGACACCGCGGGGCGCTGCTAGCCTTCTATAAGTATACTGTAAAAACATAGTAACTGTCACGCCTTTCCCGCGAGGGGGTTGCAGAGGTGTAATACAACACCCACACTTCGCCGAACGATATTTAGTTCCAAATGTGGCAGAGAGCGAGACTGTCGCCATACACCGGGCTAGAGTTATGTAGCAGATGACATACAATACGCACATATGTTCACACAAAGAACAAATTTGTGCGTGCTGGGTTTGAACACGCTCCCTCTGACTTGAGAGGTGGGCCTTCTCTATCTAGACTATCATCGCTTCTTATTATTTAATAGTAACTTAAACTACAATTTATAAGTAAGAACATCTTGTTTAATTGTGAACAACTAACTAACGAACTAACTAACGAATTAATACGGTTGGTATTTCACTTGCAACATGAAAAATGTGCAAAACAATAGTAAATACCAATTTCTACTCCAAAATAAACTAGCGTACCCGAATAAGGTTCAGTCATCATCTTCTTTACATCCAAAGGTATTTGAAACCACTCTTTTCCTTCCTGTAATTAATCTAATCTGGGCATCCTAATCACTGTAAATCCATTACCATTACCAAAGCCAAACCATCTTAAAAACAACTCGCTCAATAATAAAGCACCTAACACACTCATAAAGTTAAAACAACATTATCCTTAAAACATCGTTGAGAGTACTTACACTCACACTCACACACTCGGTCCAAGTGTGACCAAGTTGTAACGTTTTTTTCAAGGCCACCTCGCCTAGCAACTAGGCAGCGTAGTACCTAAAATGACGGAAATACTGTAAAGCAGTGACCTAACTTGCTATTTTCGGGCATTCAACATGAAATTCGCAGACTGACAGAGACCGGAGCCAAACCTCGTATCGTGTCGAGTACACGTAACGTTTTGCCGTAACAATTCGCCGAACCAATTTAACGAGCCGAGCCGCTCGCTGCGCGCAGGCGATCCTGTCGGCACCTTGGCACATGATACGTTACGACGTTTTTTTGTCTTTTGTCTTCAATTTTGAAGTTCAATTTACTGTTAATTTAATTTGGGACAAAGTTACACATAAGTAAAGGTGCTCATAAAGGGGTTGTTCGCTTTTGAGCATTCTTGATTGTAGCTGCTCATCAACCGTACGTGGAACGGAATACGAAGGGCTGTGGCCAACTCATTAGCTAAAAAAACTCACCTCGGATGAGTTGACCACTCCTCTTTGGTAGGAGTCGATTCACCCAGCAGCAAGGTCAAAAATTATGTTACTGTTTAAGGTTACTGTAGACTTTTATAAATACTCGAAATTGGAATGCTTGTTGTTTTACACACTGCCATTTACAGTGTAAATTTTACACTGTGATAACAACATCCTTTCGTGTAATGAATAAGCAGATCCGTTTAACTCTATCTAGTCATGTACCTAAAGTAACATATTAAGTTCAACAAAATTAATTGAACTAGAATTACATACTTGCTACGTTTTTATGTCGGAAAAATTGAAAAGCCTAAAAAGATACTTTGATTTCACGATTAAATCAGATTAAGATTATGAAGTAGCGATGTTAGCCTAGTTGGAGAAGGCCCACCTCTCAAGTCAGAGGGAGCGGAATTGAAGCCAGCCGACAGCACGCACCAATTTGTTTATTGTATAAACATTTGTGCGTATGTGACGATGTGTAAGAATTAGTTAAACTTTAAGAATACTTGTAGTGCAGTGTTTGCATGTGCGCTGTATGGCCACGTCACTGTCTTGTCATTCCACGTCGCTGATGACGTAATGCTCGGCCAGTGACCGCAGTTTTTAGAGGCGCTTCAGAACGATATGAATTAATATCGCGCTAATTAATTAGTAAAGTCTCAGATTCCCACCGTCCCATGTGGCGAGTATGAAGAGATCGTTTTATTTGAGTTTCTTTAATTTATTTGTTTGTTATTGTTTCGGCTCGGGTGACATAGGGAAACTTTTTACTTTTTTCTGGTGTTCTGTTTTTACAGTGTCAGTGTCCTCATTCGAATATGATTATTATTTTTACTAGCTGAGCCCTGCGGTATTTCCTGCAAATAAAAAGTAGCCTATGTGTTAATCCAGATATTTGCTACCTTCATAAAAATAAACATTTTACAGATTCATATTTCACATAAATCTGTTAACTCGTTCGAGCGTTAAGAAGTAACAAAAAAAAAAACACACTCACCAACTTTCGCCTTTATAATATACGTAAGTAGGAAGTAGGATGTTCATCTTCATCATCATCATCAATCATTTGCCTGCCTCGGCGGCTCAGTTGGTAGTGAACTTGCTTTCTGTGCTTGGGCGAAAGTTCGATTCCCACCTATGGTATACCTACATACATGTGAAGAACATGTCTGTTTATATTATGTCTGGGTGTGAAATATTAATATCAATAAGTCTAAGTAGGTATATATTTTAAATATATAATTATGTATGTGTATCAGTATCTACAAGCCAAAGTACGAGCTTTCCTTAGTTTAAGGTCAGACGGCGGTGTGTACAAAATATCCAGCATATTTATTTATATTTTATTAGTTTTCCTTTCCACCCATCGCTGAGGATATAAACTATAAAACTACTAGCTGTCACCCCGCGACTTCGTTCGCGTTTAATTAGCAATAAATTAAAATTGCGACTATAATTTGAGATTTAAACTATCCTATCTCTCAAGTTGGATCGAACTGCACATGGTGTGCGAATTTTATTATAATCGGTTAAGTGGTTTAGGAGTTCATTGAGGACAAACATTGTGACACGAGATTTATATAATATTAAGAAAGATAAGATATAGGCCTATAATAAAACTATATAACTATATAGGCCTTCCCTTGAGCGCGCCATCGTTTTTAGTCCTGCGCCAGTCATATTCACTGCCTTCCTGCTACCTTTAATTACCTTATTATTTTAGTGACTATTTTATGTCTAAAACGTAAAAACACGAAAAAGCTGTAGCCAGCTTCCAAATGTCAAAAATTCTCGGGTTACCTATTCAAAGGCCTCTGATGATTCTGATGTCATCATTGTTTTATAACAACATAAACATATCGATGTGCGCATAATACGCACACACATCATAAATGGCGCATTTAGTAAAACTATGGCATTTAATTAATCGCTTCTATATTTCATGGAGATGTACGAGTATATTGGTCTCATTTGGTCACATCATGCTATATTTTAGGTATATTCTAGTGATCACGAAATACTCATCAAAAAACCTTGCTTATCGAAACTAGAATAGTATTTATACTTTGACCAAGCAGACAATGAGTGATCATAAATTTTCTCGTCATTTCATTCATAGTTTCGTCACATTTTGGGCGTGTTTGGCCTCACAACGGCTTAAAATTCCAGTATTGCTATATCGCGTTCAACAGTTCGGTACATTAACACAATAATCTGTGAAATGGTCGCTAATGATTATTTAGAATCTATACCTAATAGAGATGTCTTGTACAGCAACGGTCCGGCTAAAACGGGAAATCATGGTTTAATCAATCTTTTGGTGACGCGACGTATTAGTCCGGCAATTAAACCAAAAAAAAGAAGAGAAAGAAAGATAATTTGTTCTCAAACACATAGTAAACGAGAACAAAAATGGAAGAAAATAGTAAATCATACCTACATACTAAATATACATAGCATAAATACATTTGTGTTAATTCTTCGTGTTTCTAGGTAGATTGTCTGCCTTCAAAAGGAGGCTAAATAGCAGAAGATACATAAACTCAGAACTTAAAATAGAGCTAGAAACTTTTAAAAACAAGTGATTATTAGCTCACACCATAAGAAGCATTATTTGATTGTAAACACATTCCATTAGGCATTTAAGCAGCCCCCCAATTGCTAATTAATTGCCACAAATAAACTCTTTTTGTATGCCAAAAAGGTCCAAAAATGGACTATTCATTAGCAATTTAAAAACAATATTAGAATCGAGGCCCATGCGTTGCGTGCACTAGTGAGTTTTTTTTTGTTTTTTTATGCAGAATAGGTCGGCGTTTGACCACCAACTCGCCTGATGTTAAGCGTCGGTGTGGTGGTGATGAAGCACGACGACCTATAAGGTATTTATTCACTCTAGCCTTGAAGTTTTGTAGAGTGAAGAAGTACAAAGACGATTTTAGCCGATAAATCCCGCCGCCTCATCCCTAATCTGTGCATAGACTAAGGAATTCCGAGGTTTCGACATATCTATAAAGCGACTGCCATAAATCCAACTGGCTGTGTATTCTAGTGCCTCTGACGTTTATGGCTTTTAAAAACGTCCGACAGATGTTTATGGTCGGATCGTATATAAAATGTAAATCCCTGCTTTTGTAAGAATCTATTGAATTGTTCGCGGCCGTCAACTTCGCGACTTAGATTTATCTATAGACGTCCAGATTAGAAATTAGAGGAAACGGAAAATTTCACAGTTTACAGCGGGTCTCAACTGGCGCTTTGGAGCAATTTATCTGACAACGATTCATAGAATTCATTCAATAAATAAAATTAAATAACGATTCACGTTTATAGCTCTCCGCTAGATTTCCGGGTCGGGGTATTTTCACCTTATTATCGTAAAATAGTAAATTTATTTGGTGAATCAACCAAATTTAAATTATTCTTGTATTTATTTTTGCCGATAATATTGCAAGACATAATTATGTACAAACAGGCAGCGAAATAAATTGAAATAGGATCACATTATGACTCCGAAGATCGGAAACTCACCTGATGGAAATGAAGCGATCTACAGCCCACCATTCACATGCGAATCGATTCGCCGGATTTGTCGTTGACGACAAATTGGCGTACAAATGTTAACAAACGACCCAGGGTCCTTAACATACACACTTTGTCGCTTTGTCGAAGCACATTTCCGAATAGACAAGCCTACCTATATAATAAATATTTACTACCTAATAGTAAACACTCTTGTAAGCAAGTAACAAGGTGCGTACAAGATGTAACTTATTATTCTGGCATCAAATTAACTTCTCATTAAAGGCACAACAATTTCATGGCAGTTAGGGTTCTCATTCAAGTTAATTAGAATTAACAATTAAAGTTAACGACTAGTACAATTTTTTTTTGCAATATATATATATGTATGTGCAAATCTAACTTAATTGTAAGTTAAAGTAAGTAAACATTATCCGACTCAATTAAGTGTGATTTACCAATGAAAAAAAAATCTGCAAAAACAATAAATATGTTTAAATTTGTTTAATATTGTGCGAATTTCTATTGGTGAATTTAAAAAAAAACGGATCGGTTTACATTCCTACTCTCTTGACAATAAATGTTGAATACGAGTATCTAATTACAAATGATGTATAGCCTCGGAATATACTCGTATATAGTGAATTTTGTTTTTTCGATCGAGCAAACACCTGATACATTACCTATTACAACGTTTATTAGCGAGGGGAGCCCTCCGAACATGCAAAGTTACAACCCTTATCTCTCTATAATATTAGCGTAGAAAAAACTTATTAAAAACCACGTAAATTTTCACAGTGAGTAACTAGTCTTTCTTATCCTAATCTCAAGTAAATAATTATGAATGCGAAAGTGAGTTTGTTCGTCTTTTTTTATTACTTAATAGGCTTGCGTTTGGCCGCCAACATGCCTGATGATAAGCAGTGATGCGGCCTACGATGGAGCACGCTTGCCTAGTAAAAACCGATTCACTCGTCTGTTTGTTGCGCTGTCGCGCCCTAACTACTGAACCAATCAACATGAAATTTTGCATACACATTAACAGAAAGTACCTTTCCTCCCGAAAAATAATGGTTTGTGTGGGACCGCAGGAGAAACCGCGGGGCGCAGCTACGACACAAAAGTAAAACCTTTTTCACTACAGCGAATCTTGATATTTCCGTCTGGAACCTTCTGAATTTTAACTTGTATAATTAACATTCACTGATTACGAATGAGAACATAAAGTAAGCGCACACTTGACAGCTTTTGTATATCTCTTATCAAAATCTCGACTGAAAAAAATACGGCGTCTCCCGAAGCAGCGGCGCGAAACATTTTTATTTTTCGGCGTAATTTTAAAAGAAACGCGAAGTGATTGCTGTAAATTGTTAACCAATTTGGAACATTTACTGGCCTTTGTGTACAGTTTATTGTGTTGTGTAGATTTAATGGGCAAATTACGGGCCTTAGTGGCGGTTACGACTTGAGTGGCGCTTACATTTAATTTGGTGATTAGATTTGGTAAAAAGTTTGTTTCGTTTATACAGTTTTGTACTTATGTGAGTAAATACATTAAACATGATAATTATAGTTAGAAATCAAGTTATTTGATTCGACAAAATGTGTATTGAAATATAGTATCACGACTTCTTTATTAAACGGTGTACTTATTATAGAGAAAGATTGAGTTGTATAATAACCAGTGCAACAACTGGCGGCCTTATCGCTAAGAGATTCAGTTGTTTCTGACTTATCTTCAGTCAGGATTGACGCTTATATTTTATCTGAGTGCTGGCTAAGCAAATCTCCTAATATACCTTCAATTCCCGGCTATAATTCACATCAATCTGGCTTTAATAATCAAAATGAAGGTGTTGTAGCCTACATTAGAACTGGATTGACATAATATAGCTTAGTAGAACCAAATGTTAATGATGCCAATTGTTTGATTGTTAATTTTTCCAATAAATTAGCTGTTGTTGCTCTGTATCGATCACCAGCAAATAAAATCTTAAGCCCCTTTTTCAATAGTCTGAACCACGTTTTAACTACTTTAAAATCATTTAAATCTCTTGTTATAATCGGAGATTTAAACATTAATATAATATCCACAAATACTGATTCACATGTTGAAGAATACTTAAACCTGGTTGCCTCTCATGCGCTTCTTCCAGCTCATTGTTATCCAACTAGGGACAATAACTGCCTCGATCACGTCATTGCTCGTACTCCTTGTAATGCTAAAACTCTTGTCCTTGACTCATTTATCACAGACCATGCACCAGTTTTATTCAGTTGTGGTTCACATTTGGACAAGAAAGTCTCCTGTCACACTTTGCAACGTGTTGATATAACAGCAGTAGTTAATACTTTAAATAATACTGATTTTTCCACGGTTCTTTCTTGCGATATTCCCGATGCTGCTTCTGAAGCTTTAATCCAAATCGTTTCTTCTATTGTCAAAAAACATACCTCCATAGTTAAAATCCCCAGTAAAAAAAGGTTACTCAAGCCATGGATTACTCCTGGCCTTCTGCGTTGTATTCGACACAGAGATAAACTCTTTAAAAAATTCAAAAAAGACCCGGACAATACAATAAACAAATTTATATATACTCGATACCGTACCTTCTGCAACAACCTACTTAAAAGAGTAAAACGTGAATACCACCAACGAGAATTTTAGAAAGTAAGGAGAGATCCCAAAGAGGCTTGGAGTATGATTAACCAAATTGCAAATATCAACAAAAAATCACACTCAGCTAACAATCTATTAAAATTGTCAGATACGCCCTCTTCATCTGTCGATCTAGTTAACTCGTACTTTGCATCAGTCGGAGAAAATCTGGCTTCTAAAATTCTAACAAATACTTCCTCCGCTGCTCAAGTTGCTGATTTACCCAGTCCACCATGCTTAAATTCTATGGTCTTATTTAGTGTGGACTATGAAGAAGTTGATCGAGTAATTCTTAATCTCAAAGACAAATGTGCGCTTGGCGCGGACGGTATCTCAACAGCTATTATTAAGGCCGCCAGAATTGTACTTGTACCTATATTAACTCACGTTTTTAACATCTCTTTTACCACAGGAATTTTTCCACAAGTCTTGAAAAGAGCCATTGTACATCCTATTTACAAGAGTGGTGATAGAGGCAGTGTCACAAACTACAGACCCATATCTGTACTAACAGTCATCTCCAAAATTTTCGAAAAACTTATTAACAAGCGCCTAGTAAACTTTATAAATGAAAACAAAATTCTTTCAAACAACCAGTTCGGATTTAGATGCGGAAAGTCTACAGAAGACTCTGTCTTAGAACTCTCGGATACTGTAGTGAAAAATTTTGAAAAAAGACTGAAGACTATAGGTATTTTCTTAGACCTTTCTAAAGCATTTGATACTGTCTCTATCCCTAATCTTCTTACTAAACTCGAGCACATTGGCATTAGAGGCATTGTTTTAGATATGTTCTGTAGCTATCTAACCAATCGCACACAACAAGTCGCTATTGATGGAATAACGAGTAGCGAGAAAAAGCTCTGCTTCGGTGTTCCGCAGGGAAGCGTCCTTGGGCCTACGTTGTTTTTGGTTTATGTGAATGGATTATGTAGCCTGGTGCTCCCAAATTGTAAACTAATAGCATACGCTGACGATACAGTTCTTCTCATTCATGGCCGTACTTGGTCGGAAGCGCGCGAACTCTCTGAGAACGCTTTACAAGTAGTAATGTATTGGTTGAGTTCGAATCTATTAACTTTAAACCTCTCCAAAACAAGTTTTATTGCTTTTGCTCCCAATATTACTGGTCAACCATCACTCCCATTTGTTTTACGTGCTCACTCGTGTGCTAAAGGCGATGCCTCTGCCAATTGTGATTGCGCCTTAATAGAACGTTCCAATTGCGGCAAATATTTGGGTGTCATGATAGACAGTGCATTGGCTTGGAAGAATCATATTACATCTTTGGTGTCTAGAGTGCGTAAACTGATTTTTGTTTTTAAAAATCTAAGGTTAGTTATCGACTTCCAATACCTTAAGACAATCTATTTTGCTCTAGCCCAATCCGTCATATCATACTGCATAACCTCCTGGGGTGGCTCCGGAAAATCTATAATGTTATGTCTGGAGAGGGCTCAAAGATCTGTCCTAAAAGTTCTCTCCAACAAACCTATTCGCTTTCCCACTAGCGACCTATACTCACTTTGCCAAGTCTTAACTGTTAGGCAACTTTTTATTTTGCAAACGGTGTTAAGGAAACATGCTCATCTTCCATATAATCCTAACCTCGTGAATACAAAACGGAGATCTGATAGAGTTTGTACCATCGAAAAAAGGCGGACGGCTGTGGCAAGCAGGCATTATTACCATATAAGCTCGATGTTGTACAATAAATTAAACAGACAACTAGGTATCTACTCCCTTACATTGCATAAATGTAAAAAAAAATGTCATGCATGGCTCCTAGCCTCATCTTACCAGGACACAGAAGACTTCTTGGTGACAATAAAATAACTCACCTAACGATAAACCACACACACACACAAACACATGGACATATTACACCATACACTCCTGCTTTTTTACCTTTTACTTCATCCAAATTCATTATGTATTTATACCCACTTAATGTTTATGTTAATGTTAATGCTTGAACAATTCTTTTATTATATAGTTTTCTTTATTTTCGAAAATTGTTCGAAAATAATTCTTATATTTAGATTAAATTAATTTTAACTCTTGTAAAAAATCTTCGGACGAGGGCGTTGACATCTGCGACTCAGTTTTATACTTCTGCAGGTGTCATCGATACTCACCTTTGTAATGCCTTGTGTTATTGTTACAAAAAATAAACTTATTATTATTATTATTATTATTATCCTTTTCCCTCAGCTTAACTTTGGTTTCTTAGCCTATTTATTTATTTTTTTGTTAGAGATTGGTAACAAGCGGCCGATGACTGGTAACTGAATCTATTGGCGATAACTAATAGATTCTGTTTGTTTCTGATTTATCTCTTCCTCTTAGCTTTTCTTTGCTCTTCTTAGCCTTTTTCTATTTCTTTTTTTCTCTAAGAGGTCTCAGCGATAAGGCCGTCACTTGCTGCACTTATTTTGTGCAACACAGTAGAAAAGGCTTACAGTTTCGTCTAGTTATCTCAATGTTTGAGATCTCTGAATGGTGCCATAGAAAGGGGTTGGAATTTTTACCTGCGCCAGTAGTTCCAATACACCTGTGCCTTTAGGCTATGGACGGCCACCCTAAAGATTACGTCCGTAAATTCTAGCAAATTGACTTCACCTTTGAGTTACTTTTATAATTTTTTTTAATGTACAGATCGATACGTCGAATAGTTATTTACCAATTGGCAATTATAATTAAAAATTGAATAAAGGCATTTGTTTTTATTGTTTTCAACTAAGCCAGGTCTTAAGAGAACAATAGAGGCGGCTTTACAAACTATGACAATGGGACTGACTACTCAGCGTCTGTGAAGCTATTTATGAAGCCATTATTACGAGTCGAGACACTTTTTGTCGTAGTCTTTCTCGTTTCCAAAGTCATTTGAGTTTCGAACGTCAAGAATAGGGGGCCTGGAGCGTCAAGAACATTCTGACCCGTGAGAAGGAAACATCTCACGCATCAGAATAGGGGATTAACACAGGCAGGGATGAGTATGGATAGAGCCCTATGCTTAGCAGTGGGTGACTGCAGGCTGACGATGATGATGAAGAATTACATCTTAATCTTAATTTAAAATAATATTGTGGAAGTAAGTTTGTTTGTTTGTTACGTTTTCACGCTATAATTACTCAACCGATCAAAAGTCAAAATGTTTTTATTCAATTTGGGTATCAAAGATACACTTATGAACGTCAAAGTTTTATAATAGACTCGACCGCCTTGTACGGAAAAAGAGCTATTACTCACAAGAACAGGCAAGAAACTGAGAGGCGTTATATTTTTCCAAAAATAATTAGATAACTGTCTCATAAATTTTGGCTTACAACTAGGTAATATCATATTATATCTATGTACATCTAGTGGCTACTTGGCGGAAGTGGAAGGCTCCAGACATCATTTTCTTCTAAGTAATTGAACCGATTACCATGAACCTTTGCATACACGTTATCAGAAGTACCTACAGAAAAGGACAGGCTACATTTAATCCCGAAAGACTAACGGTTTCTGTAAAATCGCCGGACGTAGCTAGTAATGTATTTAACAGACTAAAACAAGATATTTAATGACTGCACATTGCACAGTTATAATTTCCCATAACTACCCACACCTACGTAATTATCACAAAGAAATGATGAAGCTGCATCATTCCTCTGACAGTTTTATTTAATTAAAGCCATTTCTTCAAGCAGGAAACATGTGATAAATTATTCAATTAAAAGGCACCTTCAATGAGTATCGGCGATCGATCATACAGTCGATTCACGGCGGAAAACTATCATAAATCAATTACAATTGGAAATTCTAAACTCATTTGTCGAATATCAATTAGTGGAACTGGCTGCCGAGGATATTTTTAATGACGGTGGAACGGAGAACCGAGAAGGTATTACTGAAGTTATTTTGTGTTTGTGTGACTGCTATGATTTTTTTAAAACCGGTGTCAGATTTTGTTGCGGGCTATTTTAATTTCAAACCTTGGTTAATACTTCTTTACTCTTATTTACGCTACCATTTAATCACACTGAAAGAACTTGATTTGTAATGTAAATGGGTTATTTTACGACTTTTTGTAATGAAACTATTTTCTCTACCGCACCGGCCCTATGTATTAAAGAAAACCTTTTAATAAATAACTAACTAACTTAATAACTCATAGGGTACGTTACTATTCAATCAGGTACCTTGGGGTAGTTGATCAAGTACGTATGAATTGGAGTTTTTTTTTACTTTTATTATGTAGCTATTATCTCTACCGGTGCTATGTACTCACCGGCTATTTTTTTTCAGCCTGAAGTGTCCCACTCCTGGGCAAAGGCCTCCTTTCCCAAAATTTGAGTCAAATAGAACGTCAGAATCCGGTTCTTATTTAGCTTTCTTGAACTAACTATTACGGCAACTTAGATAATTAATACACATTTATAATATTATATGTCTAATACAATTCTAATTTCTAATATAATAATTCACACTGACAATGTATAATCAGATTCTCAGGACGGATATGTTTAAACATATGTATTAATTTGCACGCCTTACGGCTGTTAATGGATGGACGTAATACTTAAGACCATGTACCACTAATATGCAAATAAAGATTTTGACTTTGACTTTGACTTTGATAATTATAAGCTTGTAAAGATAATCAAAAGAATCACAGAATTGTCCAGTCTCATTAATCCTATTTTACACAGGTTATTTTGGTCAAATCAGGCGTTACTTTGCGGAAGTTCATTTTCAAAACTGTATTACCACTTCAACCGAATTGTCGAATGATTTGTTGAAGCGGAAATACACTTGAGATTTGTTGAAAAAACAGTTTTTACAGGCTATTAAAAAGCTATAAATGTACCTACAACTACAATGACTACATACAGCTATATCAGACACTCCATTTCCAAAGCCCGTTCATACCTAAACATAATTCGTCCCTCGAGTTCCGTAACTGCGTGGGCCTGCGCTTTAACTCTGTTCGTCCATTAAGATAGAGGAATTTATTGTCTCGGTGGCATTCACTGAGATTTGAGACAAGCGATGACTGGTACAGTGTTGCAAGCAAGTTAACAATAAGTTTACATTGTGCAAGTTTACAAGTACCTAGGTAACGGTTGTAGAGCCGTCTAAAAAGTATGACAAGTAGGCAAAATTTACTTACTTTTTGTACAGATTACTTGTGATTAGTCTCTGACTGCTTACAAAATAAATCCGAAGTGACATTAAAATAAATCTACTACTTAATATGTTTTTAAAGTTGTGAATTTCCTTTCTAAATTGAAGAAGAATAAACTCCTAACTTTAAAATATTATGAACAGATTTTCGACAAAATGTGGTAATAGAAGGTACTTACTGTACAATCCTTGAATGCAACTGGACATTTTAAGGACTTCAGTAAAGGTATACAGGCCGATTCAATCTTAGTGGCGGATGTGAAGTTAGGCGCAGAACTGTGTGCAGTGGCGAAAACGAAGGTCTGCGCGGTCGTCAGAGAGGCAAGACGCCGGAAAGTCTCGCTTGCGTCGCACTTCACAGCCGCCATTCAGTTTGAATCAGTCAGAAGTTATGCTAATTTTAGCTACTCTTTTCGGTTCAGATGTTCGTATAATCTTCGTTGCTGACCTCTTCAACAAATTTTGTTTTTCGTTAAGCGATATTCCTGCGTCGTTTTCTCCGAGTACAATGACAGGCGGACTGTACCACGTCCAGTGTACCTAATATAGATAACGTGCACTCGTGTTTGTTTGAACGCAGCAACTTGATTGTTGATTAGCGGTTAACAGGAACTGTGTTGTGAAATTGTTGTTTAAATATTTAAAAAACAATAAAAATAAAAAAAAAAAAAAAATATTGTGATTTTTTAACCCCTGACAAAAAATCACGGGGTGTTATAAGTTTGACGTGTCTGTGTCTGTGTGTCTGTCTGTGGTATCGTAGGTCCCGAACGGTTGAACCGATTTTGATTTTGTTTGAAAGATGAATTAGTCGGGGGTTTCATAAATACCGGTGTTGATGAAAATCGGTGTCAGGAGTTTTTTTAAATTTTCAATGTATACTTGTAATTTTTTCAAAACACTGTATAGGTATAATTATTCCGAGGCTACACAACGTTTATTACTAAGGGGGATAACTATAAGGATTTCTTATCAGCATATACCTACTCGTATCAGTTCTGTTTCTCCCATAAAATAACTCGCAAACCACACATTATAATTACGCAGATACATCTCTCTCCAACTCAACATTATTGGAAACTTTACAAAAACAATTAAGAAGATAAAAACGTTTTTACAGCTTACTCAAGTCCATCGATGCTATGTTCATGATAGCCGTAGAAGGTGTTATTTATTCAACAGCTGTAGGTAATGTTTATAAACTGACTAGCTGTTGCCTGCGACTTCGTTCGTGTTTATTCAGAAAATAGTATTCAAAAACCTTCCTCTTAATATACTGTACAAAACAATACAATACAATACAAAAACTCTTTATTGACACCAAATACAAATAAATCTAAACTAAACACTCAAAAATAAAGGCGCAATGGGCGGTCTTATCGCTTAAGAGCAATCTCTTCCAGACAACCTTTGGATGGAATAAAAACATTATGATTCAGCATGGACGGTGGTGTGTGCTAAAGAAAAATAATAATAACTAAGGTTAAATAAATATTAAATAAACTTACTAATTTGAGAATTATAATAAACTACATACTAATACCTAAATAATAATAAATAATTACTAAATAGGTATACAAATAAACTACCCAGTTATAAACATACACAAGTACCTACATCAATAAATATACTAATAAATACATTGAAATATGACAAATATTAAAAAGGAAACGAGTCTACTTATAATGAGCCAGTTTGGAAAAGTACAACACTTTGAGGTGCGTTTTAAAACTATGAAGAGATTGAGCACGTCTAATATTAACTGGGAGTGAGTTCCAGAGACGCACGGCTTTAGTAGTGAAGGACGATGCATTATAGCCAGAACTGTGAATAACTTTTAGAACATCAAAAACCAAGTCTTCATACAACATTGATCACGTGACTAGTTAGATTGTATGCGGAGTCACGATTATTTCTCTTCCGAATTTTGCAAACTTATGTTGTAAAAGTTGTAACTATTACTACACCTAAAACCATTATTACTAAAGATTTGCCGCAGTTGCCGCCGCACGGATTGTTTTTTTTTATGATTTAATGGGCCTACGATTGTCTACAACACACCTGGTAGAAAGTGACGATTTGGTCTAAGATGGAGCACGCTTGCCCATGAGGTGCATTCACTCTTGTCTTGAAGAGACCCAGGTTGCATCTATTGCTGGGGAACACCGAGGCTGGAAGTGCGTTCCACTCCTTGGCTGTTCTTATTAGGGAGGAGCTCTGAATGCGCTTCGTGAAGACTTTTTTAAAGCTATTTACGAGATACGGATGGAACGTTTCCCTGGATGACCTATAGCGGAAGTCACACAACCCATAAAATTAGATTGTTAAATTATTTTTATTAGAATTAGCCTCATTATAATCAGGGAACTTGGTTAAACACTGACCAACTTGGCGTTCTTAAAAAATTTAGTAGAGTTTTGAAAGGTCAGCAATATATTCCTGCTACAGATGGTAATGGTACAAGTATAAGTCACCTGATGGTATGCTGTGGTGGTTGGTTGCTATCAGGCGATCCGTATGGACCAGTGATTCCCAAAAGTGGTCTATATCGACTCTCACTTACAAGGGGTTCACGTAAACGAAAAAATGAATTAGAATGAATTAGGATTACTTAAGAAAAAAAATCTGTGGGATACCTATAAATGATCCATGATAGTCGATCTCACTTTCATAGGTCTCAAAGAATTTATTTTTGAATTATATTGAAGCTTAGTTTTACCTGAAAAAATAACAGACCGACCGCGATTAATAATTTAAATAATTATAATTTTATTTTAAACGATATTGTAAAAAAAATAATAATAAGGGGTTTACCGACAAAACCGAAAAACATTGTAAGTGGTTTATGAGACAAAAGAGTTTGGAGACCACTGCTATAGTCGAACAAAATACTCGTACAAAATGTCATGTTTTTGTGATAAAACACATGGGCTACGGGACAGCATGTAAAATCGCGAGACGCTGCTGGTACAAAATATGTCAAGACAGAACGCAAAGTACGATAATCTCAGTCATTAATTAAGTCGTAAGCAATTTCTATTATTTCAGACTTTGATTAATGCGTACTTTACCTACTGCTCATAGCGAAGCTCTTACAATGTGTGGTAAATAAATACTAGAAAATACATTAGACTAATAGATGCGATCAAGCGAGCAAATATAGATTAAAGAGGAGTTTAGATTAGCAAGAAATTTCTGAAAAAAAATTTCCTTTTCCGCCGCTCTGCCCCGCTTCTTTCATGATGAATTTCCTAGCAAAGTTCGTAACGCGCCTGCCTTGGTAATTAAGAGTCTCAGGTTCGATTTGCGACTAGGGGGGCTATTCCTACGCGTGAGATGAGATGAGATTTTATCTTGGTCACTCTCACACCTACGACGTTTCAAACGAGAGCAACAAGGACGAGAAATGGTGAGATGAAAATCTCAAATCTCCGAATAGGGCCATTGGTAGATGTTTAGATAACGAATAATAAATATCTGTTCTGGGACGTGGAACAGACACAAAGACTTTTATGCTTTGTATGTGTTCCATGACACCCATGACACTGGGAAACTATAATACGAAAAGTATTTTATTTTCTTATTACGAGTATAACATGGGTCACTTTGTCAAATTTTGTAGAAGCTAGTTTACGCCGTGTGGAGTCGCTAGTCCTGCTTGCGATTTCTTGCAAGTGTAAAAGCTGCTTAACGCATATTCAGCTTACAATTAGCAATATATCACGTCCACGGATTAATTACAATGGCAAGATGGTGCCCATTCGATTGCTTTCAGTAAGGAGGTGCAAAGGTTTGGGGCCGGTTCGAACACCGTCTGATAAGAACTATGTGAAAGAAAATAACCATTTTTACTTTTATAAAATGCAGAATGTAAGAATTCTTTAGTATTTGAAACCCTCTTTAATAAGTAAAGTAATAAATTGAAAACCAATTATTGCGATGTAATATTTGTTAAAACTTAGTAGTCGGGTTTTACTTTTTAACCGACTTACAAAAAAGAGGAGGTTCTCAATTAGACTGTATGATTTTTTTTGTATGTATGTTATGCGATTACTCCGCCAATTTTGAATCGATTTGGTGGATCATACTAGGTATAGTAGTGGCCCATATAATTTTTATTAAAATCGGTCTAGCAGTTCTTAAAATATCGACAAAAGTCTAAAAATTGACGAATCGATGACGAATTACAGGAAGTCGGTTTTTTAAGCTTTGCTTTTTATATTATGTTTATTAAACTTATTTTTACAATCAAATGACCGCATTAGAAGTAACTTCTTAGAATAGACGCAAAAGCCTAAGTAATATAGTTTTTTTTTTGTTTAAATATTATTACGAGCTGAGTTAGGATAAAAGAAATGAAACGTCGATGTATCCGAAGATTCATTTTATTCACCAAGTACACAAACACTGTAACACTATATAAGACACTTGCACTATAACGCTTTGAACACTACTCGTACATTTTGAACACTTTGAACTCTTAATCAAAACTGGCTGCCGAGTCGTCAGTCGTCCGCGTATTTATACAATTTTAAAATATCCAGAACATTCGATTAAACAATCGCAAGGACACAAAAAGTTGTTTAGGTATCTCGCGGAACCACGCGTTCAATCTAGAACATTCGGACAGTACAAAATATTCAAGTAAACACCCTATTATTCAATAGATAAAAACATCATAAAAACGGTGCACAACAATTGCTTTCCAGAAAGATCTCTTTTGTTCCGGATTTTAACAATGGGTCGCGCGACTCGAGGGGCTCTCTCTGCCAACCCCTTGGGGAAAGACATGCAAGATGTTACGTTATGTTTATGGGATCAGCTGGTGAAACCCACCTCAAAGAGCTAATTCTAACTGCACTCTCATGATGCCTAATATTTAGTCGTCATGTGAACATGGGTCCTTCTTATTCTTGTTACAATGTATTTGAAAGTTTCCTGCACGAATGAGCTTTGGGATGGTGAAAACAAAAGTGTTATTTCTAATTAGATTTTTCTATTCGAACTCCTTTAATAATAAACGCTGTGTAGCTTTGAAATAGTTATTTACCCTCTAATAACCGTAGTAGCCTCAGAAGAAATGCCTGTACAGTTGTTTTGTATTTTTCTATCGAGTTCAAAATGTAAAAGAAAGAAAATGACAGAACACAGATAGATAGATAAACATTTTATTGTTCACACCAGAAATAACAAAACAAGAGAACAGAACAAAACTTAAACTGTAGTGTAACAACTGGTGGCCTTATCATTAAGAGCGATCTCTTTCAGGCAACCTTAGGCTGGAGAGGATACGTATGAAAGAGTATGGGACATGGGTGTGCAAAAATTAACAAAAATAAGTGTGTTACATACAATTTAAACTATTTGAATTATACTTACATGAACAAACATGTCATACTAATATTATACACTGCCTAACTATTCCAAGAGTAAACAACATTTATTAGGCGTATAGGAGTAAATGAATTAGGTAGTTACTTTCTAATTGGATTTTTCTGGTTGGAAAGTTATTCTTGGCTTCAGATTTTTTTTTTCGATTTCTGATTTACTCGTATTCATTGAATAAGTTCTAACTGGAATTGTAAACAAGAAATTTATTTGCCATTTTTTATTTCAATTTCATTACACGAAAATATAATCCTACCACCTATTAAAAATGTAAAAAATTGCTTGTATGTGTGTTTGTTTGTCACTCTTTCAAAAGGATTTTCGGACTAAGATGCAATTCTGAATGGAGATAGCTCATGCCTTGGATTAACACATAGGCTTAGTACTTTACACCGTACTCTGGGCGGCCTAGAAACTCTGACATTAGGGCTAGCCACTCGGCCTGAACTTGCTTGCTTACCGTACACCGTATACCGCGAGTAACATCATGGCAGACAGCTAATAATTCGCTATTGTCACAATTATAACATATTGTAACGTCTTTTCCCCCGAAGGGGCTGGCGGAGGTGTAATACAACACCCACACTTCGCCGGACGATATTCAGTCCCAAATGTGACAGGGGCGAGCCTGTCACCAAACACCGGGCTCCAGTCATGTAGCAGATGACATACAATTATAAATAATTACATATAGTTCGTTACAAATACCAATAATCGTTTAGTTGTATCAGAGGACTCTAAGCGCAGCAGAAATGCAATCTACATGAATTTATTTTTATCTCAAATATGAAAACCCACTAAAAAGACAATTAGATTGTATTTAGGTAAGTATGTACCTACTTCGTTCAATTATAAAGACTTTACTAAAATAAGACACGAAAATAAATCAGCTATTTCTAAAAAAAAAATATTTACGAATCGTCTCAGGTACTAATGTTTCTTCTGATAAAATCTACAACAATTTGTTTTTTTTTTTTTAACAAACGGTGTTTAACTTAAACGTCAATTAAAACCGTCACAGTTAAATATCAGCCAATTATAGCGACACCAGTGACGGCCTGCGAGTAAAATTATTCAAACGCTACTTTCCTACCACATAAGTATTCCACCGACATCTAACACCTTTCCACTGACTTATACCAAATGCATACGGCATTACTCACTTGTCTGTACACCCTTTTACTTCTGTGCAACTTTGTCGAAATAAGAAAAAAATACTTATCTAACTGTTTTTGAAGATGACTTTTTTCATTATTATTGTACGATGTGAAGATCTAATTAACCTTCCGTGAAAAATATCTACCTGATGTTGAAAACCGCATCAAGATCCGTTGGGTGGGTTAGGAGGAGTTACCAAATAAGTAGATAGAGAGACAGACAGACACGGATGGCGAGTTTTTCCTTTTTTTTTTTTTATTTATGTAAAATAGGTCGGCGTTTGACCACCAACTCACCTGATGTTAAGCGACGTTATGGTCTAAGATGGAACACGACGACCTATAAGACACTTATTCACTCTAGCCTTGAAGTTTTGTAGGGTGAAGAAGTACGAAGACGGCAGTTGAGTGAGGCGCTACAAGTGCGCTACTGCTCAGACCCGTCTTCGGAACGGTTACACCGGTTTCCTTTAGATTTACCTACATAAAAGCTGGATAACCAGCACTATTGGACCCTCACACCGAAAAGCCTTCCAGTTAGCTTAACGGCTTTCTTATAAGACAATTAACTTGTGCTTACATTTAACCTGTCATACGACTCACGGTAGCGCTCAGCTCTAACTGTCTTTAGCGGTCACCCATCCCATAACTGGCAAGATCGTCCGTTGCTTAACATTAGTGATCAGAGGCCTTAAAATAGTTGCAAGCGATTTGTTTCTAGAATCGCTGACGTTCTCCGCGAGCTGCTGATTGGACGAAATACGAGCTTTAAAAATGTCACGTGATCATATTGTTAATTCGTCCAATCAGCAGCTAGCGTTAGCGTTAATGATTTAAAAAACAGAATCGCTTGGAGGCATTGCAACTACATATTTTAGGGCTTCTGATCACTAATGTTAAGCAATGGTCTATCTTGCCAGTCAATTGTGGGAAGCGATCTCTCGCTACCAGCACTGGTTAAATCGATGCTCGGTTGCGAGAGATCGTGGGAGGCGACAGTTTCCTTCTGTGAACAAGTAATGTTCCAGAAGGAAACGGCGGAACGCGTACGAGAGGACACGTCAGATCTTCCAATGCGCCGCCGGAGAGCCGGGTGACGGAGGAGGATCTTTCACGCCCTCCTCCAACCTCCATAACAGGGGGCTTGGGCAGCGGACCCGGGGGGGTCCGTCGCCCGACAAGTGTAACCCCTGAGGTGGCGCGCGCGGTGCTTCCGTGTGCTCTCGAAGAAAGAACGAACTATACGGGAAGGGTCCTAGGGGACCAGCGTCGTCGGGGCTGTGCGGTCGTGTGCAAGAGTGTTCCCGTAGCCCCGAGACATGGGCGCCTAGAAGAAACCCCCCAGGGTTTTTAGTGGGTATGCCGCCACTAGGGCGGAGACCCCCACATAACCACCTTGCCTCCCCCGAGGCAGGGTGGTACCTATAAAAGGTTTACCCTGGGTAAAAAAAAAATGGTCTATCTTGCCAGTTATGGGATGGGTGACCGCTAAAGAAAAACACAACACTTACCATGAGTTTTGATCATTACTTAGCGCTCTGGGCGCTTCCCGCAACTTTTTTTGTTGTCTAGGGCTACACTTCCCATTCTAACTTACTGTGACAAAGTTGTAACGAGCTTAGGCTAGGAATACAACAGCGATTGTGAAAGAGACAGGTCGCGCTTCCACACTTTATGTCCGGGGATCAGGGGTCGGTGTATTTACGGCTTGAGAGTGGCCAGCTATCGGCGCGGGACTAATAAATTACTGCGCACACGCATGTTACGGGACAATGGAAGTGCAAGACAAATGAGTGTTGGACGTTGGGAAACTACGGAAATACGAGCTAGCGGTGTAATGTGGAAGCTGTCAATGTTCCGTCCATTGTTGGTTTTCCATTACTATAACCTAATTAGTATTACTTACCAATTAAATTAAAAAAAAAAACCCGACAACTTTAATCTTATCAAATCCTACTATCCTATCCTACTTCCTACTCCTACTAATATTGCGCGAAAGTTTGTAAGAATGGATGGATGTTTCACGCCAGAACGGCTGAACAGATCTGGATGACATTTGGCACAGTGATAGATTATAGTCTAGAATAGCACATAGAATATTTTTTAACCACGGGTAAAACCGCGGGGCGCAGTTAGTATAATTACGAGTATAAATGCGAAAGTGAGTTTTGTTTGTTACACTTTTACGCCCTAACTACTCAACCGACCATGTATGAAATTTCGTATACACATTGTCAGAGATACAGATAAGGACATAGGGTAAGTAAGTACAATTTACTCCTAAAAAAAGGAGTTCCTGTGGGACCACAAGTGAAACCGCGGGATGCACCTAGTTGTAAATAAACAAAAAGTTCAGTTAGGATTAGGTTTGTTTGTTAGTTACGTTTTTACGTACTTATTGACTTAACTGACCATCATGAAAATTGGCATGCTCGTTGTTAGGGGTCCAGCGGTGCTATTCACAATCATTCGGAGAAACGTTTCCGATCGGATCCCACAAATTTCAAACTCAAATTGTTCAAATCTTAGTCTACTATTATACATTTTGGAATAGGGATTCGAGTATAAATGCGATCAGTAGCATGAATCAAGTTTAACAATTTATGAATACGGACTTAGATTCGAATAATTTAAGTTATATTTTTTTTAAATCCGATCAGAAACGTTTCCGAATTAATGTGAATACCTATGCAGAGAAGAACATAAGGATACATAGACATAGTACATAAATTTAAGAGGATAGGGATTTATTTACTGCGAAAAGATTAACGGTTCCTGTTTGACCATGGGTGGAACCGCAGTACGCAGCTAATCATAGCTACAAATACTCTTAATCAAGTCAACTTTCAAACCGAAAACTGCATCAAAATCTCTTCAGTCTTCATCCGTTCGGGAGCGCAGACTCCCAGACAGATACACAAACACGTCAAGCTTATACAGCCTCCTATTTATTTGCATTGGAGGTCAAGAACCTATTCAATAGAAGATAGTTCGACTACCTATCACACCTCCCAGCTTAAGAATGTGGTATCCAATCCAAAGCCAATACCAAGCTAGCAATAAGCTAGCTCTAGGCGCTGTATAACCCTCGCATAGTTTCGTAGGGCACAACAATTGCTGGCAAACTTTACGATTCACTTTGGTGCATGTCGCAATAAAACCTACACTGCAACATGGGTTATAGTGAACGTGGCCAAAAGTGAAACTACAGCTGTTCTAAATGTACCTAGTAACAGCGCCTCATGATCACTCGTTTTAACCGACTTCCAAAAAGAACGAGGTTTTTTTTATGTAGAATAAGGTCGGCGTTTGACCACCAACTCGCCTGATGTTAAACGACGTTGTAGTCTAAGATGTAGCACGACGACATATTAGGTACTTATTCACTCTAGCCTTGAAGTTTTGTAGAGTGAATAAGTACAAAGACGGCAGTTGAGAGAGGCGCTCCTAGTGCGCTACTGCTCAGACCCGTCTTCTTTAATTCAACTGTATGTTTTATGTTTTTTTTTTGTGTGAATGTAACGTGATTACTCCGCCAACTATGAATCGATTTTAATAATTATTTTTTGGTTTGGTAAATCACACTTTAGAGGTGGTCCCATTATAATAAGCATGTAAAGTTTTAATTTAAATATTTTATTACTTGTGTTAAAATTAGATAAGTGTTGAGTATGATAGATTATTACTGTGTAAGATTTGATGTTATACTATTTTGTAAGATTACAAATACTCACTTAAACCTATTTTGCAGCGCCCTTATAGGGTCTTTGTACTTGTAATTAGTCTAAGCACTAAGCAGCATTGTAAAAGTAAATAAATAATTTTATTCGAAGTCGTTCAAGCAGTTTTTAAAATTTTAACAGCAGTCTAAAGCTTGTTAACATGGATGACGGACTTCCCTCCATCCATGGTTTTTTAAGCTTTACTTTTTATATTATTCACATGGCAGTATAACAGAAATGCGGAAGTAACTCTACAACTCTCTATAACTTTTTACGATTAAATGGCTGGACCTATCTTGATGTAACGGCATTGGCCACTTTATATAGATGTTTTAGCTCAGCGCAGATGGGTACTGGCTGGTTTAAATCGAATCCTTTAAAGTTATTGTTCGCGGCCTTTCATAATATAACTGCACGCGGGGATGCAATAAATGCTGTCAATTTTATTACAAGGAAAAACTTAAAATAATTTCACAAATACAAACAGAAAAATTAAATACTGTGACTAAGTTTTTGTCAATAAAAAAATATAGAAGAAGTTAAACCCAAAAGGAATGCCATCTTCAATCAAATCAAATGATGGATCAATTGTGTATTTCAATCCACAATCAATCGATTGTGTATTGAAGACACACTTATGGACCTCAAAGTTATAAAATTACTCTACCACCTGGTTTGGAAAAAGAGCCAGAAGAACAGGCAAGAAACTGAGAGGAAAATCTACTTTTTTTTTCAAAACCTTATTTCTCAATCCTAAATCTTTCAATGCAAGAACACTAAAAATTCT